>CM031600.1:98518453-98531201 GCA_018398815.1 Conus ventricosus
AAATAAGAATATAGGTTTCTGGATTCTGGATTCGACATTAGAAAAGTAGTTACAGACTCAGAAGCAAAAACTTACTTGGAGAATATTTCGACAGGGTCGCCCTGTCTTCTTTAGCTCACTGTTGCTGTTGTTTGATTTTTTGAGTTGATTTGAGTTGTTTGATTCTGAGTCTGTTACTTATTTTCTAATACTATACTTCTTCTTCTGCGTACACAGGCTGATACGTGTGCAGACACTCCTTGTATAGACAGGCAAGTATTATGTCCTATCTACCAAAACAAATGGAGTGGAGTTATGTGTGTATGTGTTCAATACAATATCACACAATACTATACAATACAATATCACACAATACTATATGAAATCCAATATAAAACAAAACTATACAAAACAATATCACACAATACTATACAATACAGTATAACACTATACCATACAGTACAATAGCACAACATACTATACAATACAGTATCACACTATACCATACAATACAATAGCACACAATACTCTACAATACAATGCAGTACAATTGAATACAGCACAGTAATATGTGCGTGTTTGTGTTGGGAGGGGGATCGTATGTTCGTGAGAAAGTGTGTGTGTAGACTATCAATATTTAAGTCTGCGACAAGTTGTGTCAGCGCCCGTCGGTGCGTGCGTGCTTGCGCACATGCGCGTGCGTGTGCGTGTGCGTGTGTGTGTGTGTGTGTGTGTGTGTGTGTGTGTGTGTGTGTGTGAGTGTGTGTGTGTGTGTGTGTGTGTGTGTGTGTGTGTGTGTGTGTGTGTGTGTGTGTGTGTGTGTGTGTGTGTGTGTGAAGAACAAGAACAAGAACAAGAACAAGAACATATTTTATTGCCATATGAAAACCAGAGGTTTTGTGGGGCACAGATGATCAAGTTCAGACATTCAACTAAACTAAACAAATCCCAGCGTTGTCACATCTTGCAACATAACATCATTAATAGCAGAAAGAAAAGCACAGTGTGTATCAGAGTCTGATTAAATTTTCTGTCTCCGAAGAGAAAAACACAACAGGATATACTGGGCAAGTACAGGTTGGAAGCAGTCCAATAACATAAGCTCCGAGGGTTTTGTCATGTTAGTCTGTGGTGGAAAATCAGTTTTTATTATCCTCGTCATCAGGTCATAACGTTGTTGGTCAAATAATTTGCAGTCATCGAGAAAATGTAGTTCGTCCTCAACGACGTGGCATGTCGTGCATAATCTGTTTTCTCTGTCAGTGTTGGTATAACGGCCCCTCTCAATTTGGAGTTCATGGGCACTTATTCGTAATCTAGTTAGTGCTCGTCTGCAATCTGTGTCAGTGTGTTGCTCCAAATAAGCCGCCTGTTTGTATTCGGTAGTAACTGTGGCATAAAATTTGAGCTTGGATGTGCTTTCATTCTTTTGTTTCTTCCAAAACTCAATATAAACGTTTCCAGCTTCGTATTGATCAGAAACTTCAGGCGAGTCACACTAAATGTAACCCTGATTTTCCCAGACATGCTGTAATCCTATCGTTGACAAGGTTTGTCGTATAAACTTCGTCCCATTTGCTTTCTTCGGTGCCTTGAGAGATCATTGACTGATAAATCTGTTGTTGGTAAGAGTCTTGGTCTGACTCTAATATGTGTATCCAGAATGCGATAGTCTGGGTTATCACTTTAAAAGTAATCGGGAATCTCCCCAGTTCGCCCAAAACCGGTAATGCCATTGCTTTTCTATGAACTCTTAATAATTGCCTGCAGAATTTAATGTGTGCAGTTTCATGTGGGAATTTGTTTGCAAGACAGGTTTTGAACAAATGCTGCATTTTCTTTCTTGACATATTTCATCTTTGTATTGGTAAGAGGATGTGTGTGTGCGCGTGTGTGTGTGTGTGTGTGTGTGAGTTCGCTCGTGCATGTGTTTTCATGTCCCCCTCTCTCTCTCCCTCCCTCTCTCTCTCTCTCTCTCTCCTCTCTCTCTCTCTCTCTCCTCTCTCTCTCTCTCTCTCTCTCTGGTGTTGATTTTGGTTGTGGGTAAGTCAATGTCTAAATACAGCCTATCTTTCTCTCTTTCCTCTCTCTCTCTCTTCTTTCTCTCTCTCTCTCTCTCTCTCTCTCTCTCTCTCTCTCTCTCTCTCTCTCTCTCTCTCTCTCTCTCCCCCTTCTCTGGTGTTGATGTTAGTTGTGGTATGTGAATGTCTAAATACAGCCCCCCCCCCTCTCTCTCTCTCTCTCTCTTTGTCCCTGCCTCCCTCTAATTTTCTCTTTGTCAGGCACGTGCACGAGCGCGCGCGCGCACACACACACACACACACACACACACACACATACAGAAAGAGAGAGAGAGAGAGAGAGAGAGAGAGAGAGAGAGAGAGAGAGAGAGACAGAGAGACAGAGAGAGAGAGAGAGAGAGGGAGACAGACAGAGAGACAGACAGAGACAGACAGAGAGACAGAGAGACAGACAGAGACAGACAGAGAGACAGAGAGAGAAATATGTTTTAGCTAAGGAGTTTTTTCAAGGTTATGTCACAGGGCGGTATGCTGGATGGTATACATATTCTAAAATGACGCACACAACTTACAGCAGTGGCTATATGGAAACTAAGTCAGATATGAGACACAAGAAAGACAGTGCTGCACACTTATTCAGGTAGACATGCTGCTATGCGACTCCCGAGTGACACTGACCAAACCAACAATGGCTGTGTGGTCAAGCAAGCACGTGTTCACACACACACACACACAACACACACACACACACACACACACACACAACACACACACACACACACACGCACGCTTGTGAGAGGCTCCTCTCTCTCCTCTCTCTCTCTCTCTCTCTCTCTCTCTCTCTTCTCTCCTCTCCTCTCTCTCTCTCTCTCCCCTGTGTGAACAAGAACAAGAACAAGAACAAGAACAATTTTTTTATTGCCGTCACCTTTGAAAGATATTTGGCACAAAACAACAACGACTACAACAAAAAAGAGAGAAAAAAAAAAGTTCTTCGATTATCAATTTCGCCTGGCTTTGAATGCCTCAAAAACAAAGCTGGCTAATATCTGTTGGTGTTCCCTGGGGTTTAATAGAGTACTTGGTTTGAAGTCACAGGCACAAAATATTCTTCTTCCTGGGTCATTCCGTTGGATCTTGCATCTGTTCTACTTGTAGCTTTAGTTTTGTTCTTAAGTCATAAAATATTCTACAATTATCTAAAAAATGAAATTCGTCTTCTATTTCATTACATGCTATACAAAATCTTTGATTTCGTGGAATACCTGCATAGCGACCTTTCTCAACATTTAAGTCATGCGAGCTAACACGCAATTTACATAGCGCTTGATTTTTCGTACTGTCCATATCAGTCAACAAGTAATATTCAATATGATATTCAGATGATTTGATGACATTGTAGAACTCTAAACGGCTGTATTTTGTCTTTTCCTTTGCCCAAAATTGAATATACCTGGCTTTCAATTGTTGTTGTATAGTGAATTTCAGTCTATGCTTACTCAGTGTTGACTGGTTCAACCAAACATGGTTTAATCCTAAACTGTAAAGAATGTTTTTGATAAACAAGAGCCATGGATATTGCATTCCCTTGTCTTTATTCATCATGTCGTTGTATACTCTTTTTAAATATGTTTTCTTCCGACTTATCTAAAATATGCAGCCAAAAGCCAATGGGTCGACAAGCTATGTGAATCCCAATTGGAAATCTTCCTAGTTCACTTAGAGTCGTTAAATTAATTGCTTTTGAGTGTAAACCAAGAAGACGTTTACAGAATTTCACATTTAAGTTTTTCATGTGGGTGTTTTGAAGAAATACTATTTTGAAAAAATCAGATATGTCAAATGAGTCCATGTTAGACATTGTACTTTTCTCAGACCATGGCAACCAAACTTCTGCTCCATATGTTGCTATAGGAGTGACCAAAGTATCGAAAAGTTGTAATATTGTATCAAAACGAATGTTGGTTCCTCTGATTAATCGATATAATGAATGTGAAGCTTTACTTGCTTGCTTGGCAAGTTGAGTTTTTGCCATAATAAAGGAGCCGTCAGAATGCAAAGTTATTCCCAGATATTTGTACTGATCAGTTGTCTGAATTATCTCAGTACCAAATTTAAATAAGATGGGAACTTTGGGTTTTTTATGTGTAAATATCAATACCTTTGTCTTTTGTACATTAATTTTCATACCCCAAGTTAAACAATATTTATTCAATCTGTCAAGCTTGTTTTGAAGACCTTTCTTTGTTTTAGATAAAATAACTAGGTCATCTGCATACATTAAACATGATTAGGGGTCTTTTCATCAGTATGCAGACTATCTGTCTCCCCAATATACTTTGGAATATCATTTACGAAGATATTAAATAAAGTTGGACTAAGAACATTTCCTTGTAATACTCCTTTACGTACGTTTATGTTACGGGATAGACCTTCATTCGTTTTTGTGCATATTTTGGAATTTTCATACATGTTCCTAATAACTCTGAAACAGTTTCCCTGTATGCCTATTTCATGTATTTTTAAGAAAAGTGCCTCATGCCAAACGTTATCGAACGCTTTTTCAAAGTCGATAAAGCAACCATAAAGGCGATCTTTTCTGCTTTTCATTATATCATCAACGATTTTCTTTAACACAAATAGATGATCTGATGTTCTGTGTTCTTTGCGAAAGCCTGCTTGTTCTCCTGCTAGTAGATGATTTTTCTTCGAAAAAGTTTGTTATTCGGCGATTTAATATATGGCAGAACAAATTACTGAGAGAGTTATTAATTGTTATACCTCGATAATTTGAAGGATTGAAGGGATCTCCTGATTTATGAATGGGGACATTTATTCCCCTCTTCCATGCTTCAGGATATGCTCCTGAGTAAAAAATACTTTGAAATAAAGTTCTAATTATTTCACCTGTATCGGTAAACTAGTTTTTATTATTTCATTAATAATCCCATCTTCTCCAGCCGCTTTTTTGTTACGCATATTTTTGAAACATCTAAAATTTCTTTAGATGATATTGGAAAATCAAGATCAGAGTAACTTAATTCTGAAGAGAGTTTTTTCCAATTTAGAATTTACTTTTAGTTTTGCCTCTGTCTCAACATTTACCTCTGTACCAATAAGATTTTGTAAATGGTCTAGCCACTTGTACTACTTATCGCTCCATGGTTATTTCCGTTTTGAGAATCTGCTTCATTTAATTGTTTTAATGTTTTCCACACATTGTTTGGATCTTGTAAATATGCTTCATTCAGACTCTGAACTAATCTGTTCTTATAAATCTTTTTCTTCCTTTTCAACAAACGTTTGTATATTTTCATTTTGTGAAAGTACTTTTCATGTAATGTTTTATTTTGTGGATTTCTGTTCAGTGCATTTCTTAAAGATTTTAGATCTCGTCTTCGAATATAGCAGTCTTGGTCAAACCATTTTTTGGAGCATTTTCTAGATTTTCTTTTAGTTTATAAGCTTATGTCGTAATGCCAATTTTGCAGCATTCTTTAATGTATTGGTAAGCTTTTCCAAAACAAGAGTGGCTAAATCAACTGTGATTGGTTCATCAATATGATTTTTAATTTCTTGTAATGATTCACTAATTGCTTTGTTTTTAAAGCTGTACATAAAGCATCAGCGGAGTTATCATCCCAGTAAAATTTTACGTATTCTTCCTTTTGACCATTATTTTGCTTGTAAAATGTGCTCTTACTGAAATAACTCCTGCCTTTTGTTACATTTTTCATTATAGGTAAATATAGTGTCATACTGAGTGGACAATGATCTGAAAAATGGTTTAGGTCCATAACTTTCATTTCAACTATATTTTGTGTGAGTTCTTCTGAACATATAAAGTAGTCTACCACACTACTACCTTGGTGTATATGACAAGTGTATTTTCCTTCCAAATCACCCAGTGTCCTACCATTTCGAATAAGAAGGCTGTTGTCCGTACAAATGTTGATTAATCTCTTACCATTTTTG
The DNA here is from genome assembly GCA_018398815.1 of Conus ventricosus. Taxonomy (NCBI): domain Eukaryota; kingdom Metazoa; phylum Mollusca; class Gastropoda; order Neogastropoda; family Conidae; genus Conus; species Conus ventricosus. Next base: position 98,524,429 of record CM031600.1, read on the forward strand.
TGAACAACATGGTCCATAGAGCATCTACTGTATGTTTTATTAATTCGATTGTAGTGACCTGGGATAAAACAATCATGAATTGAGTCTATTTTCCGTATAATCTATCAATGTTCCAGTCCTAGCATTAAAATCGCCACAAATAATAATGTTGCCTTTCAGCGAAAAATGTTCTATATCATTTTGTAATTTATCCCATATCAAATCCGCATTATTTCTACCATATGATGAGTATTGTGGCGGTATATAGCAGCAACATATATAAGTGTCTTCTCCTGTTTGTTTACATTTGGTATAGACATCCAAACTATATCTCCATTACTTTGTGGTAAAAATTTGACTTGTTCTCTTATTTCATGTTTTACAAACACTGAAATCCCTCCTGAAGCCTTACACGCTTTCTTGTGTTGTTCACGACAATAGTGAACTCCAGGTGCAAAGTGTGGAAAATGTATATTCTTTGTGTCTTCATATGTTAAATGAGTTTCTTCCAGGAACACTATATCATATGATTTTGTTTTTTGAATAAACTGCCAGTCTTTGTATTTGTTTGTCTTAATACCATCAATGTTTCCTATAAAACCATTAGTATTCCATGAGAGGATACTTATTTTTCTCTTCCCCATACTGTGCTTATATTATGTAACATAGTTGCTAAGTTACTAGCAGATTTATAAGTGGTACTTTTTCTTCATCACATTTTAATTACATCAAAATTAATACATTAATCGATCATTTAAGTGTCACTGATTACAATCGTGTCTGTTGATATTATTTAGTTACTTATTTTAACTTGTATTTTTCCAAATATATTATGTCCGTTTCACTTTTGAGCTTTTGGTAACAAACGCTATGTCCTCTTTCTTCTTTAGCGACTGTACCGCTGGTTTGGAAAGTCATTGTTGTTCATCGGCTGGTATTTGAACTTTCGTTGTGGAGTGTAGTCGCCATCATCATACATTTCCCATAATGTGTAATTACGATTTGCATAGTGCTTAGCATCTCGACCCTGTACAGAATTCTGATGATTAGTGTAGCTCGTTTCTTCTTGGTGCTCTCTAGTCAAATGATCATTGTTCCATTGATCCAAGTTGTGTAACTGGGATGTGTTGATTCTCCTTCGTTGCCGTCCATTTCTGTTGTCTTGTTGTTCACGTATATCCCTTGAATAAGATGAATGATCTCCGTACCTTCTTTTATCCGTCCATCTCTGTTGATAGTAGTCTTCACTCTTTGTTTGATATCTGTTTCTTCCGTACAGGTCAATTTCTTCATCGTATTGTTGGCTTAGCATCTTCTCATACTGCCAGTCAGTTTCATTAACTCGTTGCCGACGCCAGTTTTCATTACCTCGATATCTGTCTTCGTTATTTTGTCTCCGTTTTTGTTGACGGAAGTTTCTCCCTTGTAGATGTGGGTATTCAAGGTTGCATTCCTGTGGGTACCTATCAACATGTCTTTCTCCATGAGTCGTTCTTTCTTGCGAACCAACTGGAAGATATCTTCTTTGCTGTTTTCTTTCATTTCTTCCAAAATATCTCACCTCACGATGTTGTTTCCATTGTTGTTCACATCCACATCCTTGTTCTTTGCCTTGTTGCAGCAGTTTTCCTTTGTATGAGCAATCTTCATTGCTTTGTTCTTGTTTTCTTTCTCTTGAGTGTTCAATCTCATAATTGTTTCGTTGCTGTGGTTTTCTTTCACGTTTGGTCTCTGCTTTATGTCTTTGTTGTTCTGACGTCTTACTTCTCATGCATTCTAATTCATTGTGATGACTAGAGCTGGTTTATGGCAGAAGTCTTTATCATTTTGCTGCAGTGTTCTTTCATGCACATGAATGCCTTCTTCGTCTTGAGTTGAGTTATGTTGAGATTGCAATGCATCTCTTCTGCATTGTCGACATGGTCGTTCATGTACATGTTCCTCTTCTTCATTTCTTTGCAGCTTTCCAAATCTGTATTCAGGTTGTTCAAGTTGATTTTCATTTGTTCATTCGCCTGTAAAGGCTTTCTTATTTTTTTGCGAGTCACGCGACTTCTATTCTTCAATTGTTTCTTTTTTGATGTTTTTTTTCCACAGAATATTGTCTAAGTGGCGTCCAAGGCCAGCCGCAATGATACTGCTCCCTTTTTGGTTTGGGTGGAAGTTGTCTTTGAGATGATATTGCGGATAGATGTGGTCGTGTCCAATGAATGATGTGGTTTCCAAATCATGCAGTTCTGTCACCAGCAGAGCATTGAATAGATCGACCTTTTTTGCATGAATTCGTTCCGATTCTTCAAGGCCTTACTCACTACTATATGGGTAGTAGGTTTTACTTTTGTACGCAGTTCTCTCACAGCACTTGCTAGCTTGTTGCTTGCTGTTTGAGGCTCACAATCGTTTAAGTCATTCACTCCGATGTGTACTAATACCACGTCTGGAGGAATGGAAGTTTTGTCGAATGTTATCTTGCAACTTTCTGCTGTTGGTGCTGCTATCATGTCTACGTTAAATCCGTATGAATGACCAAGTCTTTCTGGGTCAACTCCTGAAAGAACAGAGTCATGCAAGATAGTTACGGATGGAAGCAGAGAGTTGCCGATTTTTGTTTTTTGTTCACTGGAAACATCATCTTCCACCAGTGTGTTTGAGTCACTGCCGTTCTCAGTCTCAACATCTGAGCTTTCTGACCCACTACTGTCATCCCCACTGTCCTCAACCACAGGAGTATTTTCTTTTCCTTCTGATTTTCCATCTGCAAAATTGTTTTTTTGCCATTATCGGGAGAAAGAGGATTGTTGGATTTTATATTTTCTTTGTCTTGTGGAACAGTATTCAATTCATTTGCAAGTTTTTTCGTTGGATCTGATTGAGCAATTTTGGGAATCCCAGAGCTCTGTGCTATTGTAGATGTCTGTAAGATTTTCTGACCATCAAGTCTTCCGTTTGTGTTTCTGTGTCCCTGCTGTTTGCTGTTAACATCATCATCTTGTTTCGACAAGCCCTCTTTTTGACATGTAGAAGGTATCTCATGGGAATGACTTTCCGCATCAATAGTCTTTGATTTTGACTTTGTTTTGGTGTTGGAGCAGAGAATCTGTAGTTTTGCGGAGTTTTCGTTGGTAAGATTTGGCCTTTCAGGTGTTTGTCTACTCTTGACGATCACGTCTTCTGTTTGTGTTTCTGCATCTCTGTTGTTTGCTGGTGATCTTCTTGTTGAGTTGACATTTACGGTTCTTCTCTGTTTGGTAATTTTGTCCAGTTTGTCTATCATCTGCATTAGCTCAGCTTTTTCATGTGACCGAATGTCTCCTATTTGCGAAGACAAGCTGCATACTGCAGATTCTATTTTTTTTAGGTTTGACGTCATAATGGTGTTTTGACACGTCAGAAGTTGTTCTATGGAGATAACGTCACTGTTGTTTTCTTCTGGTTCTTTAATCTTTTGTTTTGGTGTCGTTTCTTCTCGTTCTTTTGTCTTTGTCGTTTCTCTGTCCTGTGCGACTGTTGTTTCATTGTCACTGTCAAAGCCTATGTCTGTGACTGGCTCATGAATGCCTGCTGCTTTCAGAGCCGCCGTGGCCTGCTCACGAGTGTCATAAGCCTTGTGGGCAGCCTGGGCGAAGCCAGTAACTGATTTGCTGGCATCGTTCCACGAACTAAAAATTCCAACTTTACGGCCTTTACTTACTGCGTAAAATTTGTCGCCTTTTTTTCTTTGAAGCCTTTGATGCCATCTGATGATCGTAGAACTTATCTAAACCCACTAGAACCTTTGATAAACTAGCACAGTTGAGATCGGCGTCCTGCCATTGCGTTGCTAACCGGAAGTGTGTGTGTGTGTGTGTGTGTGTGTGTGTGTGTGTGTGTTTGTGTGTGTGTGTGTGTGTGTGTGTGTGTGTGTGTTTGCTTGAAGCTTTAAGTCACTGAATGAGATTTTCCCTTTTTTTATAAAGACATTGGACGATTTTTTCACCACGGTCTTTAAACCAGGCCTGCCGTGGTCACATGAACACCTAACGCCAGCTGGGGTTGCTCTCGTAGTCAAATGGTTAGGCTTAGTGCAAGAAAGCCATTGAAGTCAACGAGAGGCCGTGGGTTTGCAGTTGTAGCTGTGTGTGTGTTGACACGGTAAGAAGGAAAATCTGTTTAACGTCCTCGACACGGTAAAAAAAACAAAAATTAGAATCTTGCAACCTAGACAAATAGTTTGCTGCAAGTAAGTGAAGTATGCAGGTAGTTTTTCAACATCAAGTAGCATTCGATTGATGTATAATTCTTATAATTTGAAAACCGCTATAGGTTTTATAGTATTAATTTTATTTAGGTGTATATTTACCCCAACCTCTCCCTCTTCTTTCAGTTTTATTCTGTAGTCACAGGTTTTCATTTTGGGCAAGATGTTTGTGCCGAGATCAAAAGACAAGCAACCATGTTTTTGTCCCTTGTTTCCATTTGAAACTTGTTTCCATTGTTTTGGATGTTGTTTTGACCTGCCTGGAAAATATCCTGTGCTCAAAATGTGTCTGGTTTTTTTTCTTCGTTCATCGACTTTGTGATTCTATTGCTGTCTTTGCTTTTATACAGTTTCGATTTGAGGGGAAAATCTTAAATGAGGCAGGGAATAAGTTTATCTGAAGTGAGGCAGGGAATAAATTTATCTAAAGTGAGGCAGGGAATAACTTTATCTTAAGTGAGGCAGGAAAAAGTAGACTGTAAACAAGTATGATCACTCTTGCTCCCAAGATGAAATATTACACGCCCATCCCTCCAAATAAAATTAATGCTGCTCACAACATCAAACTGCCTTGCTTAACGCCAGCACAGAGCACACAGAACAAACAAGGAGCCATCTCCCGTCTCCTCCCTGGTGCTGTGTGCTCTGAACTGGCATTTCTGCCAGGTGAGTTGGTGTCATGAGCAGCTTTCGTTTGGAGTTAACTGATATTTGGTTATTTCATCATGGGATAATGGTTCACCCTATTTTGTTCGCTATTTAGAGTTAACTGATTTGGTTATTTCATCATGGGATAATGGTTCACCCTATTTGTTCGCTATTTGAGTTAACTGATATTTGGTTTATTTCATCATGGGATAATTGTTCACCCTATTTGTTCGCTATTTGAGTTAACTGATATTTGGTTATTTCATCATGGGATAATGGTTCACCCTATTTGTTCGTTATTTAGAGTTAACTGATATTTGGTTATTTCATCATGGGATAATGGTTCACCCTATTTGTTCGCTATTTCTTTAGTTTGAATGGTAAATAATGATGATGACGATATTCGTCTTCTTCTCCAGTAGTAAACATAAGATTCATTAGACTTGATTATGACTTGCATGGTAGTGAGAATGCCATAGAATCGTTGGTGGAATGTCTATGTGATACACCAATTGGCTGGTTTAATATTAATGACCAACCGCAGTCAATGAACTGCAGTCACCTGACGAAAACGCGGTTCTTTTACAAATCGAGTTTAATAAGCCACTGTCGCCGTCACTCAACCACAGTTGACTGAAAAACAGTCGGTGGAAAGACGGTCCTACCCTAACCCTCGACCACGTGGTCGTACAACCATGGTAAGTCAGCCCAAACCTTAAACAAATAGTGAGTGGAGAGAGAGAGTTTCAGCCTAGGCAAACACGTCTCGCGCGACAAGAAGCACACCAGTACATACACTTTTAAAGATTTACATTCGTATTCCATTTTGCTGAACATCGTTTTAACTGATTAATTGAACTGTGCTGAGTAGGGCTTGAGGGTCAGTCATTCAGGGATTCATACCTTGCACATTGAAACACATGAGGTGTTTGTCTGTGCTGGAGACGATAGATTTTCTGAACTTGGACGAACGCACTGGAAAATAAAGTAGAATATGACAAGCATGGGGTTTTCGATCATGAAAGAGAGACACAGCGTGATTTGTTTTATATGAGAATGACGTCAAACCGAACATTCAAATAGACGTCGATAGCGTTGGCAGCCCCCCCACGTTTTATCCTGCATGAAATTGTGGGAACGTCACGTGTGCCGTGACGAGAACTGACTTTCCCCTCAACCGGCTGGTATGGAAGGGCTGGTTTAAGAAACAACCAACAGCAGTCAGTGAACCGTAGTTCTGGAGGAAAGCACGGTTAACTGAAAAACATCGAGAGTGATCAACAAAAGTCAACATCACTGAAAGAAACATGGTTCATTGAACCACAGTCAGTGGAAAGACAGTCCTACCCTACCGTCGTCTGTGTGATCATAAAACCGCAGCAAGTCGGCCGAAACCTTAACACATGCTGATGTTAGCGAGTGGAGAGGAAGCAGTGTCAGCCATGGCAGATACACAGACGTTTCCCACACGACAACAAGCACACCAACCTATCTATACCGTGATCTACAAAGATCATATTACATTTTTGTTGAACACCAAACATCGTTTTATCACCTAAAATGCACTGAGATGGCTTGAGGGAGACAGCCTTTCCTAGATTCACACCTTACATATCCAACACACGCCGTGTCGTCTGCTTCTCTGCTGGAGAGAATGGATTCTCTGTATTTGGACCAACTAACGCACTGGCATTCAAATACAGTAATATGGAAAGTTCTTATTGTATTTCATAAAACTGAAAGAGATACTTGGCGGATTTGTTTTGTGTGAGAACAATGTCATAGCACTGGGCGCCCCACCTTCGTTTTGCCTGCATGGATGTGGATGTGTCGTGCCGTAAACTAGAAGATATTGCATGCTGCTTGTGTAAGTCAGTACGGATATCATTGAACCTTCGATGAGATTTTA
>CM031600.1:98532201-98534701 GCA_018398815.1 Conus ventricosus
GGCTGGTAAAACCCCCCCTTCCCTACTTTTGTTAGGTTTTGGGCCAAATTCCCCCCTTTTTTTTAAAACTTTTTTAAAAAAGATGGCACACCCAGAAAAGAACATAAAAATTAACATAAAACAGGCGACTCAGACTGTTGGCCCCTGGAGCAAATTTAGCAAACAAGGGTCGCACTCGATATTCAAGAAGATAAAAGCAATGGCCAATTCAGGCCCAGGTAATAGTAAAATATCAGGAGTAAAAATAAAAAATCGTCAATATGCAGATCTCAAAACTGTCGAATCAATTTGCTTTTTGAATGAGATTGCATTTGTGGCAATCTTGATGGCACCCGGCAGTGAGTTCCACAGCCGTACAGAACTGGGATAAAAAGAATGTAAGTGGCTGTCAATATTTGATGCAGGTATGGTATTAACACCGACCGCCACTCCTGGGCTACTTTTATTCAATACTAGTTGTTCCATTGGAATATCAATTACTTTAGCTCTGCCTTTAAAAAAGGTGTTAAGTTTAATAAAAGCTCTTCTCTCTTCTAAGGGTTTCCATTCTAATTTCCTCATGTACTTCCTAGTATTCCCCTTTTCTCTGATGTGGTTCCCTGTTACGAACCGTGCTGCTCTCTTCTGAATCTTTTCAAGGTTATCAATGTCCTTTAGATGGTAAGGATCCCAAACTGAGCAAACCATATTCCAATACTGGTCTAACCAGTGTTTTGTAGCAGTCGTCTTAACCTTTTGGGGGCAGTCATTGATATTTTTGTGTAAGAAGCTAAGATGTTATTTGCTTTCTTACATACTAAATTGTAATGTTCTTTCCATTTGAGACGACTATCTATAATCACGCCTAAATATTTTGCAGCATTAGTTTCTTTAAGAATAGTATTATGGATAGAATAATCTGATCTAATTAGTGAGCGGTTTGTTACATATACGAAACACTTGCACTTTTGAGGATGAAATTCCATTTCCAAGTTCTTTCCCACTCTTGTAAAGCGTTTAGATCTTCTTGTAGAATGCGTGTATCATTCTTGCTTCTGATTGTTCTATATACTAAACTGTCATCTGCAAAAAAGCCTTTAGTAGTTCCAGGAGAGAGATTTCTACTTATGTCATTTATATAAATTAAGAAAAACAAGGGCCCCAGAACAGTTCCCTGCGTTACACATGACAAGACTGGTTTTACAATGGATGACGACCCTTCCACAACAACTTTCTGCGTTCTCCCCCAAAGAGGAATGACTAGCCCATTTTAGCAAAGAACCGCCAATGCCAATGTGTTCTAATTTAGCAGCAGCCCTCATGTCAATCCTTATCAAAGGCTTAGAAAAATTAATAAAAATTGCATCTATTGCTGTCTGTGGTTAAGACAGTTACTAAATCATTGAGAGTTGTTATAAGTTGAGTCTCACAACTCCTTCGCTGTCTAAAACATGCTGGGCGTTATTTAAGAAATCATATTTGTCCAAAAGGTCCATTATGCTACTTATATATTATGTGTTCAATTAATTTAGCTGATATGGATGTAAAGAGATACAGGTCTATAATTCTCTGCTTTTGTTTTGTCACCCTTTTTAAATAAGGGAACAATGCTCGCATCTCGCCACTCATCAGGTATTACTCCCTGGTCCAGTGAAGCTTGGTAAAGTAATTGGTATACCTCACTCAATTCATTGGCACATAATTTTAAGAGCTTGCCAGGAACGCCATCGGGACCAGTAGTTTTGTTTTCATTGATATTGGTCAGTAACTTAAATACTCCTGCTTTGTTTACTTTGATGTTTTGCATTTCAGGGAGTTTAGCATCATCCTTTAATCTAATGTTCTTACCATGGTTGTACAACCACGTGGTCGAAAGTTGGGGTAGGACCATCTTTCCACTGACTGTTGTTCAATGAACTGTGGTTGAGTGACGGCGACAGTGGCTTATTAAACTCGATTTTGTAAAAGAACCGCGTTTCGTTGGTCATTTATTAAACTGGCCAATGGTGTGATCACACAGACATTCCACCAACGATTCTGTGGCATTCCACCACATTGCAAGTCATAATCAAGTCTAATGAATCTTCTGTTTACTGCTGGACTCTTGTCCAGACGAATTACCATTCACACTAAAGAAAATAACGAACAAATAGGGTGAACCATTATCCCATGATGAAATAACCAAATATCAGTTAACTCCAAACGAAAGGTGCTCATGACACCAACTCACCTGGCAGAAATGCCAGTTCAGAGCACACAGCACCAGGAAGGAGACGGGAGATGGCTCCTTGTTTGTTCTGTGTGCTCTGTGCTGGCGTTAATGCAAGGCAGTTTGATGTTGTGAGCAGCTTTAATTTTACTTGGAGTATGGGCGTGTAATATTTCATCTTGGGAGCAAGAGTGATCTTACTTGTTTATTGTCTACTTTTTCCTGCCTCACTTAAGACAAAGTTATTCCCTGCCTCACTCTAGATAAATTTATTCCCTGCCTCACTTCAGATAAATTTATTCCCTGCCTCAT
>CM031600.1:98539701-98548944 GCA_018398815.1 Conus ventricosus
ATCTTTGAGTGTGAAGTTTTATTCGTAAGTTCATTTATTGCTTGCCCTATGGACTTCGAATTTTGTTTGTTGGCTACAAGTTCACGAAAAAATTTCATTTTTGCTGTCCGTTTGAGTGAATTGACTTTATTGCGTTGCCTTTTAAATTCATCCGATTTCCCTTCTGTTTCAAACAGATCGTCGCGTAGGAAACAAGCAGCTTGTATTTCATCAGTCATCCACTTTGGTTGTGCACTATGTTTAACTCTACGCGTTTTGAGTGGCGCATGCTTGTCATAAACAGAATTAAACGTATGTAGCCAAAACTCTAACGCTTTCGCTGGATCAGTGTAATTATAAACATTTATATAGGGGGGAATTCATGAGGTCAGTGAGAAAGGGATCTATAAGTGATATGTTTGTGGCCTGTTTTAGGAATTTTGATTCCCCTTCTTTTCCACGTAATACATACTGGAAAGTGGTCGCTGCAACCATTCAAAGGCACACATTTCTCAATGACGTTTATGTGGTTCAGAAAGATAGATGTGGCAATTAATGTTTTGCTAGTGGGCGTTACTCGGGTGGGCATGTCTATAATTTGGGATAAGTTGTACGAAGTAGTCTTGTCTGACCATGATGTTTGGCATTTCAATAAATCAATGTTGAAATCACCAAAATAATTATTTCTGTAGCATCAAGTGATGCTGCATCCATCATGGCCGTAAACTTGTCCATCCAATCAGCATGTTCTGCTGGGTTTCGATACACAAATCCGATTTTGATGGGTTTCGTTCTCTTAAAACCTGATTATTAGCCACACTGCTTCAATTCCAAAACTTTCAAGTTCATATAAACGTTGCGCATTTAATGTTTCATGAATGTAAATTAATATGCCCGTAGTTTTGGATTCGGTGGGATCTCTGCGTACAATATTGTAGCCGGAGCTTAAGACAGTGGCATCAGGGACAATATCTGAAAGTCTTGATTCAGTGAAGCCAAATATATGAAAGGGTTTGTCTTGATTTGACAGTATAGTGGTATCTCCTGTAATTTGTTTTGTATATGGTTTATATTTAGATGTCCAATACGTAATCCGTCTTCCTGTGGCCACGCTGAAGATGATTGTACCATTTGTGTAATTAAACAAAAATAGCGATGATACACTTAAAAACAAACACAAATATGTCCATATAATACACACAAAATACAACAATCTTCAATGCCAAAAAGGTAATGACTATAAGAAACAAACAAAACTAAATTTGCAACCAATTGCAAAACAACATGAAAAACAACAGCAACAGCAAAACAATGTTCAATGCAAAATAATACTGCATATGAAACACAGGCAGAAGTTAAATTCACAGAGTTATGTAACTCACCTGTGACAAGTTTCACCGAATGTTTATCTACACAACAAGAGGTTTCTTAGCGTGCTCACGCACCACTTAGATACAATAGAAACTATGATATAAAAACGGAGAGAGAGAGAGAGAGAGAGAGAGAGAGAGAGAGGGGGAGAGCGAATTTCTCATTCAGATATAATTTGATTAAAGAAAATTTTTATAATCTCCACACTTGCTATATGATGTAAAATGTCCACAATGCAGTTTTTTTGTGCTTGTGAGGTTTAAAAAAAAAATAATGTATTTATTTATTTTTTTGTGCTGCGTCGGCACCAGGTCCACGAGGATTGGAGTCACTTAAATCCATTGTCTTTCTTCAACACACAGAAGGCTGTGTCTTTTCTCACTGTTAGTATTGTGTGCAACGTGGTCACAGTCCTTTCCTCCCACCCTTGTCTCCCTTGAACACACATGTTAATATTTTTATAGAATTATACACATGGGCATATAGCATACCTGCATAAACACATGCTGATGTTACACAACACTTGTAAAAAATTTTGACACTCCAATACTGTTTTGCACAACTTCTTTAGTCTGTAATTTCGGCTTGTGAAACTCTCCTTGTGGCAGGGCTTTTTCACCATGGATGCCCGTTGGGAGGATACGGGGGGGGGGAGGGGACAGGCATGTAGTATGGCCACTGCCAAAAAGCGGGGTTGTCGAGGAGGAAAAGGGGGATAGTACATGGAATGAAATTGGGGAAAAACATTTTCCTAGGTGGCATATAACAGTGACGTTCGTTGTCACGTGATAGTGACGAGTGTTTGACTTAAGGGAGAGATGGTCCAGAGAGAGAGAGAGAGAGAGAGAGAGAGAGAGAGAGAGAAAAGAGAGAGAGAAGAGAGAAAGAGAGGCGGTATTCAGACATTCACATACCCACAACCAACATAAACACCAGAGAAGAGAGAGAGAGAGAGAGAGAGAAAAGAGAGAGAAGAGAAGAGAGAGAGAGAAGAGAGAGAGAAGAGAGAGAGAGAATGCGAATGCGAATATGCGAATGCGAATATTTATTCAGATTAAGGCCATAGCCCATACTGAAGGGGGGGTACCCGCAATAAAATACAATATCAATTACTGAAATGAGGAAAATGACAAAGAAAGCAAGTACATATCATCATACAATGTTATTGGGAATACACAGTACGTAACCTCTTTTGTGCTTCATAAATGTACATAGAAAATTTAAAAGAGAATGACTTCATTTCTTGATGCCAGGAGTAAATTTAACTCTGAAAATACAAGGGTCAGAATAAAACTTTCGTTTTATGAATTTTTTTCCTGAGGTCATAAAAAGCAGGACAGCAAAAAAGGAAATGGATTTCATCTTCCTTGGCCAGGTTACATAAACGACATGTCAGTTCATTATCACTCACAGCACTGTATCTGAAACGGTGACACGCTATATCAGAAACCCAAATCTAAACTTACTTAGCACACTCTTAATATATCTGTTCATATCCATTTAATGTATGGCTCTATCACATTAGTTGTTTTAAAGAGTCTGTACTGCGCAATCTGTCACTGCTATAAATATGATCATGCCCGTCCTGCCTCTGCAGTCAATAATTCTTTGTTTAAAAAATTTCAAAACCCTACAAATTTTAAACACCTGGTTATCCCAAACATAAGCAAAGCCATATAAAATTTAAACAGTGACGAACATTGGTAGCCCATGTCTTCTTGCCATTTGAATCCAAATTTCTCAATATCTTATAAGCTTTAAAAGGTATTTTAAATTTCTTTCCTTTCTTGTTATTTTCAACCAGTTTTTAATGCATTCAAAAACGAATTAACATAAATGGGATATCTTCCCAGATCACCATATACAAAACCCATTGGGTGTTCGATTATCTACATTCAAAAATTTTTTCATGGCATACAAATGCACATTTTCAATTACGACGCTTTTCTCAAGTGCCCAAATTTCTGCTCCATATTGTAGGATTGGCTGCACCTGAGAGTCAAACAGCTTTGAGAAAACTGTAAAAGCGCTACAATTCATTTTATATAAAATGTGAATATAACTGTAACTGCTCCTTTGCTCTGTTTGCAATATCTTGGCATCCAAAGTGAAACTTAATCTGGTTGTGAAATAGAATCCTAAATACTTATATGCATTGACAAACAGCAATATACTGACCGTCATAAATCCACCTCTCTTTCGTGCCAAATAACCACCTTTACGAAAGACAAAATATTGGTCTTATTCATATTTACTTTAATTCTAATCTGGTTGCAGCAGAATCAAGCTTTCAGCTGCCTTTGAAGTCCAACGACCGTTGTAACAATAAAACTATATCGTCGGAAAAAAGCAACACAAATAACTCCAAGAAGTCAAAGGTTACACCATGTTTTCCATTTTGAATAATTTCCACGCTAATTCATTATGAACAAAGAAAAAACAAAACTGGACTACAGACCCCCCTTTGCTTAACTCCTCTGGTACACTTGACAAAATCTGATAAATTTGCTCCGGACTGACTTAGCCTTCACCTCACAATACATACTCTTTACACAACGATACAGTTTACCCTTAATTCCATTTTTAATAGAACAGCCATATAGTTTCCGTAAACTGAATCAAAAGTTTTTCAAATCCAAAAAAGCAACATATAGTTCGTTTATTTACAAATTTTTTTTTGAACTGCGGCTAACAAAGTAAACATATGATCAACTGTGGAATAATTTTCTTGAATCCTGCTTGGTGTTCTCCTTTTACATTATTCTGAGATATCCATTCATATAATCGCTTATTAACAACGGAACTATAAAGTTTACTGCATATATTGCATAAAGAAATACCTCTATAATTGTCTACATCATTTGCATCACCCTTTTTAAAAAAGGGGCAATATTAGGATTCTTTCCAATCCTCGGATAAATTCCGGGTCAAACAAAAAGTTAAACATTTTTACATAAAAAGTTTACGACAAACTCACCAAAATTTCTTGAAAAACTCTCCAAAATACCACCCGGTCCAGCACTTTACCATTTTTCAATTTTCTATCGCTAGTAATATTTCGTCTCGGAAATTGGTCTATCATATGTATTTGCCCTTCACAATGTATTGCCTCATTGATCACTGTGGACTCTTGCTCAACCTTTTCTACACATTTTTAAAATGTAAGAACCAGTCTTGTATTGAAAATGCTATTTACGGGTTTGGGGTTTTTTTTCTTGATATCTTGTGTATAGTTTTCCCCAGAAAAATTTGGGCTGATTCTTAGCTGAAGACATAAGATCATTCAGCAAAGAATCATTGTATTCTTTCTCTTTTCTTTTATTTAAATTTTGTACTCCCTTCTTGCTATACAAAACTCTGATCTATCATCTTTATCCAATGTTTTCAAAAAAACTCTGAATAGTTTACGTAGTTTTATTTTTGGCTACCCTGCATTCATGATCAAACCAACCCTGTTCGAAATTCTTGTTTCTTGTTTAGTTTTCCTCTTACTTTCAGCCTGTTCTTGACAGTTGTATTAAATATAGACAACGCTTGGTTAACGTCTTCACAAATAAGGTTTTCAGCCCGCTTTCAATGTTTCTAGAACCCCTGGTGAATTCATGAGATACGTAAACTGTTGACCTATTCTGAATTCCAGCAATACTGAACAATGAACTCACTATTCTGTAAACTAGGAGCACAATTGTTATGTATTGATCAGTCTGCATTCCAATACACAACACTATGGTAAGTGATCAGAATCATATCTTTCCATTACATTAAGCGTAATCCTTTCATACAATAATTTGAAAAGTTGAACAGATGCAAAAAAGTAGTCATTTACACTGCTCCCTACATCAGATTGTACGTGAAACGGCCTTCAAAGGTCGCCATTACATACTCCATTTAGAATTGTCATCCCAAAACAGTGCAAAATGCTAAGTAATTTTTTCCCAAAACAAATTTAATACTTTGTCTTGGAACATCTTTCATGTTTAAATGTTACCTCCTTGACATAGTTTTTCGTATAAATCACTTTCGCATACAAATTTTGGAGAAACATTAAAGTTCTTGCTATCTGTCTCCACAAAATAGTAATTCTAAAATCAACAAAAGACATTAAATTAAATTTACAACACAATTTTCCAACAATTCAATACCATTATCGAAACCACACCTGGTGTAAAAAGTGCATTTTCCGGAGGGGCATACACACATTCGAGCAAACATTCTTACTAAAACCAAAAAATCTTTATCAAACATAAATACATTGCTACTGAAAGTCACAATCACTTGTTTTTAAAATATGGCAGAAGACTTTTCCGTACCATACAGGGCCAAAACCCCTGAACACCGACCCTGTTTCGTAAGTCTTACTGCCGGTTTTACAAACAGTTCATGTTCCGGAAAAATGTTCAAACTCGAACGATTCAGCAAAGGTTTTCAACCAAAAAGACAAAATCAAAAGAAGAAATAAACTTAATAAAATCTTGTCACGTAATTACGAATTAAAACCCCAAACTTCCAGTGGAGAAGGACCATTATTTTCGAGTTTTTCATTTTGACCTGTATGACTTTTCATCTTTTAAACACTAAAAGAGCGAGCATCCTTAATGAAGACGACAAATATTTTCCGATTATTGTATTTATTTACAGAGGAGGCCACAGGGGTGGACGTGAAGTCCATGCAGCCAACACTATTCTGATGACATATCCATGACTAGTCACACAGTCACCACCATGTCCACAAGTTTCATCTTCTGTAATACAATTACTCCCAAAATTCACAGAGTCATCGACACAACCAGTCCCCTGCAAAAGTGCAATACCATCACCCCTTCTTCTTTCACCCGTACTCCACATACAACACTTCATTTATTCATCAGTTTGAATACATTCACCCCTGCAGTCTCCCTGCCCTTCCACACACATTTTCTCTAAAACACTCAGATGATCCTGATGTACACCACGTTTGCCCGTAGGTAACATGGCATCATTAAGTACAACAGAATACAAATCGTACGAAAATGATGATCGAAACTTAAATCCATCCTTTTCACAGTTACACATCATCCGATCGTGTGTCACTAAATTCAACACATTGCCGTCAACACCGATGTCAGTGACAGACTGCACGGATTTTCGTTCGCTTAAAACCCATCTCCATGAAGGCGGAATCGTTCACTGACCCAGTTAAAGTGCCAGCACGTAAAGTCGGAATATGCATCTCGTGCGGGGGCAACTTTAATTCGCCTCCCTTTGACTTGCCAAAGGGGCATTTTCCTCTGACGGGCCGGCCGGAAACCTATCCTAACTCTACAGGTTGTCACTGACATCTAAACGAACTTCTTACTGTCAATTACAATGTGGGCATAAAACCATAGTGACTTTCTTGCCCTGTGACCGAGCGACTTTAAATGTGGGACGAGCTTCTTTCTTGGGCTCCCCGACTCGAAAGAAAAGTCTTCAGCCACAAAAATGTCATTGCCCTTCTTTCTGATTTGCTTTCATAATTTTTTCTTTAATCTTTGAAAAACGTGCAACGTGCAACTATTGCGGGGTTTGGCTTCGCGTTTACACGGTGCACCCGGTCAAAAAGAACATCATCTGTAATACCATTTTGTCAGTAAGCATATCGTCACCAATTCCTCACAGTTCTGCCAAGTCTCATTATCTCTACGAGGAATGCCATGTATTATAATATTGTTTCTTTTTGACCGACCTTCCAAATCATCCACCTTTCTGTCCAAGGCTTCCACCCTGCCAGTAAGTTTTTGTATTTTCAAACTCTGGGCCCTCATTTTCCCTGTTTAAACTGGGCATTTTCTGTTTCCCAAAACAATCAGTTCATTCTGCAAATTCACACACAACTGCTTCACGTCCTTCACGTCCCTTCACTCACATGACCAGACTTACAGTTCAAGTCAGACAACTAGCCACAACATCCCTCAGAGTAGGTTCCGGCGGGAGAGCAGAGGCAGCAGGAGCAGAACCCAGTCCTTGGGCCACTGTCTCTGCGTGTATTCCCAGCACTCTCCCGACGGGTTTGCCGCTTGCTGTCTGTCCTAGCAGTAGAGGTCCTGGTTCATCTCAACA
Organism: Conus ventricosus; assembly: GCA_018398815.1. Classification (NCBI taxonomy): domain Eukaryota; kingdom Metazoa; phylum Mollusca; class Gastropoda; order Neogastropoda; family Conidae; genus Conus; species Conus ventricosus. Next base: position 98,547,130 of record CM031600.1, read on the forward strand.
TCGCCGCACCGTTGAAGCAATGTCCGTAGCAAAATAAGGATAGTAGCAGACCTAGGTGACACCGTCCATGCGTGACCTCATCTTCAACACTGAAATCCTCAGGCGGGTAAAAAGTTCGCCGTTTCGCCCCTGAAAACCAACAATACCTGAGCAAACGCTCCACACACAGGTCTAAATGTCAGTGGTGCTGAAGGCATGGTACCTCACAACACTCCCTGCTGACTGTCAATGCGGAACACAAAGAATAAGCAGACGAAAACGAAGAAAACTTAAGAGGCGCAACGAAACGCGTCCTCTCAACTTCGTGTACCACAGGAACCCCGCGAGAGAGAGAGAGAGAGAGAGAGAGAGAGAGAGAGAGAGAGAGAGAGAGAGAGAGAGAGAGAGAGAGAGATAGGCTGTATTTAGACATTGACATACCCACAACCAAAATCAACACCATTGAGAGAGAGAAGAGAGAGAGAGAGAGAGAGAGAGAGAGAGAGAGAGAGAGAGAGAGAGAGAGAGAGAGAGAGAGAGAGGAGGAGAGAGAGAGAGGGACATGAAAACGCACAGCACGAGCGAACTCACACACACACGCACACACACACACACACACACACACACACACACACACACACACACACACACACACACACACACACACACACACACGTAGGCGCGTGCACGCGCGTGTGCGCAAGCACGCACGACCCACGGGTGCTGACACAACTTGTTGCAGACTTAAATATTGATAGTCTGCACACACACTTTCTCACGAACATACGATCCCCCTCCCAACATAAACACGCACATGTTACTGTGCTGTATTCCATTGTACTGCATTGTATTGTAGATTATTGTGTGCTATTGTATTGTATGGTATAGTGTGATACTGTATTGTAGATTATTGTGTGCTATTGTACTGTATGGTATAGTGTTATACTGTATTGTATAGTATTGTGTGATATTGTTTGTATAGTATTGTTTTATATTGGATTTCATATAGTATTATGTGATATTGTATTGTATAGTATTGTGTGATATTTATTGTACACATACACACATAACTCCACTCCATTTGTTTGCTAGATAGGACATAATACTTGCCTGTCTATACAAGGAGTGTCCGCACACGTATCAGCCTGTGTATGCAGAAGAAGAAGTATTAGTATTAGAAAAATAGTAACAGACTCAGAATCAAACAACTCAAATCAAACTCAAAAAGAGTATTAGAAAAAATAGTAAGACTCAGAATCAAAGAACTCAAATCAACTCAAAAAATCAAACAACAGCAACAGTGTGCTAACGAAGACGGCGACCCTGTCAAAATATTCTCCAAGTAAGTTTTTGCTTCTGAGTCTGTAACTACTTTTCTAATGTCGAATCCAGAATCCAGAAACCTATATTCTTATTTAAGTATAGTATTGTGTGATATTGTATTGTATAGTATTGTGTGATATTGTTTGGTATAGTGTGTGTGATATTGTATTGTATAAGGTAGTACGTGTTTTATATGAATATATGGTATAGTATGCCATATTCACTTTTACAGGTTTAAGTCTCTGGACTTCCTCAGTGAAACCTCACCCTACACGTAATGAAGATGGAGCATCTGGTGTCATCACTGACGAACTCTGTTGTCTGCAGGAAGTCTAAGTCTTGTTTGATCTTCTCATCCTAGTCACTGACTTTTTTGGATGCCTGTTCAATTTTTTGTTCATCCAGTTTCCACACCCTGGATTTAGGTGTGTGCAAGATTTCCGATTTTGTTTTCACACGGGCTTTGATGCATCGTCATCGGTGTGATGTGATGATTTGTGAGATGCTTGTTTG
>CM031600.1:98549944-98574126 GCA_018398815.1 Conus ventricosus
GTATCACCCACCACAACCCTTTCATTGAAAAAAGGGGAAAAAAAGGGTCCTTCCCCCCCAAAAAAGCAGCGTTACTCATAAGAAAAGGTCCCATACACTATGCTGTGCTGTCCGGTTTTTCCTGGCTGCGATACAAAAACCAACCACCAAAATTGGGAAAATGTTAACCGAGTTCGTAGACCTAGCATCGCCCTGAATCAAAAAATCCTTCCCGGGTAATGTGCGTCCCACAGAAGTAAATTGCCCAAATCTTCGTAAAGGGGGGGAGGACTTCCTTTTAAAAGAGCCGCAGAGCAAAAGAACCCAACGAAAACTATTAACGGGTTGAGCAAGAACGAATAAATGTGCAAAACGAAGGATGAGTTGTCCACCTGCAAAACAGAGCGTAATATCAATCCCCGGAATAGGGAGAAGCGAATATCCGACCTGCAAAAAAGGAAGAAAAGGGAGAAAGCAAAAAGAGCAGACATACGGGATTTGGAGGAGGAGCGAAAAACCCACAAAGGGGAAAAAAAAATTGTCAGAGGAAAAAAAAGGCCCGAAAAATTACAAAAGAAAAGGGATTCAAACGTAATCAAAAAAAATTAGCATGGGAAACAAGAAAATTTAAAACCACCCCCCAGATTGGTCAGCAAATCGCTTCGTCAAGAGAACTCGGGGTTCAGGAAAACGACTATATTTTACGGTCAAAGATTGCCGCGGTCGAGCAAGAACGAACGGAATTACAGCATTTTAGACGGGAGCGGGGGGGGCTCCAAACAGTTTGCCAAGAAAGGAAAAATTCAGGAAAGCAAAACGGCCCTTCAGAAAGCGTTAGAAGGCAAACAAACCAAAACCTTTCTTGGCGTCTGTTTCCCCCAAACAGCGAAAAAATTGGAACTGAAATGGGGCCTAGGAGCGGAATACAAACAGATCTGCCTTCGAGAGGGATTGCGTGGTTTTCCCCCTGCAGCTAGTGAAGAGTTTTTCAATTATATACATTTTTTTAAATTTTTTGTCCCTTTTTTTTTCATCACAAAAACCCCCCCCCCCCCCTCTCCCCGTTTAGATCTTTGCCAAGTCATTACGTAGACAGGGGTTGGTGGCCCGTGCTTGTTTTTTCCCCCCCATTTGATTTTTCCTTTTGTATTTGTCTGACTTTGTCAAGTTTAAAAAGGTGTGCCAGACTTAATAAAAGTTACTCTGAGTTAGGTTTTTTATGGAAAGAGTTACCCTACAGGACAGCGTTCTGTGTCACGGGGGACAGCGTTTGTTTCATACCCCCCCAACTTCCTTCCCCCCCTTTCGGCCCGCTCTCCTTCCCTCTCACCCCCACTGCAGTTCTTTCCCCTATCTCCTCTCCTTGCTCCCTGCTGGACACCTCACTCCCCCCACCCCCCACCCCACCTGCCCGTGGGGGGGGGGGGGGGCATCCACTTCCTTGCCGAGGCAAACTGGTCGCAGATGTTGGGGGCAGTACCACATAATAAGAAAAGGTGACGAGCGTTACAGCCGTTGTAAAACAAACTCGTAACATTCTGCACACTTCTAATCAAATCGTCGAAATTGGAAGTGAAGGCAAGTTTGCGTCGGTGTATAGGTGCATGTATACAGGGTCTAAAATTCAAAAAGAATGGTCGAAGGAGGCAGAAGAAGAAGAAGAAGAAGAAGAAGAAGAAGGAAGATAGAAGAAGGAAGTAGAAGAAGAAGAAACAATGCCAAAATGATAATCATAATCATAGCAATGTAAGAGCATAACAAATGCACCATGTGTGTGGGGCAGGAATAATGGCAACATTCACAACAACAAGCATCATCAATTTATCACATCACCACCGGATGAGTGCGTCAAAGCCTGTTGTGCAAAATAAAAATCGGAAAATCTTGCTCACACCCAAATCCAGGGTGTCGTAACTGGTATGAACCAAAATTATTGAAACAGGATCCAAATAAGTCAGTGACGAGGATGAGAAGATCAAAAAAAGATTTTTAGACTTCCTGCAGGACAACAGAGTTCATCAGTGATGAACCTATGTTCTTCCTTCATTACGTGTGGGTGAGTTCACTGAGGAAGTTCCAGAGGACTTATACTGTAAAAGTGAATATGGCCATACTATACCATATATTCATATAAAAACAGACTACAATATACAATTACTATATCACACAACACAGTCAATGTTTTCCCATACCTGCATCAAAATATTGACAGCCACTTACCTTCTTTTTGTGACTATCCTAGGTCTGTACGGCTGTGGAACTCCTGCCGGGTGCCATCGAGTGGAAGTTTGCCACCCAAATGCATTCTCTTTTTAAAAAAAAACAAATTGATACAAACAGTTTTGAGATCTGCAATATTGATGTTTTTTAGTTTTTACTTCCCATGATATTTTACTGTTACTGGGCTGAATTTGGCCATTGCTTTTAACTTTTGAATATCGAGTTGCGACCTTGTTGCCAAATTTGCTCCAGGGGCAACAGTCTGATTCGCCACTATTTTATGTTATTTTATTTTACTTTTTAAAATGCGCGCTGGTGAACCTACTCGTTATTGGAAGTGAACCAGTATTTATAGGACGAAGACGAAGAAGAAGGAAGAGGAAGTACACTAATACCAAAAATAGCACACAATACTATATAATACAATATATCACAACAATTATACTATTACATAAAAAAGTATATAGGTTTTGGATCTGGATTCGACATTAGAAAGAAGTTACAGACTCAGAAGCAAAAACTACTTGGAGAATATTTCGACAGGGTCTTCGCCCTGTCTTCTTTAGTCACTGTTGCTGTTGTTTGATTTTTTGAGTTGATTTAGTGTTGTATGATTCTTGAGAGTCTGTTTACTATTTTTTTTTAATACTATACTTCTTCTTCTGTGTACAACAGGCTGATGTGAGCGGACACTTTCCTTGTATAGACAGGCAAAAGTATTATGTCCTTTATACAAACAAATGCAGTGGAGTTTTGTGTGTATGTGTACAATACCATATCACAAATATTACAAAACAATATCACACAATTAATATATGAAATCATATAAATCGCAATAACTATACAAAAAAAATATCACGCAATACTATACAATACAGTATAACCACTATACCATAAGTCCAATAGCACACAATGATTGCAATACAGTATTACAATATTACCATTGCCAATACATTATACAAATACAATGCAGTACAATGGATACAGCACAGTAACAGTGTCTCTCTGTTTGTCTCTGTCGGTTCTATGTCTGTCTTCTCCCTCTTCTCTCTTTCTCTCTCTTCTCTATCCGCCTCCATCGTCTCTCTCTATCTCTCTCTCTCTCTTCTCTCTCTCTCTCTCTATCCTCTCAGGTGTTGATGTTGGTTGTGGGTATGTGTATGTACTGAATACCGCCCCCACCCATCTCTCATCTCTTCGCTCTCTTCTTCTCTCTTTGTCCCTGCCTCCCTTATTATTTTCTCTTTGTCGGCATGTGCAACGAGCGCACACGTACACACACACCACACACACACACACACACACACAACACCACTCACACCACACACACACACACACACACACACACAAGACAACGCACCGCACGCACGCACGCACAGCACGCCACGCACGCACACACACACACACACACCCCACACTAATACACTTACAACACACACACACATACAGAGGAGAGAGAGAGGAGAGATGGAGAGAGAGAGAGAGGAGAGGTCAGACAGACAGACAGAGAGACAGACAGAGGACAGACAGAGCGCAGATGAGAGAAATATGTTTTAGCTAAAGTGTTTTTCAAGGATATGTCACAGGGCGGTATATGGGTCGGTTTACAATATTCTAAAATGACGCAAACAAACTTTCAGCAGTGGGTATATGGAAAACTAAGTCAGATATGAAACACAAGAAAAGACAGTGAATGCACACTCATTCAGAGACTTCTGCTATGTGACTACGAGAGTGACACTGACCAAACCAACAATGGTGTATGGTTCAAGCAAGCACGTGTTCACACACACAAACACACAACACTCTCTCTCTTCTCTCTCTTCTTCTCTCTCTCTCTACTTCTCTCATCTCCTCTCTCTCTCTCTATCTCTCTCTCTCTTCACTGGTGTTGATTTTGGTTGTGGGTATGTCAATGTCTAAATACTGCTATCTTTCTCTCTCTCTCTCTCTCTTCTCTTCTCCTCTCTCTTCTCTCTCTCTCTCCCCCCCCCCCTCTCTTCTCTCTTCTCTCCTCTCTCTCTCTTCTCTCTCTTGTCACTGCCTCCCTCTTTTTTACTCTTTGTCAGGCACGTCACGCGGCAACACACACACACACACACACACACAACACCAACACCACACACACACACACATCACACTCACACACACTCACAACACACACACTCACACACACACTCACACCACATACAGAGAGAGAGAGAGAAGGAGAGAGAGAGAGAGAGTAGCAGAGCAGAGAGAACAGGACAGACAGACAGACAGACAGCGAGACAGGACAGAGAAGAGGAGAGAATTGTGTTTTAGCTAACGAGTTTTTAAAGGTTATGTCACAGGACGGTATAATGGATAGTTTAATATCTAAAATGACGCACACAACTTACAAGCAGTGGTTTATGGAAACTAAGTCAGAATTGAAACACAGAAAGACAGTGCCTGCACATCATTCAGTAGACATGCTGCTATGTGACTCCCGAGTGACACTGCCAAACCAACAATGGCTGTGTGGTCAGCAAGCACGTGTTCACAACCTCACATCACACACACACACACACACAACACACAAAACACAACACACACACACACACACACACACACACCACACACACAACACACACACACACACACACTACAAAAACACACACACACTAACACACACACACTCACCCACACACACACACCACACACACACACACACACACAACACACAAAACACACACACACACCACACACACAGAGGTGCTCTCGCCAGGTGTGTGTTGGTGTGTGTTTGCTTGAAGCTTATAAGCACTTAAGAGATTTTCCTTTTTGTTTAGGATAGGGCGTGGGACGATTTTTTTCACCTGTCTTTAAACCAGGCTGCCGTGGTCACATGAACACCTAACGCCGCTGGGATTGCTCTCGTGGTCAAATGGTTAGGTTAGTGCAAGATTGCATTGAAGTCAACGAGAGCCGTCGGGCGCAGTTGTAGCTGTGTGTGTGTTGACACGTAAGAAGGAGAACTGTATAACCTCTCGACACGGTAAAAAAAAAATAAATTATGAATTTTCGCATCATAGACAAATAGTTTTGCTGGCATGTTAGTAAAGTATGCAGGTTAGTTTTTCAACCATCAAGTAGCTTTCGTTGATGTTATAATTCTTATAATTTGAATATGCTATAGGTTTTATAGTATTAATTTTTTTTTAGGTTGTATATTTACCCAACTCTCCAACCTTCTTTCAGTTTTTTCTGTAGTCACAGGTTTTCATTTTGGGCCAAGATGTTTGTGCGAGATCAAAAAGACAAAGCAACCATGTTTTGTCCTGTTTCCATTTTGACTTGTTTCCCATGTTTTGGATGTTGTTTTGACTGCCTGGAAAAATATCCTGTGCTCCAAAATGTGTCTGGGGGGGTTTTTTTTTCTTGTTCGTCGAATTTGTAATTCCATTGCTGTCTTTGCTTTTAATGCAGTTTCGAGTTTGAAGGGGAAATCTTAAATGAGGCAGGGAATAAATTTATCTGAAGTGAGGCAGGGAAATACATTTATCTAAGTGAGGAAGGGGATAACTTTGTCTTAAGTGAGGCAGGAAAAAAGAGGACAGTAAAAAGTAAGAATCTATCTTGCTCAAGATGAATTATTACACGCCCTTACCTCCAAGTAAAATTTAAAGCTGATCTGCACATAACTGCTTTGCATAACGCAGCACAGAGCAAACAGAACAAACAAAGGAGCATCTTACTGTCTCCTTCCTGGTGCTGTGTGCTCTGAATGGCATTTCTGCCAGGCGAGTTGGTGTCAGAGCACATTTCGTTTATAGTTAACTGATATTGTTTATTATCATGGGTTAATCGGTTTCACCTATTTGTTCGTTATTTTGAGTTAATGATATTTGGTTAAATTTCATCATGGATAATGGTTCCCCTTTTTGTTCGTTATTTTCTTTAGTTTGTATGGTAAGTAATGATGATGACGAGATTGTTTCTTCTTGTCAGTGTAAACAGAAATTATTGATTGATTATGACTTGCATTGTGGTGGGAATGCCACAGTATGTTTGGTGAATGTCTATGTGATCAACTTCATTGGCCTGTTTGATAAATGACCATCCGCAGTTAATGAACCGCGGTTCACCATCGAAAAACGCGGTTACCTTTTTCAAAATCGAGTTTAATATGCCACTGTCGCCGTCACTCAACCACAGCTTCATTGAACTACAGTCAGTGGAAAGATGGGTCTACCCCCAACTTTCACCACGTGTTGTACAACCATGGTAAGTCGGCCCAAACCTTAACAAATAGTGAGTGGGAAGAGGGCGAGTTTCAGCCATTAGGCAAACACGTCTGCGAGACAGAAGCCACACCAGCTCTACATTAATGATTTACATTCGTATTCACTTTTGCTGTACACAAATGTCGTTTTAACGATTAATTGACTGCACTGAGTAGGGCTTGAGGGGGACAGTATTCAGAGATTCATTACCTTGCACATTGAACACATGACGGTGTCGGCTGTGCTGGAGACGATAGATTTCTGAACTTGGACGAACGCACTGGACAAATAAAGTAGAATAATGAAGCTTGAGTTTTGTTCATGAAAAGAAAGACACTGCGTGATTTGTTTTAGTATGATATGACGTCAAAACGCACATTCAATAGGCGTCGATAGCGTTGGCAGCCCCCTACGTTTTGTTCTGCATGGAATTGTGGGAAACGTCACGTGTGCCGTGACGAGAACTTGACTTTCCCCTCAACCCCGGCTGGTTGGGAAGGGTGGTTTAAGAACAACCAACAGCAGTCAGTGAACAGTAGTAACTGGAGGAAAACACGGATACTGACAAATCGAGAGTAACCAAAAAAGGTCAAATCACTGAAAGAAACATTGGTTCATTGACACACGTCAGTGGAAAGACAGTCCTACCACTACGTCGTCTTGTTGATCATAAAACCGCAGCCAGTCGGCCGCCCGAAACCTTAACACATACTGATGTAGCGGTGGCAGGAAGCTGCTTCAGCATGGCAGATACACAGGACGTTTCCCCACACGACTATCACGCACACAGACGTTTCCCACACGACAACACGCACACAGGACGTTTCCCCACTGACAACAGCACTACAGACGTTTCCCACACGACAACAAGCACACCAACTATCTATACGTGAACTACACAAGATTATATTACTTTTGTTTTAACTATACACATCGTTTTATCAGTAGAAAAACTCGTCTGAGATAGCTTGAGGGAGACGCCTTGTCCTAGATTCACACCTTTACATATCCAACACACGCCGTTGTCGTCTGCTTTCTCTGCTGGAGAGAATGAATCTCTGTAATTGAGGACCAACTAACGCACGGACATTAAATACAGTAAGTATGAAAGTTCTTATTTTATTTCATAAACTGAATGTGATACTGCGAGATTTGTTTTGTTGTGAGAAAATGTCTAGCATGGGTGCACCACCTTCGTTTTGCCTGCATGGGATTGATGGATGTGTAGTTGCCGTAAGACCTAGACAGTTCATATTGCATGCAAACTTTGCTGCCCAATAAGTACAGTATCGAGATACGCGCCGTACAGGTACGTGAAGCCGCTTCGATTTAGATCTCACGTGCCTCGACACTCGCGACCCCCAAGTCTCCCGAACCAAGGGAGGTAACACCAAAGGTACTTTACTAATTTGTAATTTTGACACGATGCAATGCTGTAGGTCCTACGTGTTTATTCTTCAGATTTTTGATATCAATACTACTTTAGTCCTTTCTTTTTCTCTTCATATACTAAAACAACAGGTTCATGAATTAATATCATTGTGACAAAATAGTGACATAGCCCTACTCCATTTTAGCAATCCGAACTGTTTATACACACGGAGAAGGACTACACACCCTACACACACACACACACACACAACACACACACACTCACAACACACACAAACACCACCACACACACACATACACACTCACTCACACCACACACAACACATACACACACACACACATACACACACACACACACACACACACACACACACACACACACACACACCACCACACACACACACAGAGTAGGAGCGCCGTGGCAAGAAAACCAGTGATCTTCGGGTGGAAACTAAAGGAAGGAATGGGAAAAATTTCTCCTGCACACCATAGGCCCATCTTGTAAGAGAAATAATAATTCATAGACCCTAAAAGTTTAAACCGCATTTTGTGTTGTTTCCGACTACATGTGCAAATGGTGTTGCCAAATGTTTATCGCCCAGAGAAATAATAATTGTCTGTTCTACCTCACTTGCTCCTCCACAAGTTTTTGGGTGAAAGTGGCCTAAACGCGGCATTTATTAGTTCTCTGGCAAGTATGACTTCAATAACCCTAAAAATAACGATTATTCTACAAACATAACATACTGTGTAGGGTTATCTGTTTTTAATTCTTATTTACTAACTTGCTTGTCTTTTAAAACTAATTATTTTTTTGACATAAAATCCGCACTAATTTATTTTTGGTCTTGATTCGCGCGCAACGCCACACACACACACGCACACGCCTCACACACTCACACACAACACACACACACACACACACACACACACACACTCTCTCTCTCTCCTCTCTTCTCTCTCTCTCTCTCTTTCTCTTTCTCTCTCTCTCTCTCTCAATTAAATTGAGCATAAAAATCCGCACACCTTATTCTGACTAATTTCGTCTACAAACTTTGTACACGACAGGCAGACACGGGGCTGAAACCTGTTCACTTAATTTACGGCTTGCGGCCTTCGTTCACACAGCGCACGGCCCGCTTACAAACTGCGACCAAAAAATAAAAATCAAATAAAGCTCACCTGCGGCGCGTTAACTCAACATAGCCTACCTGCATTAGCGTATTTCTAGACTGTCACGTGACACTCCACTTCGAGGGCGCCACGTCAGCAAGAACCGGGTTCGCCATTGGTGTTCGAGCTACTGCACAAGAAGTTGTGTTTGACTGCGCTCTGGTGTGACCACTGTGCGTTTTCGTTGTGTTATTTTTAAATTGGCCTTAAAACGTTACTGAGAACACGGTTTGTGATATTCGAGGCCATAAGTTTTACTTTAACTGCATGTTAGATTTACTTGTTGAAAAGAAATTAGGGCGAAGCATGTGTGAAATTGGAAAGATTGTTTTTTCGAAAATGAAAAAGTGAACTGACTGCTTTGGAAATGAACGATATCTTAAAGGTTGTTGGTTCAAGGAAATGGAAACAAGATGTAGCCAGTTTTTAATACGTGTTTGATCTATGATGAGAAGGTTCCTTATCTAATAAATGGCGCATGGCATTGTTGAAAGTCGGCCGAAGCAATCCCCAAACCATGCAGCGTTTGTTTGTTGGGAGCTGGCTTGAGACAGACAGTAAAGCATGTTTTAAACAACATGGCGTTCTTTTCTTAAGGCGGTGGTAATCACACGGCTGATTCGTATGCCTAAAAAACTTATATTTGAAACATTTTTGTGTTTCCTCTAATTAAAATGTTCTTTTTTTGTATCAGACTTGATTGATTGTTAATACAGATTCGTGTTCATGTGGAAGCTGATCTGTGTATTTAAGATGTTGTCTACTTTTCTACTTTTCCTAATTCTAAACCAGTTCATCTGCCTTCAAGTGTGCCCTTATGCAACTGAATGGCGATTTTCGTTATGTTTTCTGGCAAACAAACCAGTTAGGTAGGCAGACTTAGTACATCTACCAGTATGGAGAGAGTAGTGTGTGGCTAGCACTATCTTATATAAATGCTCCAAATTTACAATGAACGGTGTTATATACTGGCGATTAGAGCCGCCATAAAAGCTTGGTACAGCAAATTACTGCTGTACTCTGCCAAAGCCAGTTGCAAGCCTGGTTGAGAAAGAGGAGCCAAGCAAACTAGGTCAAGTGATCAAATATTGATCGGCTTTGTCTGCAAGCGCCGGCCAGTCTGGCCTGCCAATGACGTCAGAACGGAGCACCTGCAAAACTCGGTCAAGTGATCATATATGATCGTTTTGGCCTGCAAGCGCGGGCAAGATACCTGCAAAGCTTAGCAGCAAATAGGCCAAACGACCCTATGTGATCAATTGGAGTTGTTTGAGGTTTGTGCGCGGACACAACCTGTTTAGTCACAAAGCAAGAAGTGGCCTTAGTAGTTTCACTTCTTGTTTTGTTGGTTGGTGTTTGGGTTTTGTCTTACCCCACGCATGCACACCCCACCCACGCTTGCACACCCCCCACCCCACCCTACCCGCCCCCACCCAAGCAGCACACCACTTAAGTCACTCTATAGTTCTCCATACTTAAGTCATCCTCAAGTTCTTAATTAAGTTCTTTTTAAGTTTTAATTCAGTTCTTAATTAAGTTTTTAATTAAGTTACTTCAAGTCTTATAAGTTTTGATTTAAGTTCTTAATTAAGTTCTTAATTAAGTTACCTCATGATTGTAATTAAGTCAGCTCATTTAAGTACAACACAAGTTATTAACATGGATCTTATAATTATCAAAAAAATCTATGTTATTATCTTAAATAGTAGATTGACCTTATATAGTAACACACACAGCCTCAAATACGCGTCATCATTGAGGATGTCTTGATTAACGCCTTGGCGTGAGATTGGTTAGCATAGTTCTTAATGAAGTTCTCACATCCTAAGCAATGACCAATTCTGGTCTATGGAAATGTCTTTTATAGACTCATGTCTATTTATTGGACTCCATCATTTTAAACAAATTATTATCGCCATGTTTTATACAAAAATTTAATTTAAGTTCTTAAAATATTAGTGCTTTATAAATTAATTGGATTAAAATGATGTAGTGTTATTGCGGGTTTTGGCGTGTGTTGTCTTTTTCTGTATTTAGTGGTTCAGGTTGTTTTAACTTCTTTTGTTTTGTCGCCATTGTTTAGATACTTTATTGACCGTAATAACTGCCCCAGCTGCAGCAAAATGGCGCGCCAAAAATGGACAGTTTTAAGTTTCAATATTCCATGTAGACTTTGGTGACCTTGAATTAACTTGCTCCTTGTTCTGGAAGAGGATTGGATCAACTGTTGGCGTTGGCGGTGTTTATGTTTTCATTCTGTGATTGTAACTTTAATTTTCTTTGTCTGTTTATCTCTGCTACTCTTTTCCCTGACTGCCACACGACAGGGATGAGGTGTTTTTTATGGTCACTTTCTCGACTTGATTCAATGTTTTCTGATTCAGTGTTTCCTGATTCTGCTCGTTCATTTTGAAGGTGAAGTAAATTCTATGTGATTAAAAGTAAATTATTCCTATGATTATACGGCGGCTCGATTACAATGTTCAAATCGTAATATAAATTCACTGCTTAGAGACTCTATTGACTTTGTTTAAAATGGATCTTGCGTTAAACATACGTAAGTATCTTTTCAGAATCAATGGGGGCAAATTACTGACTAGTTTAGTATACAAACTAAGAACGTTTGTTCCTACACTTTTTACCTTTCGACCCCAGCTGCGCTTCATACCTGTTACTGATTACTTTTTTATGTCTTGCGGTGACTTTGTATGAATCTGTTCTAGGCTGAATTTCAGTTCGAGGAACTGTTTTGTTTTTCCACATGCTGCAAAGAATAAACCTTTCCTTTTTGGGGCATAATTGCTTGAGCTCAACTTCTTCTTGTGTAAGTTCAGTAGGTTTAGGACACCTGTAGCTGTAGTAGATCATGCTGTTCATGTATTTTATTATTAATTATTATTATTTTATTTTTTAAATGGCACCGAAAAAAACTCTTTACTAACCTTGTATACCATTCTGTGTTATTGGGGGCCTAAGTGTAGGATACACGATGCTTGGTTAAAAGCCTGTTAAGACTTAAACCAGCGGATCTTGGAAAACTAGGCTTTGAGGATTCTTGCCAAAGCTGATTGAGATTATTCAGCTTCGTTCGCTACGAAAGATTTTTTGTTAAGCATGGAATAATCTGACAATATGTAAATGTAATTTAAAAAAATTCATTTATAAAAATGGCTTCACTCGTAATGTGTTAGGCGCGCTGTGGTGAATGCGCTTGCTTTTAGCGGAAGTAATTACGCATTTAGTAAAACTACGGGATGATGGAGAGATAAAAAGACTTAAACAAAGATGTTGAGCAACTAGCATGCAGCACAAGATCGCTATGAAAAGCAGAGAATTGAGCAGTAGATTTTTATTAACGACAACTGAAAACAGGGGAATGCAGCTTACACATTTAAAGATGTTGTCAAGCGATTAAAAGAATATTATCTTGTAACAGGCAAGCCTATCCAGGACATGGCCCCCACCAAAATTCAGGGCAACTTTTTTCAACCATCAGAAAAACAAAGACGCAAGAAATCGCGTTTATTGTCGGTGGTATATGATGTTGTGTATTTTGTTGGCGCATATTCAGCTGAATAAAAAATGAACAAAATTTATTATTCGCCAAATGGATATTGGAAGGGACTCACGGCAATAAAAAAAGCTTAAGCAAGCTAGCAGGATCAGTGAACAAACAGCAAAGGTAATTGGTTATCTAAAACAAGCGATTTGGAAATTTATGTTACTGCACCTAGACTAATACAGAGACCACACTTTGTCAATACAACTCCAAACGACCAACCCTTCATATGGACCTTCTATAATTTACCTCCCGATCGATTAGAGAAAAGATTTAAGTACGCACTCACAGTTCATTGACATGCTTCAAGTACAAGATGCGGAACCATTTACACAAAAGAGTGCTTCTGATGTTGCTGTTGCCTATACAACTGTTATATCAACGAGGCCCTTAACTTATCATCGCTTGATTCAAGTCGATGATGGAAAGATTTAAAGGCCAAGTGAATCCAATTATTGTTAAAACTGAGTAACCATTAAAAGAGGATTTCCAGGGTTCACAGATCACAGGCTTTAGTCGAAAACTTTTAAAACAAACAGTTATTCTGGAAAGTCTTTTTTCCTCCAGTATCACAGAGAGCTGATTTGACTATTCTTCGCATACACAGAAATGGTTAGAAGACTGGCCCTCAGTTTGCGCGCAATGAATAATGAAGAATTTAAGGGCTAATGCCAGTACAAGCAATCAAAAGAAAAACAATTATAATGTTGTTGAAGGGAGTCTTCATCGGGAAACTATTACCGTTTTGGATTGAAAAGTAAGGTACCTTTATTTACCGGGGGAAGCAGTAGGGGACACTCGCATCAGGCAACAGATCTCAGTTTGGAGTGTTGATCCACTGAAATAAAAAGAATTGTAAAATGAATCCGCCCCGTGTATTAATCTACGAGAAACTGACACAACAAAACAACAGCTCCGCAAAGTCTTTTGTAAGGAAGAACTGCAAATAATCCCGCCAGGACTCAGTTCCGCTTTAATTATTTTACGGTTCTATAATGTCCAGTTGCATATGAAAACTCTGGAATTAACAAAACACTTTTTGTGTTTGTTCTATACTAACGATACTTCTTTGTTACAACCGTGGTGCTGATCTCTTGTAGATTAGACTCGCAGTTTTACGTTATCATCATGAAAAGTCTTCTGTCAAACAATGCTTCTTTGTAGTTGTCATGCGATATGCTCGACTGCACACTCTGCGAGATATTCCTTTTTTGCTTTCTTAATGGTTTTTTCCGGGCTCGATAAATAATGGACAATTTTGACCTTACACCACATACTCCTTAATCACCTTTCCAGATAATTCATATTCATCTTTCTATAACCTTCTTGTAGTTAATTGAATGCAAGGCGAATCTTAGGAAATCGGATGTGTCGTTCCATTCACTCGCTCCTTTCGGCTATTCTAATTCCATGTCCCTTTATTGATGTCTTCAGTGGGGATAATCTATAACAAAAAAACTGTCTGTATCTTGTGTAAAGTACTTGGACTCTGGATACGAGGGTTTAAAAGTAGTCATATAGAAATTCTAACATCAAAGATTGATAATTCTAAATACAGTAAACCCATAAATACAGGTTTGTCCAATTTGACTTTCTTTTTCTTCATATTCATGCCCAAAAAATGCTGATCATGAAATCTTCTGAAGTCCTTAGATAATTAGGTTTTGAAGGTCAGCTTAATTGCTTCGTTCTCTTTGGTGGACATCTGACTTCTTTGCGCTTTGTGCGGGGATTCTCCTTAGTCTTTCCAAAACAGTGTTGTTCATCAGCTTGAAAAGACTCTTTTTCTGAAGATCTGTGGATTTAGTTCTAGGATCAAGTGTTCTTCATGATGTATGGTTTCTTAAACTGTTCTTGATCCAAAAAGCAATTTATACGATGACCACTGCTTTCAACTTCTAACATGTCTTTTAAATAAAAATGTAGAAGTCTGTAATGGCAGACATAATTTTTTTTGCCTCGAAGATTTGGCACAGTTTAGCGGCTCTGTTTTCGCCCATCTTTAGGCTTTCTGTCGCTAATGGATAGTTCATTAGGAGGTCATGGAGTTCATGATGGATATTCCTATGTCATCTTCTAGAATGAAAACCACGCTGTTGATCGGCGGTCATCTGCCCAACCACTTAATAATTGGCTTTTTGAATATTTTTCGTACTGTGTACCCATTTTAAAGTTCGTAATGGAAGCGATGGCGCCATTGCCCCAAACATACAGATTGTTTGCATCTAAATACATGAGATAGTTAGAACCTTTTTACTTGGATATAGTCGTCCAGTATTGTTGTTTGCTTTACAGTATGGTGCGTGCCATATAATTCCTCCATGCAATCGTTTTCAATTAATCTGAATCTTTGTAGGTTCAGACAATAATTCATCTGCTCTCAGTAAACTTTAGATAGCAAACAGCTATCCCGGGCGGCAGAACAATGTAATTGCGCAGGATCCAGGTATATTGTGTTTCAGGCAGGTCTTGCTATATATTTTCAAAGACGTCCGCCAACAAACATGAATCAGCCATCAAGTATGGATCTTGATAGTTCTCCCTCGTTTTACACTCTAACTTTTGCCACGCATCTTGAGCATGCTGGTAATCAGATCACTGGATGTCTTTCCTCTTGACTAGAAAAGAAAGCGCCTTTTGGTGGAAAGTGTGTCTTCGTCATAAAACCTTTGCCAATGTTTCATGTACTATAAGGGTAAACGCCATTTCTAACGAGAGGTGGGTCAAAATATTCTTCGGTATTGGGCAGGACTTTAAGGACTTAGCCAGCGACTCTAATGAAACCCATCATGTGCTGCATAGGAGTCATAAAAGACATGTTATTTCAAGTGAAAACACATGTACCTTTCTGATGACTGTGCGATGCTTGACACCCTAAGGCATGTTTACTCCTTTCATTTATAAGGAAGTGGAGTGTAACCTCGCAAGTTATGGAAAGATTACAGGCAGCTTCTGTCTTTTGGTTACAAACTTTTGTTGAAGATTGCACTTTACTGTGTGATGCTCTCTGAACTCCACTAATGTGGATAATGGTTCTCTTACTGATGGATTTGTTGCTTCTTCACTGAGTTCTAAACCACAAATCCAAACATGTGTAGCTGAGTCATATGTTGTTGGTATTTAGGCGTCAGTTATGATTTTCGATAGATTCAGATTATTAGAAAATCAGTACGCACTTGCTGTATG
The DNA here is from genome assembly GCA_018398815.1 of Conus ventricosus. Lineage (NCBI taxonomy): Eukaryota > Metazoa > Mollusca > Gastropoda > Neogastropoda > Conidae > Conus > Conus ventricosus. Next base: position 98,565,701 of record CM031600.1, read on the forward strand.
CGTTTTTATGAAGTATTCTGCAGTTCTGGTCCTCTGTATAATTCTGGCGTTTGAATGAGCGCCATCCGACCCTAACAATGATGAAGGCAAATTACAATCTGATGAATACTCATTTACAGATGTTTTTCGGAAGTTTTTGTGGCGCTGGCCCCTTCCATAAGAATATAAGGACCTCGAAGTCTGCGTAAACAACATATGGAGAATTTTGCATCCGTTTCCAGTTCTTAAATAACTTTAGATCCGGGTGGAGGCGTAATTAGTTCAGTTTTACAGTCCCCCCAACTGGGTAATACAATGTTTTATATGTTCACTCGCGGCTTGAACAGATGGAATTCTTGTTAACATTTTCTGCAGAATTATTTGTTTTTTGTTAGTGTTTTTTGAAGTATGGCCAATAATCTAATCTTGTTCGCTATCAATGTGTAACTGTGGGTGAGCCACGCTGGTGAAAGCATCAGCAGTAAGTCAAACATGATTTTTGCCTGAATCTCACTATTGTTGGGCTGTTCTTGGAAATTTATAGGTTGTGTAGATGTTGTTTTCATCATCCCATGTGTTGATATTAACAGTTATTGTTTGTTTTGTTTTTCAAACTGAATTCAATTTTGTCTATACCTACAGTATAAGGATATTCATCGAAGTTAAGATCATTGATGTATCCCACTGTTAGACACTCTCTCTGCGTTTTGCGGGAGTGATGCAAACCTTGCGAGAACACACCACATAAAACAATATTGTTGTCTGTTTTCTTTATGTTTAGAATCTGCTTCTTTTCGAAACTAATGCTGGAGGTAGTGGAATGTAAGACTTGCAACAATCGGCGATCTTAGACTGTTTTAATCTGATCTCTAAGACTTCGCCTTCTGACCAAACCAGAGCCTCTCAATTTGGCTTCTTGCAGCGGCCACTTCAAACTGTTGTAAAGCAGTTGTCTGCCCAACGGGTGTTAAGTCATAGAGGAAAGAATGTCTGTTGTTTAGTCGAGACCCAGACTTCTAGGTTTCTTCATTTATTGTTATTAGTCGATAAAAAACAGCTAACATACTTTAACTGGTGGGTTTTGTTAGTTTACCTGGAACTTGAGAGAAATAGCATGAGAAAACTTGGCCCGTACGCTTTGCTGGATTAATGACTTCTAAATCAATATCCTTCAGTGCTTCTTGATAAATCTTCTTGCATTGCTTCAAAAATTCGTCTGTCTGGACTTCATATATGTTTTCACATGCGAGTTTCTTTTCTACTCAAAATATTTATTTAAATCAAAAAAATAATTAATCATTATCGTATGGTCTTTTTGTGCTTGACTCATAATACTAAGATGGTATAAAAACACCCTTTGCGTTGTTTAAGTGAGCTGTTTAGAACAGAGTTTAATGTTTCGTTTACTTTTTTTAAGCATTCCTTTTTTATTGCTCGGGTCTGGCTGTTGAGAAAATCTTGCCTTGCCTTTCTTTGAAGATCAAACCTTTTGTTCTTTTGTAGTCATTCAAAATCAGGCCTGTAACGACCGAAATTCTTCATTCCTGATGTTTGTGTCTGCTAGTGCTTTATTTTTTATTCTGCTGAGAACTAAGGTTTAGCTGTTATTAGTTGAAACCATGGCTGTGCACGTGTGCTTTTGGAGTTTATTTTTATTTTTGGATAGCTGCACTAAGCTAATGAACACAAGGCCGAGAGCTAAAGACAAACCTCCTTGAGGTAATGTGAGGGTGCGCCTACGCTGATGCTATGAGGCAACACTCGTTCCTGCTGATAGAGCACTTATAGTTGATGCTCCAGTATTAACATAGGTAACCAGCAGTTAAAGGATGAGAATACCTTCGTTTGGTTTTGCTGTATTTTGAATAAGGTCCTGCTATAGGTTTTGTTGCTTTTGTGTAATGTTGGTTATATCTGAAGGTTTTTATGCCGGGGGGCTATCTCTTCTCTTGGCGGACTCTGGCGCTTGTAGGTACTTTTGGATAATGCTTATCAGAAACATGCTTTTTAAAATGAAAAAATAATTTAGTATACTACATCTTTAAATCTGTTAAGCTTCAATATTTAGCAGTGCATCATTAATAAAAACAATGACATTAAGCGGTTTTAACAGCCTCTTTTTCTTTACAATTTAAATGTTTATTAGTCTCAACACTCTCCCACTTCCAAAAAAACTGTTTATCCTCTTTGACCTTGGGTCAATCCAAAAACCGTATTTTGATGAAAAATAATCATCAACCCAACCCACGAAGGGTAAATTTTTGACGAAGGTCGCTTTTAGACTTCGGCCCCCCTCCCACCCCCAAAAAAATTTTTTAAATTCCCCAAAAAAGAATGGGCCTAAGTCCGTAGCATAGATTTGGTTGGATACCATAAAACGAACTTTGTATTTCGTTTTTTTTGGATAAAAAATTTTTCACTTGCTTTTGCAATGGTTTTTTCCCTCTTCAACAGCAATAAAACCCCTTTAACGTTTTTACTCCGACACTAAAATAAAAATTCCTTAGCGTCTCCCCTGTTTTTAGGATATGTTAAATAAAGACCCCGTTTTTCGTAAAAATTACTAATTTTGACTAATTTTGTTGCCCAATCACCCTTGCAAATTTTAGAGTTGCAACAACATAAACCAACGAAAGCCCAGAAATCTGACTTTGCTGGTGCTTCGATCGATAAGCTTTTAGTCAAAAATTAGTTCGTTGACAATCTGTCTTTTAATCCCCCTTAAAGGGTAGGGGGCATCCCTTTTTTAAAAACCAAATCTGGGGGATGGAAAAGCGATTTCCAAACGCATAACTTACAGCTAAAGCCTTTTTGCTCCCTTTAGCACCTACGAGTTCGGCGCCTTTTCAAGTTTTAGGCTTCTTCATTCCCAATTCCTTGAAAGCAAATTTTCCCCTTTCATTCGGGGTTAGCCTAGATCAGAATAGGTTAAAAATATGTTGCTTTTTTAAAAAAAAAATACTTTTTTCCCCCCAAAGTTTTATAAAATTTTTTAACGAAGCCCGTCCCAGTTTCTGGAAAACGTTCTTTCTAGGTCGTTTTGAAGCGATTCTATTTTGAAAGAAAGTCGCGCAGAGCCTGGCAAACAAATCATCCCTCCAGGTTAAAAAAAATTAACAGTAAGTTTTTGATTGCACAAATAGAAGAGGATTATTTGGAACAAAAATTCCGTTTTTTTCCCCTTCACGCCATGGGTTCTTTCAGTCTTCTTGGGGGCAAAATCGAGCCTAACTTTTGACATTTTTATAAAAAAAATAAAAATTTAATTTTTTAAAAACATGGGGGGAATTTGGAGGTGAAGAAGATTATGATTTTGACCTGAAGACCATGGAAAAGAACCCTTTAAACAGCCCCTCGACTTCTCATTGCGGCTGAATTAACAGAAAGTACGGTCGGAGCATTTTACAAAATTTTAAAAAAAAAAAACCCCCGAATTTAGACCCAAAAATTTTTGAACGAGAGAAAATGGCATTTTTTTTGGAAAAGGGCCCCAACCAGAACAACTTTTTCAGTTTACACATGAAAAAAACCCCCATAAAAGTTTTAAGTTGAGAAAAATTAACCCAAAGTTAGGCAAAAGATCTAGACGCCTTGGCAACCCAAAAAAAAACCAAAATTAAAGAGGAAAGCATTTGACCCCCAAAACAGGAACAAAACTCCCAACATTCCCCCAAAAAACAAGAACTTAAAAAATTTAATTCCACAGGGGAAAAGAAAATAAATGTAGAAAAAGAAGCAAAAACCCAAATTTTCAAAGAAAACCCCCCCCCCCCCCCCCCCCTTTAAAAAAAATTAATGACCCCCCAATCCCCCCCGCAAAAATTAGAGCCTTGATCGGAATGTAAAAAAAAATTAGGATGAATTAACAGAAAATTTTAGAAAACGGGGTTAACTAATGAGAATAAAAAGAAAAAAAGAAAAACTCGTGAGGCTGATAAGGAACGTAGGGCTTGAAAAAAAAGAAAACCCAAAAACTAAAAAACTTAAAAAAGAAGAGCAAAAGACTAAAAGCGGCTCTGCAAATCGGCCCAATTCGAATCAAGTGATTTAGAATAAGGAAACTACCCAAAGTTTTATAGAAAACCCAACGCTAGCAAAACAAATAAAAACACTGTTTAGCAAAAAGGGGTGTCACATTAGCGAGCGTTATAACGGCCTTAGGTTTTGCAAAGTCCCGGGATGGCTATTACAGGGGGTGGGGGGGGGCAAAGTTCGTGCCCCCACCCATCGCCTGATAAATCGGGTAAAAAAACAGCTGATCATCTTCAGTTTTTTAAAAAAAATTACTGGAAAAGTAAGACCTTACCGGGTATATTGGGGAGTGTTTTTACTGGCTTTTGTCACCCAAGCAAAGAGGGGCTTTAGGGCCGAGCACAGGGATTTTTTCTTTTTAATGTTGGGAAAAAAAATTCGTAAAAAAGCCCAAGTTTTGTTGTTGTTGGTTTTTCGTACCCGGCAAAAAGACCCCAGGGATCATCCGAACAGCCAAAAGCATTTGAACCTATGGCAAAAATGCATCAGCTGGGGAGAGAACATTATTTGGGAAACCTTTTTTAAAGCCCAAAACCTGGGCTTTTAAACCAACAACTACGCGTTTTTTCATATTCAGGTCATCGCGAAAAAAAGCCCACTCTTCAACAGTCTTGGGGCTTTGAAACCTGGGGAGGATGCTTATTTTTGGTTGTTTTTTATTGTTTGTAATATTACTGGCTCAAAAAATTATGTCTTTTTCCCCCAAAACCTTTTTTCATTCCCGCTAAAAGGGGATTTCTTTTGTTGTAGTTTATTATTGTTCCTACAGGGTGTCGAGGTAAAGGCAGCATATAAACCAGCCCCAACAGCAAAGCACTTTCGATCTTGCGATGAAAACATTTTGGTACCTTTTTACTTGCAATACTAACTGTAAATTAATGCGCCCAAATTTGAAAGATTGTTTTTGTGGGGCAAACCCAGTAAAAGGGAACATTTTCGCCATTTCTGTGCTGCAAACCCTAGCAAACACCAAACTAAGTACGAAAGAGTGTTTATTCGTTCTTTCCCGTTGAGTTGGCCCTCAATAGTCAAAGATAAAGTTGCCATGTGTTTTTTCCGCTCAGGGCCCCAAGGGGAAACCTTGCCTGAAGAAAAAGAGTGTAAGGAGGGTTCCATCATAGATACTTTTTGGCACGCCCCACAATAAGGGGGGCCTAACCCAAAAAAAAAATCCACTTTTTCTAAATCTGTCTAACATTTAAAATTGAATCGTTACAAATTCTTTCAAAAACTTTTCTATTCGTTGCTGAAAGGATTAAAGTTTTTTCATTTGGTAAGGCGCTCGCAGTTCACAAAAACTCTAAGGTAATAAAAAGAAATTGTCACTGACCTCACCAAAAAAACAGGGTGATTTAAGTGCACATACGAACCCCACCCAGTTGTTTTGCCAAAAACAGCAAATTTAACGGGTTTATAAAACTGCATCGGATACTGAAACCCCCTTTTTCGATGTAGTCTTTTTTAAAAAGGGGTTAAATATTCTAATGAGTACCCCCTTTTTATAAAAAAGGCAGTCTGGGTCACAGCAAACCCGGAAAAATTTCTATATTTTTAGGATTTTGTGCGGCCCCAAAGAATATTTTGTTTTTAGATATTTGAAAAGCACCATTTTTATTTTGTTTAAAAAAATGTTTGTAAAAAAAACAAAATCAAGACCTCCTTGTTTAGAACATCTATTAACAATTGCGGGAAAAAAAATGGTCGCCCCCATAAATATTCACAAATCGTTTGTTTAAAAATTAAACTAAGCCAAGGGGAATAAAAAAATTTAAAAAAAAATAATGCGGGAAAAATTTGTGACCATTAAACAACCCGAGGTTTTTACGGATTTTGCTCACTAAAAGAAGAAAAAGAGTAAATAACAACTCCAAAATTAACAATGCAAAACTAAAAACAATTTTTCATTCAAGCCTGAAGAAGCAAGTTTCTTTTTTTATAAAGACTAGCAAAATGTAGGCTTGCAACTGACGGCCCCCGGGCACTAAAAGATTTTTTTGTTCACCAGACACAACTACTTTGAGGGGGGAAAATCCCCTCAACTTATTTCATTATTTTCTCATGTTTATTAAGAGCGAGACTAATGAAAACTTTTAAGATAGAAGTCCCCCAAATTTTTAAAAGCTTTTTTCCTCAGGGAAAAAAAATTTTTCGATTATGAAAATTTTACAAATTCCCCAATTACAGTTAAAAAAAAGTGTGGGAGTTTGAATCATTTTGTATAAAAAACAAAAAAACGGGAAAGACGAAAAGCGATAACCCACATTGTTTGAAATAAAAAAATTTGTTGTTCAAAAAATTTTCCCGGGGGGCCCAAAAAACCGGGGGTTACATTTGCGCCTGTGGGTGTATAATTTAGAATTAAAAGACCTTTCAGATTACAGACTTTTAACAGAATGGTGAAAGGCACTTGTATGGGTTTGAGAAAATAAAGATGGGATTATAAACGCAAAAGGTGGCGACAGCAAAAAGTTTCTAAACTAGAACAACTGCGCAATCTAAAGCAATAATGTTGGAGATGAATAAAAAGTTCGAAAACGACCCAAATGCATTTAGAACCTATTTTTGAAAGGAAAAAAAATTTGAATTCATAAACCCCTTTACATTTTTTAGCCGCCAAAAAAAAATTTCAGAAAAAAATTCAAATCTGGCCCTTTTTATGTAATCTTATGCCCGATGACAAAAAGTCGGAAAGAATTGAAAAAAGCCGTTATGGGAAAACATACATCCCCCACGAAGAAAACGGTTTTAAAAGAGCTTCTACAAATTACAATTCATTTTACAAAAGAAAAAAGGGGATCGTTTACAATGAAAATTTGAAATTTCTTTCTTAAAAGATGTAAAGAGGGGGGGAATGGGGTTTTTTGGGGGTTAGGACGTCCTTTTAAAGGAAATTTAATTATGGCAAAACTTAGACTGAAAAAAATTAAAGTTACCGTCGTCATTCTTTACATGGGGAGGGTATTAAGGTCTAACAACAAGCAACAAAATCAATATTAGTCAAAAAAAATAACTTCAAACTGAAATTTGGGTTAATCTTACACATTTAGACCTTTAAGGGTTTTTTTATACTAAAAAAGTTTTTACAAGAGCATGATAAAAACAATAACTGGGTTAGATTAAGTCTGAAAAAAACTATGGAGCAGTTAAACTTTATAACAAAAACCCCCCAAATTTTATTAATTTGTGGGAAAAAAATGGTTGGGAAAAAAAATATTTATCCTCGCCTGTTCAAACAGTTATCGTTATATTTTTTAAACATTTGGATTTTCTGCCCAACACTTAAATGGAAAAAAGATATCATGTAAAGGTTTATATGGGGATGAAAAAATTTTTAGTTAATCCGCAATAAACTGAGTGAGTGTTGAACGCTTTTTTATATTGTTTGAAGGAACGCAGACACTATTTATTAAGAGACTGTTCAGAGAAAGAGACTAGTTAAAAAGAGAAAACTTTTTGACAGCTTTCAGTGGAAGGCATGCGGGAAAAGTGTGTGGATTTTTATCCAAAAAAAAACTCATTTTAAAAACTTTTGAGAACTTAAAGACTGTGTTTATTTCACATGAAAACAGAACTCATTGAAGAATGTTTTCGTGAAAAATGATGTATTGAAAACACCCGGAAAAACATGGGAAAATTAAACAAAAAAGAAATCTGAAAATTTTTGTAAATTAAATTAAAAAACGGAAACCCACACAGTAGTCGTTTTAAAAATCGTTTTTTTTTTTTTGGGTTTTTGAAGTCTTACTTGCCGAGAACTAAAAAATCCCCCTTTTAAGGGCCCCTTTCGCCCCAAAAAAGGGGGAGGGGCAAGTGAGGTAAAAAACATTTTTCTGTTCTCTACTTGTGCTGCTAACCTCAAAAATTTGTCAGCTGATCATTATTCAAGGGAATTCCCGCGTATCAAAAGATAGGAGCAAAATCTTTCCTCGAGCCAGATAGTATGAGGGTTACAACGGTTTTTACATGGATGGTTAAAGGACGCCCTTTTGAAGCCAACACTCAGCCCTGACCAGAAATTTATATCAATTTATTCAACAAAGCCATGAGGGTTTAAAGTTTGCTTGTTTAAACATTTTAGGTTCGGGGTTTTTCCCCCTTGGGGAGAGGCGGTTTTTTATCCCTATTCCAAACCCGGCAGAGATCATCGGTCCTAAAAATATCGCCTATTCCCCCTTTGTTATGTAAACTTGGGGAGAATGGATATTCTCGATTTAAAGGCATTAGAAATTGGCCTTGAGTTTTCCCCTTGGGTTTCGGGAAAAACCGCGTACTAGACCTTGGGTTTGAATATTTTTAAACAGGGAAAGCTTTATTAAAGGGGAAAGTATTTCTATTTTTTTTGATTAGAAAAACTTAACACAAAAGGGGGCACGGAAATTTTCAGGGCTTGAGGCACTTGATTTTAAAAGGGAATT
>CM031600.1:98575126-98625210 GCA_018398815.1 Conus ventricosus
ACCAAGGCACCTTTATGTCCTCACAGGCAGGCCAAGAACTGGAGTCAAAAGGGCATCCTGACATGCTCTTTCTCCCATACGGACATATAAATCCATCTGCTTCTCTTGAAGATGCTGGTTTAGTGTCTCGTCAAACAGAAAACATACTCAGTCTCTGTTTGATCTGGTCTTGCAGTTGTTTTTTGAAGTAGGGGGAAAGTCCAAATGTGAAAGAGGTATGTGGTTTTGCTTTCCGCACATTGAAATGACTGAGCTATCGCACTATCAGGAAACATAGCAGCAAACACACCCCGATGTCACTACTTGATTTCATGCTGTAATGACTATCAATGCTTTTCAGTGTCCCACAGCATTTCTGCTTTCAGAGGTCACTTTTTTGTACATGCCCCATGAAGAGTCCCTGGAGACAATGTCGTTGGTTACTGTCGACGTTAAATACCTGTGGCCGGGGCTGGATGAACTCGTTGGCATCACCCCAGAGGAAGCAACGTAGCTACTGATGGGAGCCAAAGTTTGTGTTGCAGATACATTCTTCTTGTGCTTCTGGCCTGTTCAATTAAAAGAAAAATTGTAAATAAACATGCATGGTCTTGATGGTATGCTGAAACTTTATATTTGTGTGGTGTGTGTGTGTGACCATAAAGACAAATGCTTAAATAGTCAATATACTGTTTTATGTTATGATATGCATGGCAACACCTAGTAAAGACAGAATTTGAGAGAGGAGGAGGTGGTGAATGGGGGGGAGGGGGGCCAGAGATGAAAAGAGTGTGAGAGAAACTTGCAAAGATAAGATAAAGTTACTCGAACAAGTGTGTTTTGAGAGAGAGACTCACAGAGAGAGAGAGAGAGAGAGGGGGTGGGGGGAGAGAGGGAGAGAGAGAGACTCAGAGAGAGAAAGAGAGAGAGAGAGAGAAAGAGAGAGAGAGAGAGAGAGAAGAGAGAGAAAAAGTGACAATCGTCTAGATGAGGCACCCCCCCCCCCCCCCCCCCCCCCCCCCCCCACAATTTCTCGCTTTTTGTTATTCAAATTGCCTTTTCAGTATAGATAGAGGAACCCTAACACTAACCCTTTAGCCTAATACCCTATGCTGACGGAAAGCAAAAGCGTCCTTGAAGTTTAGTGGCAAATAAAGCCGACCGGTTTCACTGAATATCGAGTTTTTGACCCCTTTTTGCCAAATTTGCTCCCCGGGCCAACAGTCTGAGTCGCACTATTTATGTTATTTTATTTTACTTTTTAACATGCGCGCTGGTGACCACCGTTTTTGAAATGAACCAGTATTTTAGGAAAAAGAAGAAAAGACTGTAGGGGGGTGTTGTCGCGTCAAATTTGTTGCTCAGTCAAATCGGTTGCTGGCAAACAGTTTAGGCAAAAAATGACGTCATTTGATGCCACAACACACATCCGCCTACTCAGAAATGTGTGAGCAAAGACTTTGGGCCCAACGGCCTTCGTTCATTCGTCCTTCGTCCTCTCTCGGGCTTTTGCCCTACTCTAATCTAAAGACCATCGATTCTGCTTTGGAGAGACTGGACACTGGTGACGTCATTTTTTGCCTAAACTGGTATGCCAGCTAGAAGAACGCACATAAAAAAAAAACGATGCTTACCTTGACTGTGAACAATCACAGCTTTTCTCGCCCATTGACGAAAGTTGATCGTTTTTCGCACAGATGTGCAGTATGCCAGCCCTTGGATTTGCAGGTCCACCCTCAGCCACTGAGAAAATTCCCGGGTTTGTGAGCCAAAAAGCTCTAAATAGGGACGAGCCCCGGCATTTTTTCTTCACATCGAATACCCGGGTTGGCACCAACAGAGAAGAGCGTAGGCCTCGTTAATTATCTCCCTTTCGTCGTCTGCTACCAAGCCAGTTCAAACCGGTCAAGTTCAGAAACGATCGCGATTTTTTTTTTTTTTTATCAAGTTTTCTGGGAAAATTTAAAAGAATCTGCGGCAGCAGTTTGATTCGTTTGCAGATGACGGCAAAAATATAACTGGGAAATGAAATACTGCTCCGTTGATGAAAATTAAAGACTTTTAAAAAACCTTTGACTAGAATGCGTTTTTTACTGACTTTTAAGGCTTAAAAATGAGGTGGTGATTTTTACAAACTTTTACCGACCTTTAAAAACCGTACGAACCCTGGTGAAGGCATCCCAGAGTCACTGTCAGTGAGCTCATTCAGATACACTATCCTTCCAAATATTTGCAGTGTCAGTTCAACAATTATGACATAAAGCAAGCAACACCTCTGAGCATCTGTGCAAATTGTATTTTGTAATGCTGCTTGCTTCAGTTGCAAAAAATGTGGTGGAAATGGCACGGCAAGTTCAAAGGTAAAGGCAAAAATGGATGAAGGCTAGAGAGGAGGTACTGACCTTTTCCTTCTGTTCATTCATATATCATGACTTAGGCTCTAAGCAGAGAAGAATGAAGACCAACAGTAACACTGACAGTTTGTCCAAATCTTGCTCTTGAAGTGATGCATATGCTGTTGAGTTTTGTCACCTTAATGGTAGACCACACTCATCAAGTTTCATCCCCTGAAGTGGCATAAGGGTTCAGTCTTCAGACCCCTAAGCTGTTGTAGTAAATATGCATGTATTGTGTTCATGCCACACTATCATTTTTCTGTAACCATTCAAAGTATTTCACGTCTGTCCTGTACATAATTTCAGATGCGAGTAGTACACCATCATCAGTATTAATGAGAAAGCCTCCACATATTCTTGATCTTGCAACAAGACAGAAGAACTCAAAGCCCACAAAGGCTGTTATTTTGCCTGTTGAGAACAGAGGGAACACAGTGATAAAGCAGCTCACCACATTGTCCTTCATGACGCAGTACTTGTAGACATGGGGTGGACGGTCTGCCCTGACGCAGGAAAACGTGTTGTTCCACGAGTCCTCACACACACAGTTTGGGTCACAGTTCTGCCACAGTCAACACATCTTTCAGTATTCCTGGGCTCCAGCACAGCTGAAGCAAGACAGCGGCAATGCCACAATAAACAGACCTGCACTTCATGCAATACCAGTCAGACAACGGCAATGCCACAATAAACAGACCTGTATTTTCATACAATACCAGTCAATAAAATCAATCAACATTGGCAAGTACTTCACCAGTCAGACAGCCGCAATGCCACAATAAACAGACCTGTACTTCATACAGTAACAGTCAATAAAATCAATCAACAATAACAAGTACTTCACCAGTCAGACAGCGGTAATCCCACAATAAACAGACCTGTATTTCATACAATACCAGTCAATAAAATCAACCAACATTAACAAGCAACTTCACCAGTCAGGTGAAAATATGTTATGTGGTACCAATAAGCAGACAGATGCAGCAGCCCAGTGATCAGAATGCTGACTTCCTATGCTGAGTCACAGTTCAACAGCCCAGTGATCAGAATGCTGACTTCCTATGCTGATTCACAGTTCAACAGCCCAGTGATCAGAATGCTGACTTCCCATGCTGAGTCACACTTCAACAGCCCAGTGATCAGAATGCTGACTTCCCATGCTGAATCACACTTCAACAGCCCAGTGATCAGAATGCTGACTTCCTATGCTGAGTCACAGTTCAACAGCCCAGTGATTAGAATGCTAACTTCCTATGTTGAGTCACACTTCAACAGCCCAGTGATCAGAATGCTGACTTCCTATGCTGAGTCACAGTTCAACAGCCCAGTGATTAGAATGCTAACTTCCTATGTTGAGTCACACTTCAACAGCCCAGTGATTAGAATGCTGACTTCCTATGCCGAGTCACAGTTCAACAGCCCAGTGATCCGAATGCTGACTTCCCATGCTGAGTCACACTTCAACAGCCCAGTGATCAGAATGCTGACTTCCTATGCTGAGTCACACTTCAACAGCCCATGATCAGAATGCTGATTTCCCATGCTGAGTCACACATCAACAGCCCAGTGATCAGAATGCTGACTTCCCATGCTGAGTCACAGGTTCAAGCTCCAGTGGTGTCGAAGATGATGTTTACAATCTCTCATGTTAACATGGACCCTGAACCTCTGGTTAGTGTGTGTGTGTGTGTGTGTGTGTGTGTTGTGTGTGTGTGTGTGTGTGTGTGAGTGTGACAGTGTGTGTGTGTGTGTGTGTGTGTGTGTGTGTGTGTGTGTGTATGTGTGTGTGTGTGTGTTGTGTGTGTGTGTGTGTGTGGTGTTGTGTGTGTGGTGTGTGTGTACACACAGAGATGATCCAATATGTAAAGATCCTGTAATCCACATCAGTAAATAGTGAATTATGGAAATGCACAAACAGCCAACAAGCATTAAGATTCTTGAAGAGGAGGTCAGCTTTATCAAGCACTCCCACATCACCCACTGACACGCCAGGTTGACACTGACAGTAACACAAAATATTACCATCCCACACAATACCACAGTCCCAGAAGGGACACCTACAGACACAAAATATTACCATCCCACACAATACCACTGCCCCAGAAGGGACACCTAGACACAAAATATTGCCATCCCACACAATACCACTGTTCCAGAAGGGACACCTACAACACAAAATATTACCATCCCACACAATGCCACTGTTCCAGAAGGGACACCTACAGACACAAAATATTACCATCCCACACAATGCCACTGTTCCAGAAGGGACACCTACAGACACAAAATATTACCATCCCACAAATGCCACTGTTCCAGAAGGGACACCTACAGACACAAAATATTACCATCCCACACAATACCACTGTTCCAGAAGGGACACCTACAGACACAAAATATTACCATCCCACACAATACCACAGTCCCAAAAGGGACACCTACAGACACAAAATACTGCCATCCCATCACCATCAATCCCCCTGTATTCACACAGTGCATGCCGAGTTCAAAATCTTTGCCTGAAGGCTTCCTGGGAGTAAAAAAAATCTAAAAAATCTAACAGAAATCTTGCTCAAAATGCCCTCTTTCTTAGATGTCATAAATGTTGAAGCCATTTTCAATTTTCTGAAAAGCTGGCATCAAAACAGCCACACGCATCAGCCTGAAATTAAGTACACTGGTCTTCGGTGCCCAATATTCTAATCAAACGATGAATCTCTGTGTAAAGATCATGTAGTACCGGCAGCCAAAATTAGCGTATGTGTTTTCATATTTAAAATCTATATCATTGCAAATTAAATGGAAAAACATACAAAACACAACAAGAATGAAGTCTCTATCTTCAGTCGTATTTCGAGATATTGCAGTTTAAAGTTGCAACGTTTTTATGCACCTGACAAAATGAGATATCTTCCAAGTTTGAAAGCCAACAGATCATACATGATTGATATATCTGGTTATAAATTGGTGTTCTCAATCTATACAACTTACACTCTTTGAACAAGTAAGTTCCATGGTATCAGTTTACATGGCTTATGTGTGATAAAGTGTCAAACTTGTAATAAATTGCAATTCAGCGCTTTTTCGAATTTGCATGATGTGGCTACTTTGAAGCACTGCAGCACAGTAAAAATGGACATTTCAGAGTTTCCAGTGGTTTGGACAAACTCTCTAAGTTGTACTAAGCAAAGTCATTTTTTCTGAGGTATCTGCTATAAAACATATATGAAAACTTTTGTGCAAAAAACAGGAAATATTGCAATTTGGACGGCGGAAAAATGGGGGTAAAATCGCCCGCCACACTTAAAATTGCTATAACTTCTAAACTAACTTCATGAACTGTTTTCCAAATTTTGTATACAGTTTCTGTACAGTATTTCCTGTAAATCAAAGTGTACATTTTTGTTATTTTGTACCTAACATTTATTTCCTGCACTAGAATAGTGGCCAACAGGGCGGAATGATGATGATGTCCGAATTAAAACCGACAGTTTTTTGCAAAACTTATTGACAGATTTCAACAAAAATTTGGTATGATGTTGTCTGTATTGTTATGATAAAATCATGTTATTTTTGCTCTTTCTGACAAGTGTTGGCAGCCACCAAACAAAAGGTCACTTACATAAGGGTGGAAGTGCACTCTTGCTGACGGGCAGATTGGGTTGACTATGTAAACAGAGTTCATTGTCAGTTGGAACAGACCAGGCATGGCCAGTAGTTGTTTTGGAGACTATGTTGAAGTCACTGGCAAACACAAATGTGCTTTGCACTGAATCTGTGTCTGCCTTGGTTGGCCACACAAGCATGTTGTTTACAAGAGCAAATTTCCTCTGAAAATTAATGTCTGCTTTCTCAGGAGAGTGGATCGTGACACACTGCCAAATCATCATCATAGAAAACTACTTTTCTGGCCAATTTTGGTAAAGATAAGTCTTCCAGAAGGCAATCAGTGCATGTTCACAGATTTCATCATTGATGCAACATGACTGCATCCTCAAAATGGATGATAACTTCTTATGTCTCCATCTCTTCCTCGTCTCCATCACTTCATCAGTCCCCAAGCCCAACTGCTCTGCCTCAGGAAAAGTTGAAGTGGAGACACAGCTCACACCTCATTCACTTTATCCTGGTCTGGTGGTCCTCCAACTAACAACACAGCCAATAGTGAACACCGACATGTGTGGTAAAGACTATGGCCTATATAAGGTTTTGGGTGATCAGCCACCCATGAACCCTGGCATGTCGGGTAAAGGCTGTGGCCTATACGAAGATTATGGTGACCAGCCACCCACAAGCTCCAGCATGTGAGAATGCTTCTTAAATTGGTATGGGTGACCTGCCACCCACAGTATCTTATGAGATTATAAGCTTTTATTATTTTCCTCCTTTATTTACCACCAAAACACCACAATATTTAATGTGGCAAGCACAAATACACAATAAACAAAGTCATAAAACTTTAGTTACATATTATGAAAACTGAGTGAGTTATGAAGATTTAAACGACAGTCTGGGTAATTTTCACCCACAAGCTCTGGCAAAGGTTTTAAAAACAAATACAAAAATGTGGATGCTTTTCTCAGTTAAAGAAAAAACAATGAAAAGAAAGAAAAACACAAAGCATGGCCCAGGACCACTTAATTGAACTATAGTGCATGATTTTATGTAAATTTCCCTGTCTGTTTCTTCATCATTGTGCGATATCATGTGGTGTGTGTGTGTGTGTGTGTGTGTGTGTGTGTGTGTGTGTGTGTGTGTGTGTCAAATTACTGAGAAAAAAAAAATTAAAGCATGGCATAGGACCACTTAATTGAACTATGAGTGCATGTTTTATGTAAATTTCCTAGTCTATTTTCTTCATCGTTGTGTGATATCATGTGGTGGTGTGTGAGTGTGTAAATTACTGGGAAAAAAATTAAAGCATGGCATAGGACCACTTATCTAACTATGAGTGCATGCTTTGATGTAAATTTCCCATGTCTGTTTCTTCATCGTTGTGTGATATATGTGGTGTGTGTGTGTGTTTGTGGTGTGTGTGTGGTGTGTGTGTGTGTGTGTGTGTGTGTGTGTGTGTGTGTGTGTGTGTGTGTGTGTGTGTGGTGTTGTTACTTCTCACTGTCCATTCCTTACAATTAAATTTTAGTATCGGTTTTTCTTTGTAAGCAAATATGTATTGCCATGTTCTTTGTAAACAAAAGTACATCCTCTGCAACACATTATTTTGTCAACAGGGTGTGATTTAAGCATTGCCAATAACATGTTAAGTATTTCATCATTATGATTTTGAATTAACTTGTTGATTTAATCATTGTGAATGTAAAAGAACATAAATATACATAATAATGCTTTTTTAAAAATAAAAGGTAAAATTAAAGAAAGATTTAACTTTATTTTGGACTCTAACCTTTTTATCAACTACTCTGTTTGTTCATATGTTTGTGCTGTTAAGCAATATACATAACTGTGCAGCATAACATACTAGCACCATAAAATATCATAAATGTTACTGTCAGAACAATGTAATGTCTTGGCAATGCAATGCTACTGTAGTTGTATTCTAGCAGTTTTACTTGAAAGTAATCACTAAGTGTTCAAAGCCTTGCTGTGTTTGCCAGTAAGGAGGGGGGGGGAGGAGAAAGCAAATCTTTACAGTTAAATTACAGAAATTTGAAATACACTAGGGAAAAGATTAGATTGCTAAACCAAACTTCGTAGGGTCGGATTGACGCGACATGACACTCCCCCCCCCCCCCCCCCCACCCCCCCCATACCCCAACCCCCACTACACCCTCCTTACTGTCCAACTTCAGACTCTACTCTCTCTCTCTCTCTTTTTATCCCCAGACACGCTTTGCATATCGAGTATGACAGTAATGATCGTGTTTCGATCGGTGGTCATTATCAGAAGACGTGCTTTCAATTCAAAGCCTCGGACCGTCTTGTAACCCGCGGTTGTGGCTTCCGGTTTGAATAGGTCTCAAACAGATGTTTTTAACTACGATTTTCTCTTTAATCGCGTAATGGAATCAGTAACCAGTTCACTAATACATGAATCAACATCAGTTAAGCCCATTACTGATATCTATTTTCATTAATTTGTCTTGTACAAAAATACGATCGCTTCGAACGGCGCAACGCGTGGGCCATTTCCAACCTGTTTAATCTCGACGAACACCAGCTGAATTGCGAACAAAATAACTAAGCATTGGCACGGTATTAAACGAAACAAAATAACTGAATCGTTTCATTAATGTTCTGGTTTGTTATTATATGTGTTATCTTACCAAGTGCATCTTGCAATTCAACAACGATAAGCGCATTCGACTCGGTCATTGTCGGATCTCGGCTTCGTTCCGCCATTGTTGAAATCTTGGACAAGGAGCGAATGTTTTGCATTTGATACCTTCGCTTTGATTGGCTTGCGCTTTTGCGCTTTTCGAGCATTCAACCAATCGCTTAGCTTGATACACCAATGAATTCGGAGAGAACGCCTTTCTAGCGCATCGTTAATGTGTATGTTTTTTTCGCAAGTTTTTTTAGCAACGACGTTGGAAAGACAACACTTGTAACAAGCCTCATAAAAACTTCGATTCTAATTAATTAAAAACACATCGTACTAAAAAGAGAAATAGACTGAAATAAAGCTTGAAACATGCTCTTTTATTCTGACCTATTTGAACGCCAGTGAATGGAATGAACACATTGTATGCGTTGATTTTCGACACCGTGTAGCTCAAACGCTCGGCCAAATGCCGCCTGCGGCGCATCGGGATGTGTGACCGCTCTTCGTTTTCGTGTGAACCGATGGTTATTTGGAATAAAACTATCATCATACCGTATGTTTGCAAACACAAATAAACAACACAGAGTTCAAAAGGAAACTGCATTCTTTATTCATCACAATTTTCATCTTATTCTAAACGCGTTATTCATAGATACTGCCTATTGAAAACACGCAAATTTTTCACTCAGCTGAACTTTCCCGTACGCTGAAAGAAGGGCTGCCGGTACCTAAAAGATGCATCACTGTTGCCACACAGAATGACCACATAATAAACCTGATTTTTATCAAAACAACATTATACTCAAACAAAGAGAACAATGTTCAGCTTTACAAGTCATCTGCACTGACAATGTTTTCATCCACTGGAGATTTAATCAGCTGCCCCATCCTCCACCCCTAACCTCCCCTCTTCCCACATCCCTATCCCTCTATTCTGTCTACCAGTTTGGGTTAACTCCCACCCCCCATCTCTCCCATTTGCTCCCCTTACCCCCTTCCCCTTCCCCCCTCTGATCATCTGTAATAGGCTTGGCAGTGTCATGGATGGAGAGCAACAGACAAACAACAATGAGGGAAGAGGAAGGGAGGCAATGAAAGGCTACATGGACTGGGTGAAACCAAGTGAAAGTGTTAGTGAACTGACAATTAGGTATAATTTCAGTAGCATCATTTCTTTATGCCATGCGTTTTCTTTGAGCTGTCTTCTGTCTACCTCCATTTCTAATTTGCACAGAGCTGCCTAGGTCTAGAAACCCCAAAGTGTAGCATTTTAACATTGTTAGTAAAGCATTCCAAATTTAAGCATAGCTCTCATATGCTACAGATGCAATAGCACTTTCAGTCATACTCTGCTTTGCACTCTACATGACGTGGAGAGAAGAGATACAAATCTCGCTAGTTATCTCATGTTTACTATTTTACGTACAAAAATAAAAAAATGTCCGACAATGAAAACAATCAACAAGGCAACAACATTTGAATTGTCATGAGCAAGTTTTCTTCTTTCTGAACATGGTCATTTTCTAAAGAAATAAGTCTACAGTCTAAAGATCTACCATGTCTAAATTTTGTTTACGCCGCCATGAAGTCCATGTAGCATTTTCTTTTTCTTTTTGGGGGGGGGGGGGGGCATAGCATTTCATCACACAGTGTAGCAGCATTGCGTTGTTCAAAACTCATAGCATGCTATGCCAAACACACAGTACTTATAGGCTCTGCTTGCACCCAGGTGTTACAACTAGAACTCACAAAGAGGCCCTGCCCCTGGTACTGGGGGCACCCGGCAGTGAACCCATGCTCTCCATAATGCTCCACCAACAACTGGGAGCGGAAGCTCTGAGAGGCATTGTGGGCACTGGACCACACAGGCAGAAGCGACTTGCCATCCATGTAGGCTGGGACCTGCTGCCCGGCCAAGTCGATGAAGGTGGGGCCCAGGTCGATGTTCATGGCGTTTTGCTGGAGGAGACAGCAGGCACATTTCATTACAAACTACTGGACCAGCATGCATCAAATACATAAGTAAATTAAAAAATGCCGAACTTTGGAGCTGAAATACACACTGGTATGTAAATATGCATAAACACACACATGGACACATAGAACAGACACACAATAAGGCACAGACATATGTGCACATATTTTTCCTTCACATAATGAATTTTACAGCATAAAATTCATGTTCAGAGAGTCTCAATATATGCTGTATTAAGTACACATTTCTTGTGTTTCTTGATGAGAAAAGGACACCTGAGTTTCAAATTCATTTACATTAAAAGAGGCCAAAGTGTGCAGGGTAGCCCTTTCACTTTGTACAACTTAAACTAAGTCATAAGTCATAAAGCGTCATAAGTCAAATCAATAAATATTGCTCACATGCATACACCTTGCACATGGTAATTATCAAATACCTACTGATTGAAAAAAAAACTTTCCTTCCTTCCACAACTTCACTGAATACAAGAATACTGTTGTCC
The DNA here is from genome assembly GCA_018398815.1 of Conus ventricosus. NCBI lineage: Eukaryota > Metazoa > Mollusca > Gastropoda > Neogastropoda > Conidae > Conus > Conus ventricosus. The sequence goes on from CM031600.1 coordinate 98,586,262, forward strand.
TGCAAGGGAATAACTCTTCTTGGAAAAGCATCTAACAAACTGTCGCCTGTTTAAAAGATTTCCTGGTTGAACCATTCGCATGCTGCTCTATCTCTTTCTATTCCCCCCTCTCCTGTCCTTCATTCTGTGGAAGTAATTACACAACTGATGATGTTCTGACAAAGGTCAGTGCATGCAAACTTCTGATTTGTGGTTTGACAGAAAATCAGAGCTGGCTAGTATTCACATTAATGATTGATGTCGCACGTAGCAAAGGCTGATTATAGTAAAAGCCCACTGAAGTGACTTTTTTCTTCCTGATCAAAGACTACAGCATCACAGCACAGGACACCATACCCCACAGATGTTATCACTCCCTTTAACTGTGTTTTGAATCGTTTCCCCAAATGTGTGAAGCAGTTGCCGACTTTTTTACTTACATGATTTGAAAGGGAAACAAAGATGGGACAGCCTCACCTGTGTGACCTGCCCAGCTTTAATACCAGGTCCTCTGATCATCAGAGGTACACGGATGTCAAATTCATACAGCTGTCGTTTGTCGTATGGCAGTCCAAACTGACCTGTATAGAACCAAACAGGGAGCCACTATTACAAAAGATCGATAACACATAATAAAAGGATAATGAAAAAGAGATTAACCCCTTGACTGCCACTATTTTGTATCCGTTTTGTACTTCTGTGGGCCTGAGCAAAATTTGACTTTTTGTGGTAGGTTCACTAATTTGATCGATGCTCATTTTTTTGTGGAGATATCTCTTAGATTTTTGGCATGTTTCTTCTTATACCCAGAGCTATAATATCCACAAATAATAATTGATTTTTTTTTATTCTGAGTATAATAAATAATCTTATAATTCAACTTTTTTGTTTAAATTATACTTCACACACATACATAACCACACAGCACCAAAACAAAACACATACAAACACAGCAAAAACTGGTTTCAGTGTTTACTGAACACCTGTGTAAATATCTGTTAGTGAATTTACAGCCCACAATTGTTGTTTTATAAGATAAATCTCTGTATTTCTGGGTACAGTACAGTCCAGGTTTCAAGGGACACAATTCTGTTTTCTTAGGTAGGTTCACTAATGTGCCCACTGCTCTTTTAATTCCTGACATTTATCTTAGTTACTTGGGAAATGTTCTTGTTATATCCTTGGCTACAACCAGATATCACACAATTGTTTGATTTTGTTTGTAATGAGTAGACCAAAAATGTATATAGTGATGAACATTTTGTTTGAAAAACAGACACTTTCAGAACATAAATGAACATATAGCACTAAATTCACAATGAAATACCACCAAAAAAATGAACTTCAGGGTAAACGTCTCTACTCAAAATAAAGCTTGACAGTCCATACAATGTTTTGCAACCCATATCATAGGGGGGACTCCAGTCCAGGTAAAGCGGGAAAGAGGTGGGAATTACACATTATCCACAGCATCAGTCTGCACATCTTGCAAGCCTCCTGGAAACTGGTCTTGTTTAGCAGAGATGAAATAACACTACCAATACTCAGTGTAACTTCCAATTCATTATTGTCTGTTTTCTTTCACATAATGTAGTTTGGTTCACTCATGAACTAAATGCGAGTGATAAAAAGCCATCACCACAGAAGGTAATACATAAAACATTGCAAAACCAACCACATCCCCCAAAAAAGACTACTAAAGATAGGACTGAGCTACAAAAGCCCACACCACAGATGATGAAAGCACACTTAACTACTGAAAAATACACCGGTGTCGCAGAGAACACACCACACCACAGAACCTATGGACAGAAGGATCAGGATCCCACACTACTGCCAAAAATGCCGTTATAGTTGACTGACACGCAGTTGGGTACACTCACATACACACACACACCTACACAATACCACATGCGAAAGCAACACACACACACACACACACACACACCACACACACACACACACATATCAAGATGGGATTCTCATAATGTGAAAAAGGAGGAAAAAAAAGTGGCGGGGGTCCGGGGGCCTTCAGCGCCCCGGTGGGGTCCAGGGGCAAGGCCCCTGGTGGGGGTCAGGGGCGAAGCCCCCTGAAGCTGAAGATTTTTTAGAATTTAACCTGCAAAAATCAGCATCTGAGACACCAAAGTATTCAAAAGTTTTAATAACCTTGATCCTACAAAAAAAAGACTTTCTCACCTTCGGCATTGATGTCTGTCAGGAAATCATGAAGACCATTGACACAGGATTGGTGATTTTCCAGTTGCTAATAGTCACACAATTTTCCAGCAGTTGCAAGTCAGTTTCTCATTACTGTCCTTCACATCACCACATTTCAGCGAGCAGTTTAGTTTCTAATAGTAATAGCCATCCTTCAAAATACTTATTAAAAAAGTTTACCTGAACACCAATCAAATAATTTTTTTTAGTTGTCCTTCAAAAATACCACGGAGGATTCTGATTTCCTTTATAGAATAATATAAGTGAGAGAGTTGACTAAGGATCATATTCAAAGTGTGCAAATTGTGAAGGTTTAACTCATTGTGTGCCCACAAGCAGTTTTTTTTTCTTTTCAACTTGATCCATCTCTATTACAATAAGAAAAAAAACCACTTTCACACTTCTGATACTCCTCAACATTAATGATGTCACTTGCTAAATCTAGTCACCAGAGTATAAGTATGCATGCATATCTGCCGGTCTGCTCATTTGTATGAATGTGTGTAACCGATTTTTTCCCCCATGATATCTTTTCCAGAAAAAAAAAGATTTTTGTGATGCGGTGGTATAGGTAAAAAACATTCTTATTATTATTACTACTACTACTACTATTACTTTTTCCGTACTATCATCTGTTTGTTTACTTATGTTTTGTTTGCTTGTCTGCAGAATGTCAATAACACCCTTGCAATTTTTTTGTTTTGATCTCTCTCTCACTAAAATAGTTTGTTGTATGCTATTTATTACGTAAAATATTGACTACACAATTGTGTATACTGTGACATTGATGTAACCTGTTTTTTCAAAGAGAACCTTCATTGCAAAATAATCAGCTTGATGATTGTGGGCATTACATCTATCTGGAGATAACCTGCAATATTATTAATATCATTACTTCAACAAAACAAATAGCATTACTCTTCACAGAGAGAGAGAGAGAGAGAGAGAGAGAGAGACGGGGTGGGAGTGGGGTGGTGGGTAGACTCGCCGATGCTCCAAACGATCCAGGTCTCGTTTGTAAGACGATCTTTCACTCTTGCCAGGTGCTTTCCAGCAAGAACGTGGTTGATCAATGCTGACATTGCCCCGTGAGCCATAGGGCCTACTTGATCGCGTCATTACACCATGTGCAGACTGCTTGTCCTGGTAGGTGATTTTCCTCATGCAGTCTTTCAGTCTGAGAATCACACTGTGGCTGACGGCGCCTTTGGAACTGGTCAGCATCACTTTTGCGCTCACTTCCTCCTCCAACCACTTCCAAGTCCATTTCTTTTAACTGAAGCATCGACTGCTTCGCAAGAACTTCTCGCTTTCTGCTATCTGACGAAACATTTCTGGTTTTCGCTACTCTCGTCAAACCGAAAGAAAATGGCGTCAGGAAAAAAATTCGCAAACAGTTTGCCGCGTTCTCAAACATCAACTTCCGCTTTGATAGTTTCGGTCAACCGCAGAATGAAAACAAAGACAGCAGTCTCGACCGGCCCAAGCAGAAACCGGAAACATCCATTTGCGAACGGATCAATTGAGAACATATCGATCGACTTCTCGCCGTACATTAGCTTCATCACAAACCTACCTCTACCACCCCCCCCCCCCCCCCCCCCCCCCCCCCCCCAATTTTCTCAACGGATTTACACTGATCTCAAAAACGACCCCTGGGGCCATCAAAAAGACGGAAATCCGCCAATCGGCGAAAAATCCCATCTCTGATATATGTACATGCACCTCATGCAAAAGCACCCACACACCATGCACAAACACCACACACACACACACACTCTCTCTCTCTCTCTCTTTTCATCATCATCATCATCATCATCTGTACTTGTGATGTCACTGAAGAGAAGTCAGTGGGTGTGAGAGGTAGCGAGGAAAGATGGGAGAAAGAGAAAGAGAAAACATGTAAAACATTTTCCAGGAATCAGTTCCTTGGCATGACTGAACTGAAGACTGGTATGCGGTACATCACTTTTTTTACCAGTACAGTTCTATGGTTGGCAATCTTACAAAGTTCAGACTGACGAGTGCCACATCCTCTTCCTCTGCCATGCCTCTCTCACACTGGACCCTCGCCATTGTCCTGAACCCCTTCCCCTTCCTCGACTCCCACACCGACCTCTCACAACAGGAGGGGGGGGGGGGGGGGGGCACTCGACGTGGATGGAATTGGCTCGTCACTCTCCGATTCTGCAGCACTTGCGTCAGTTTCGATCGGTTCGAAGTCGGGATCAGCTTCGTCAGCATTATCGACCTCCGATAACAGAGGGTGGTGTTGATTGTGATCGCTTTCTTCCTCCTCTGAATCGTTTCCTTTCACTTCTCTGAAGTCTTCGTCATCGCTTTACACCGTCTTGAATAACTTCTTGAAGCACTTCAAGAGCATTATGTTTGAAAACTGGACACATGGATGAACTGCCTGCTTGACTCGCCATCTTGAACTGAGAATGACTCAGCCAAAAGTTGCCAAAGTTCACAGCGCATAGCGGTCAGTCAGCGACCCATGTAAGGGAAGGAACTTTACTTTAGGCTCCCTACTACAGTTTAGACCATTTTTTTCTTCTTCCCTCTCTTCTTTAAATCCCCGAATTTTGATGATGAAAATACCTTGAATGGCATTCGATGTGTGGCACACAGCCTTCTAGAAACCACCTCGAACACCACTCGTGCAAGGGCAGTCAATGGGTTAATCTAAACATGACTATTAGCTACTGGCCATGTTAAACTAAAACGTCTTCGTCCACATTTCATGAACTGCATATTAAACATACTGATGAAGACAGTATTTTTTGTTTTGTTTTAGTTAAACAACAAAAAAGAGCAGAATTATAAGTCTGACCTAAGTGATATCCATTATCAGAGGAGTTTTAGTTAAACAACAAAAAAAGAGCAGAATGTAAGTCTGGCCTAGGTGATATCCATTATCAGAGGAGTTTTAGTTAAACAACAAAAACAGAGCAGAATGTAAGTCTGACCTAAGTGATATCCATTATCGGAGGAGTTTTAGTTAAAAAATAACAAAAAACGAGCAGAATGTAAGTCTGACCTAAGTGATATCCATTATCGGAGGAGAAGAAGATGTAGGTGGTGTCCAGCATGCCTTTCTTTTTCAGCAGGTTGTAGACGTTCTCCACCATGTCGTCCACCGACAGCAGAGTGCGCCATCTGGGGCATGAACACACACTCTGGATGTAAACACACAACAATCAAAATCATTCTGAACAGATTCATACTGCAAGCAGTTCCATCATTGCTTAAGAATGGACTTGATTCTGCAAAGACAGAAGTGCCATTGAAGAGATCTTTACCTTGTGTACCTTTTGCAAACAAAATGTCTCCAGCGCCAGAAAGAGTTCTATCACATCCTCATAGATTGCAAAAAAAGTCTCCAGCACCAGACAGAGTTCTATCACATCCTCACAGACCTCAAGAAGGCATTCAACAGAATCTAGCAGAAGGCACTACGAGCTTTTATCTCTGTTGTTAGACTGGAAGTTGTTGCGTTGTATTATCTTCCTGTTACGTTAAAGTCACCAGCCACCTTTAAAATCACAAAAGTACTGAATCTGATAATAACTGTAAGACTGCCACCAAGTCGTACACAAGTGTGGCGTGCGTGCGTGCGTGGGTGTGCGTGCATGCGTGTGTGTGTGTGTGTGTATGCATATGCCCACAAGGAGATTTTGTGAAGGTTTATATGGGAGTGGGAAATGGGGCAGGGGAGAGGCTTCTGGGAGATGATGGGAGGTTTATAAAGAAACCCTGCTGAACTTTTAGTTTAGCAGCAATCTTGGTCTTGCTCTCATTCATTGGCACTTTCACAGAGAGAATCACTATCTCTCCAAGACATGCACCTATCACTGAGACAGCGACAAAAGAGGGAGGGTAGGGATCCTACACTAGAACTTTGCAAAAATTCTTATCTAAGAACTTTGCAAAAAGTCTCCTCTAACAACTTTGCAAAAATTCTTATCTAAGAACTTTGCAAAATTTCTTATCTAAGAACTTTGCAAAAATTCTTACCCGACTGGCGGAACCAAAACGATCTGAGCACTGCCCTACTTTGTCTTCAGCTGCTGATCAGACAGTGTGGGTCTCCTTAAACTGGCCCATTCCTTGGACAGACATCCATCCTTCTACTGCACGCCATATAGATATGCAAAGGGGTGCTTCTAATCCACATGATTTGCCTGTTGTCAGTTCTATTATGACAGGCATGCTGCATGCAACATGAACCCGTTTTCCCAAGTTGCAGGAGTTTCTTCTCCTTGAAAGTGTTGATCTGAACTCTGTCACTCTGTGAAATATTGGTTCTGCAGATCACATGTCTTTTTTCGTTCATTTTTGTCCTTTTTTTTTTTTTTTACTATTGCAGATTTCTGCCAATTTGTGGTGGAGTACACTCCTTGTAAAATGCATGTCACTCAACCCTCCTCTGTTTTTGTCCACATATGTATATTCTGTCATGGACCTAGTGGTGCTACTGGTCAAATGTCTCACCTGTTCCTGAAGGTTTTGGGTCAATGTAGGTCACAGAGTTCTCTGGCAAAGGAACAATGGTCTGCTGAATTAACCAGTGCTTATCCTGCCAACAAATGAACACACACTGACAATCCATGGGGGAAAGCCATCTTTACAAACATAAATAAGCAAAACACAACTCCACACCCAATTCTAACTGCACAAGTGATCTGACAACTGAAAAAAACAAACGAAATTGGAGAATATTCACCACTCACACAAACACAAATCCATATGTGAAAGCAAAGTACCATGCAACATAAGCTTTCAGTGCTAGCAGACAGCTCAACCAGCTAGGCTCACAGACAGCTCCACCAGCTGTGCTCACAGACAGCTCCGTGGAGCTTCCTCGAAGACAGCTCCACCAGCTGTGCTCGCAGACAGCTCCACCAGCTGTGCTCACAGACAGCTCCACCAGCTAGGCTCACAGACAGCTCCACCAGCTGTGCTTTACAGACAGCTCCACCAGCTGTGCTCGCAGACAGCTCCACCAGCTGTGCTCACAGACAGCTCCACCAGCTGTGCTCGCAGACAGCTCCACCAGCTAGGCTCACAGACAGCTCCACCAGCTAGGCTCACAGACAGCTCCACCAGCTGTGCTCACAAGACAGCTCCACCAGCTGTGCTCACAGACAGCTCCACCAGCTGTGCTCGCAGACAGCTCCACCAGCTAGGCTCACAGACAGCTCCACCAGCTAGGCTCACAGACAGCTCCCCCAGCTGTGCTCACAGACAGCTCCACCAGCTGTGCTTACAGACAGCTCCACCAGCTGTGCTCACAGACAGTCCACCAGCTGTGCTCACAAACAGCTCCACCAGCTGTGCTCACAGACAGCTCCACCAGCTGTGCTCACAGACGGCTCCACCAGCTAGGCTCACAGACAGCTCCACCAGCTAGGCTCACAGACAGCTCCACCAGCTAGGCTCAGAAACAGAGGAATGAAAGGCCCCAACCTAGCAAACCTTGCTTGAGAAAGCTTGCAGAAAGGGTCACCATTTAGACTACCTAACGTGTATGATCTTTTGGCTTGCTCAGTCATATCTGTGAGCAGATTTAGTCAGTAGCTATCAACTGGCAGCCTTACTTTGGGTTTTTTCCCTGTCAGGTTTCCCTATACAGTTGTACTGGCACAGTATATGCCCTTCACTTCATGTGGCTTAGCTTACTGAGTAAGAGTGGGTAGGCAGAGAACTGTGCATGCTAATTTGCATCTCAATTCACTCTGGATCTAAAAACTGATTGTCAGGGGAAGTATGTTAGACAACCTACAGCTATAAAAAAAAAGCTTGATCTGGAGAACATCCCCGATTTTCTGGGCCCAAAATATCCCATATGAGCCAACTGATTACAGGTGATGATAACAGTTCCTGTAAGGGCACTACCACTTTCTAGGCTGCCCAAAATATCCCACCTGAACTAACTGACATGGATAATGATGCTGGTTCTATAGACAATACCACCCTCTATAATGCCCAAAATATCCCACCTGAACTAACTGACATGGATAATGATGCTGGTTCTATTTAGACAATACCACCCTCTATAATGCCCAAAATACCCCACCTGAACTAACTGACATGGATAATGATGCTGGTTCTGTACAGACAATACCACCCTCTACAATGCCCAAAATATCCCACCTGAACTAACTGACATGGATAATGATGCTGGTTCCACTACAGACAATACCACCCTCTACAATGCCCAAAATACCCCACCTGAACTAACTGACATGGATAATGATGCTGGTTCTGTACAGACAATACCACCCTCTACAATGCCCAAAATACCCCACCTGAACCAGCTGATTCAGATGCTGCTGGTTCCAGTGAGGACAGTACTGATTCAGATGATGCTGCTGGTTCCAGTGAGGACAGTACTGATTCAGGGGATGCTGCTGGTTCCAGTGAGGACAGTACTGATTCAGATGCTGCTGGTTCCAGTGAGGACAGTACTGATTCAGGGATGCTGCTGGTTCCAGTGAGGACAGTACTGATTCAGATGCTGCTGGTTCCAGTGAGGACAGTACTGATTCAAATGATGCTGCTGGTTCCAGTGAGGACAGTACCGATTAGAGCTGCTGCTGTTCCAGTGAGGACATACTGATTCAGGTGATGCTGCTGGTTCCAGCTGAGGACAGTACTGATTCAGATGATGCTGGGTTCCAGTGAGGACAGCTGTCGGCTGCTGCTGGTTCCAGTGAGGACAGTACTGATTCAGTGATGCTGCTGGTTCCAGTGAGGACAGTACTGATTCAGATGATGATGCTGGTTCCAGTGAGGACAGTACTGATTCAGATGATGCTGCTGGTTCCAGTGAGGACAGTACTGATTCAGATGATGCTGGTTCCAGTGAGGACAGTACTGATTCAAATGATGCTGCTGGTTCCAGTGAGGACAGTACTGATTCAGTGATGCTGGTTCCAGCGAGGACAGTACTGATTCAGATGATGCTGCTGGTTCCAGTGAGGACAGTACTGATTCAGATGTGCTGCTGGTTCCAGTGAGGACAGTACTGATTCAGTGATGCTGCTGGTTCCAGTGAGGACAGTACTGATTCAGATGCTGCTGCTGGTTCCAGTGAGGACAGTACTGATTCAGGTGATGCTGCTGGTTCCAGTGAGGACAGTACTGATTCATGATGCTGCTGGTTCCAGTGAGGACAGTACTGATTCAGATGCTGCTGCTGGTTCCAGTGAGGACAGTACTGATTCAGATGCTGCTGCTGGTTCCAGTGAGGACAGTACTGATTCAGGGGTGCTGCTGTTCATTGAGGACAGTACTGATTCAGATGCTGTCTGGTTCCAGTGAGGACAGTACTGATTCAGGGATGCTGCTGGTTCCATTGAGGACAGTACTGATTCAGATGCTGCTGCTGGTTCCAGTGAGGACAGTACTGATTCAGATGCTGCTGCTGGTTCCAGTGAGGACAGTACTGATTCAGATGCTGCTGCTGGTTCCAGTGAGGACAGTACTGATTCAGATGCTGCTGCTGGTTCAGTGGGACAGTACTGTTCAGATGCTCTGGTCCCACTGAGGACCTATGACCACCTTCCCACCCGTCGGATCAGTTAGCCGCTTCTTCCCTGAGATCCCTGCACGTGGCTCTAGGTGTATCCCAGGCCTGGCTGATGCAGCTGAAGCTAGTCTGCATTAAAATTGGCTCTGATACTTTTCCTGGACCACAGCCCTTCATTGTGGCTGATGCAGCTGAAGCTAGTCTGCATTAACATTGGCTCTGATACTTTTCCTGGACCACAGCCCTTCATTGTGGCTGATGCAGCTGAAGCTAGTCTGCATTAAAATTGGCTCTGATACTTTTCCTGGACCACAGCCCTTCATTGTGTCCCCAGCTGCAATTGTTGCCAACATGGATTGTATCACCCCCTGAGTTCAATATACCTGCTGGTACCCATATTATGAAATTATTATCAAAGGAAACACACACGACCGCTTTAGTAAAGTCTCAAATAAATGATGTCTCTCAGACTTTATCATCATCTTCAAACTTCCTGAACACTGGTAAGAAAAGGAAAGAACCAAATTTATACCCCTCTTCATCTACACTGGTAAGAAAAGGAAAGAACCAAATTTATACCCCTCTTCATCTACACTGGTAAGAAAAGGAAAGAACCAAATTTATACCCCTCTTCATCTACAGGTTCAGGAAAGAACCAAATTTATACCCCTCTTCATCTACAGTTCAGGAAAGAACCAAATTTATACCCCTCTTCATCTACAGGTTCAGGAAAGAACCAAATTTATACCCCTCTTCATCTACAGGTTCAGGAAAGAACCAAATTTATACCCTCTTCATCTACAGGTTCAGGAAAGAACCAAATTTATACCCCTCTTCATCTACAGGTTCAGGAAAGAACCAAATTTATACCCCTCTTCCTCTACAGGTTCAGGAAAGAAAGAGTAGTAGAGTTGGTTTTAAAAAAGAACAAAATCTACTTGGGTTTAAACATTGAAGCTGCCACTCCTGGGGGCCTGCTTCGTTAGGGAAGGAGTTGTTGTAGGGGTCAGCGGGGGTGAACGGGGCGTGGCAGGCGGGTGTGGAGAGCATCATGAAGAAAGGCTTGCCCCTCGTGTCTGGGCTGACAGAAACTGTCTCTGCTTTTCTGTTCTGCACAGCAAATCAAGACCATTTCCTGAATCACAACGCCCTTCTGATCCCATGATAACAGGCCACATCCTTTGTCATACATCTCTTCACTGATAAATGTCACATCCCTGTTGTCATACATCTCTTCACTGATAAATGGCACATCCCTTTGTCACACATCTCTTCACTGATAAAGGCCACATTCCTTTGTCACACATCTCTTCATTGATAATGCACATCCTTTGTCATACATCTCTTCAATGATAAAGGCCACATTCTTTGTCATACATCTCTTCATTGATAAATGTCACATCCCTTTGTCACACATCTCTTCATTGATAAATGCCCCATCCCTTTGTCACACATCTCTTCATTGATAAATGTCACATTCCTTTGTCATACATCTCTTCACTGATAAATGCCACATCCCTTTGTCATACATCTCTTCATTGATAAATGTCACATCCCTTTGTCACACATCTCTTCTTGATAATCGCCTACCATTCTTTGTCACACATCTCTTTATTGATAAATGTCACATCCCTTTGTCACACCTCTCTTCAGTTGATAATGCCCCATCCCTTTGTCACACATTCTTCATTGATAAATGTCACATTCCTTTGTCAGTTTTATTGATATATGCCACATCCCTTTGTCATACATCTCTTCACTGATATATTGTCCACATTCCTTTGTCATACATCTCTTCATTGATAATGTCACATCCTTTGTCATAGATCTCTTCTGATACAATGTCACATCCCCTTGTCATACATTCTTCATTGATAAATGTCACATCCCTTTGTCACACATCTCTTCACTGATAAATGTCACATTCCTTTGTCATACATCTCTTCATTGATAAATGTCACATTCCTTTGTCACACATCTCTTCACTGATAATGCACAATTCCTTTGTCAGACATCTCTTCATTGATACCGCAATTCCTTTGTCATACATCTCTTCACTGATAAATGTCACATTCCTTTGTCATACATCTCTTCACTGATAAGTGCAAATCCCTTTGTCATACATCTCTTCATTGAATGCCGCATTCCTTTGTCATACATCTCTTCACTGATAAATGTCACGACACATCCCTTTTGTCATACATCTCTTCATTGAATGCCGCATTCCTTTGTCATACATCTCTTCAATATTATGAGTAAAAAGGCAGAGATTAACAACAACTATAAGGATAAATTTCAAACATCACTTTCTAATTCTTCTTTTCAGTTTAAAAATAAGAGGTCCACTACATAACACAGATACATATAAATGTAATATTCTTCTGAATATATCGTCATCAAGGTAAAATGTTAAGTCCATTCACTACAGCAATACATTATAAATGTTATCTTATGAACATGAGGTCAAAAAGGAAATCATGTTAAGTCCATTTCAGCTTCAGCAAATACATTATAAATGTTATCTTATGAACATGAGGTCAAAAAGGAAATCATGTTAAGTCCATTTCAGCTTCAGCAAATACATTATAAATGCTATCTTTACGAATATGAGGTCAAAAAGGAAATCACATTCTAATTCTGTTAAGCCATTGCCTTCTTTCTCCATGTACCAAAGATAATGACATCCTCTGAACGGTGGGCAGAGCTGACAGAATTCTGGCTCTTCTTTCTTCACAGCCCTTGACCAGCACTCTTCACACCCATACTGCCATGGCAGAGCCGACAGAATTCTGACTCTTCTTTCTCCACAGCCCTTGACCAGCACTCTTCACACCCACTACTGCCATGGCAGAGCCGACAGAATTCTGGCTCTTCTTTCTCCACAGCCCTTGACCAGCACTCTTCACACCCATACTGCCATGGCAGAGCCGACAGAGTTTTGGCTCTCCTTTCCCCACTTGACCAGCACTCTTCACACCCATACTGCCATGGCAGAGTCGACAGAGCCGACAGAATTCTGACTCTTCTTTCTCCACACCCCTTGACCAGCAGTCTTCACACCCATACTGCCACATCCCAACCAATGGCGACATAGAATCGAGTTACCTTGTGGATTCTTTTTTCTCTTCTTTTCTTATGAGTGAATATGGATGGATGTCATTTCATCTCACCATTAGGAGTTTCATGATTATGTAGTTTCTATGGCAGTTTTTTCTGTCATAATACCCTACGTTACTATGGCTTTAAAGCCTGTTGCATCTGGAATAGTTTTAAATGCTTTATGGTCCTGTCACTAAAGAACTGAACAAATTGTGATGAGGGAGAAAGAATAAGAATGTAACTGCAGAATTCAGCAGATTTAGATGAGGAAAAAAGAATGGGTAAAACATTACAGGCGATCAGATCAATCTTTCTTTTTTCTAAATACTGAGATAAAAAGATGTTTAAACAAATGGAAACAAACACATCAAAGATGTGACAATGTCAATAACATTCATTCTAAAATCAATAATCTAAATATCCCTGATGCTAAATGACACAAAATTCACGTTTGACCACAAACACAAAGTACGGGAAAATCAAATGCTGCTTTGTGTTCTAAGCTTGTCCCTAACCCACTTGTAGCACACAGGTACTCACAATGTAGTTGGTGAAATAGTCCCTCTCATAATCATGGCCATGTTTTTCAACTTTACCATTGATTGACAGCTGATAGTTATAGTACTTGGAGTTGCCCACCTGGTCACAATAGAATCACACATGCAATATCAGTTTAACTCACAATAGAATCACACATACAATATCAGTTTAACTCACAACAGAATCACACATGCAATATCAGTTTAACTCACAACAAAAGATGCAGTATCACCATCAGTTAAAAAAATGTAATGTCACCAACAGTATTAAAAAAAAGGCATTGATGTCAGAAAACTCAGTATCAGGAATAGCATCATCAGAAACTTGATACCATCATTCAACAGAATGGCTATTTCAAAGCATCAAAAAGCTTACGTTGCCAACAATATTAAAAATGCAGCAACATCTATAGAATCAAAAACTTTATATCACCAACAATATAAAAAAGGCAGTGTTAGTAATATCAATAACACATGGTGTCACAGACTCCCAGCTGGATGGTCCTGGATTCAATTCCCATGAGAGCCATTTATTTATTGGATTTTTCTGCCTCAACCAGCCCCTATCCAGAGGACACTTTGCTATGGGCTACAACTGGAAAGTCAATTTTCATCCACTTACTTGATGTGCCTCTGAGAGCGTTGCTCAATTTTCCTGACAACACTGCAAGTGTCTGTATCTCTCAAGCCTGGTTGACACTGGGATACATTATGAAAGTAACTGTAGATTACAGCTCTGTCTCTGTCTTGCAGTCTCAAACCAGAATGGAAATCCATAGCAGTATCTTCATCATCCTCACTGATCAGCATTTATTTTTTTTTTTTTTAAATCTTAAATTCTGTGGCCCTTCATGCCCTGCTCTCACGGTGACCTCAGTGTCAGTGATCGTGACCTCATCACATTTATGCCCTTGCTTTGGTTCTGTCAGGGTCTGTGGTGTCAGCCAATCCATAGGGACTGTGGTTGGAGGGAGGTGGTGGCACCCTCTGTCAGGGTCTGTGAAGTCAGCCAATCCATAGGGACTGTGGTTGGAGGGAGGTGGTGGCACCCTCTGTCAGGGTCTGTGAAGTCAGCCAATCTATAGGGACTGTGGTTGGAGGGAGGTGGTGGCACCCTCTGTCAGGGTCTGTGAAGTCAGCCAATCCATAGGGACTGTGGTTGGAGGGAGGTGGTGGCACCCTCTGAAGGGAGAGTTCACTCACACTGACCCACCACTAACCAATCCCTGTCATCAGTGTCCTCTGAAGGGAGAGTTCACTCACAATGACCCACCACTAACCAATCACTGTCATCAGTATCCAGATCCTGCGCAGGTGAGATCAGAACAGGCACCACTGAACACCATCCAGGTGAGATCAGAACAGGCACCACTGAACCACAGGTGCATCGAACAGGCACCATGACCCATCAGGTGACATCAGAACAGGCCCCACTGAACACCATCCAGGTGACATCAGACAGGCACCACTGAACACCATCCAGGTGAGATCAGAACAGGCACGACTGAACACCATCCAGGTGACTCGGGCAGTGCAGTCTCTCTGGAGGGCTGGCTTGTGAGGACTCATTGCTCCTTGGATTGCAGTCCAGGTTAGGGGGGGCAGACGGCTGGAGGCTGGCTTGGGGACTCCATTGCTCCTTGGATGCCAGTGCTGTCTCCTGTGGAGGGCTGGCTTGTGAGGACTCCATTGCTCCTTGTGGATTGCCAGTGCCAAGGTTAGGGCGGGGCAGAACAGGCTGGAGGGCTGGCTTGTGAGGACTCCATTGCTCCTTGTGGATTGCCAGTGCCCTGTCTCCTGTGGAGGGCTGGCTTGTGAGGACTCCATTGCTCCTTGTGGATTGCCAGTGCCAAGGTTAGGGCGGGGCAGAACAGGCTGGAGGGCTGGCTTGTGAGGACTCCATTGCTCCTTGTGGACTGCCAGTGCCCTGTCTCCTGTGGAGGGCTGGCTTGTGAGGACTCCATTGCTCCTTGTGGATTGCCAGTGCCAAGGTTAGGGCGGGGCAGAACAGGCTGGAGGGCTGGCTTGTGAGGACTCCATTGCTCTTGTGACGGCCGTGCCAAGGTTAGGGCGGGGCAGAACAGACTGGAGGGCTGGCTTGTGAGGATCATTGCTCCTTGTGGATGCAGTGCCCTGTCTCCTGTGGAGGGCTGGCTTGTGAGGACTCCATTGCTCCTTGTGGATGCCAGTGCCAAGGTTAGGGCGGGGCAGAACAGGCTGGAGGGCTGGCTTGTGAGGACTCCATTGCTCCTTGTGGACTGCCAGTGCCAAGGTTAGGGCGGGGCAGAACAGGCTGGAGGGCTGGCTTGTGAGGACTCCATTGCTCCTTGTGGACTGCCAGTGCCCTGTCTCCTGTGGAGGGCTGGCTTGTGAGGACTCCATTGCTCCTTGTGGACTGCCAGTGCCAAGGTTAGGGCGGGGCAGAACAGGCAGCGGCTGTGGGGAGTGGGGGGAGGGGTGGGGAGGGGATGCAATGCTACTGGGGTGGCACAAACGATGAGACAAAAAAAAAATATAAAAATAATAATACTAACAATGAATAGGAACCACCTGCTACGGAACAGAGGTCAGCATGGACGTTTGTCAGACTGTGGGATCATTTCATGAACGTTTGTCATACTGTGGGATCATTTCATGGACGTTTGTCAGACTGTGGGATCATTTCATGGACGTTTGTCAGACTGTGAGATCATTTCATGGACGTTTGTCATACTGTGAGATCATTTCATGGACGTTTGTCAGACTGTGGGATCATTTCATGGACGTTTGTCAGACTGTGAGATCATTTCATGGACGTTTGTCAGACTGTGGGATCATTTCATGGACGTTTGTCAGACTGTGGGATCATTTCATGGACGTTTGTCAGGCTGTGGGATCATTTCCATCAGAGACATTTATTTGTGGCTCCAGCCTGAACTGAGTGTGTACAGGCTCAAATGGCATGACTAGATCCACACAGGTCAAGCTTCATCCACTTAATGGGTGCATCTTGAGAATGCCGCTGAAATGTCCTGACCACTGCAGGTGTCTGTCTGTGTCTCTAGGGCCTGGTGGACTCCTGGATGTATCATGAAAGGAGGCATAGAGTACAGCCCTGTCATGTGGCCTCATACCAGGATGGAACTCTGTAAGCTTCATTTTCACCATCCTTATCTTCATTCATATAAAACTAACTACAACAGAAGGTGGCATAAGAAAGACAATATAATTTTTTTTTTTAAGTCAGAAAGCTATACTGTCAATATATAAAACTAACCACAACAGAAAGGTGGCATAAGAAATACAATATAATTTTTTTAAAAGAAGTCAGAAAACTATATTGTCAACTATGTCTCAATCTCGGTGTCTTGTTTTTACAAGTATTGTAACCCAATATGTTTTTCTTTTTTCATCTTCAATCCATTTAAGACTCTAAAACCTTTTTTCATCTTTACTCCATTTAAGACTCTAAAACCTTTTTTCATCTTCACTCCATTTAAGACTCTAAAACCTTTTTTCATCTTCACTCCATTTAAGACTCTCTAAAACCTTTTTTCATCTTTACTCCATTTAAGACTCTAAAACCTTTTTTTCATCTTCACTCCATTTAAGACTCTAAAACCTTTTTTCATCTTCACTCCATTTAAGACTCTAAAACCTTTTAAGACTCTAAAACCTTTTTTCACCTTCACTCCATTTAAGACTCTAAAACCTTTTTTCATCTTTACTCCATTTAAGACTCTCTAAAACCTTTTTTTCATCTTCACTCCATTTCAGACTCTCTAAAACCTTTTTTCATCTTCACTCCATTTAAGACTCTAAAACCTTTTTTCATCTTCAATCCATTTAAGACTAAAACTTTTTTTTCATCTTCAATTGGGGGGGGGGGGGGGGGTCAAGGAAGCAGTCATACTAGGAGCATTTCCAGTTTCATCAAAACCTTGAACTGAAATCTGAAAAAAGATGACACCATAAACCCTTATAAAAAAATTAAAAAAGAAACTTGATGTGAATTCAAAGCAAAAATACAACAACAAAAAACCATGCCTTGTTTCCCCAGTTTTGAAACGAAGGATGGAAAAACAGCTTACCAGTCCAATCCACTGGTTCCAGCCTGGGGGTACATGAGCCACACCCCCAGCATGTTTGGTACCATACTGAAACACACACACTTCCATTGGCAGACCTCATCATACACAAGGCAGAAAACATCAGAAAATGTTAATACTTATCCCTTGTTCCCTTCTGTCTTCCGTGCGTGCGTGCGTGCGTACGTACGTACGTGCGTGAGTGCGTGCGTACGTGCATGCGTGTGTGTGTGTGTATGTGAGTGAGTGTCTGTGTGTGTCTGATAACTTCAAGCATAAGTCTAACAATGGATGTAAAGGCAGAGCCACAAGCACTCCAACAAGCCTTGGCATGACTGACTGCAAGAACTAGCTAGAGCCACAAGCACTCCAACAAGCCTTGGCACTGACTGACTGCAAGAACTAGTTAGAGCCACAAGCACTCCAACAAGCCCTGGCACTGACTGACTGCAAGACCTAGCTAGAGCCACAAGCACTCCAACAAGCCTTGGCACTGACTGACTGCAAGAACTAGCTAGAGCCACATGCACTCCAACAAGCCTTGATACTGACTGACTGCAAGAACTAGCTAGAGCCACAAGCACTCCAACAGCCTTGGCACTGACTGACTGCAAGACCTAGCTAGAGCCAAGCACTCCAACAAGCCTTGGCACTGACTGACTGCAGAACTAGCTAGAGCCACAAGCACTCCAACAAGCCTCGGCACTGACTGACTGCAAGACCTAGCTAGAGCCACAAGCACTCCAACAAGCCTTGGCACTGACTGACTGCAAGAACTAGCTTGAGCCACAAGCACTCCAACAAGCCTTGGCATTGACTGACTGCAAGAACTAGCTAGAGCCACAAGCACTCCAACAAGCCTTGGCACTGATTGACTGCAAGAACTAGCTAGAGCCACAAGCACTCCAACAAGCCTCGGCACTGACTGACTGCAATAACTAGCTAGAGCCACAAGCACTCCAACAAGCCTTGGCACTGACTGACTGTAAGAACTAGCTAGAGCCACAAGCACTCCAACAAGCCTTTGCACTGACTGACTGCAAGAACTAGCTAGAGCCACACGCACTCAAACAAGCCTTTGCACTGACTGACTGCTAGAACTAGCTAGAGCCACACGCACTCAAACAAGCCTTGGCACTGACTGACTGCAAGAACTAGCTAAGGCCACATGCACTCCCACAAGTTTTGGCACCGACTGACTGCAAGAACTAGTCTGAGCCACACACACTCCAACAAGCCTTGGCACTGACTGACTGCAAGAACTAGCTAGAGCCACAAGCACTCCAACAAGCCTCGCACTGACTGACTGCAAGACCTAGCTAGAGCCACAAGCACTCCAACAAGCCTTGGCACTGACTGACTGCAAGAACTAGCTTGAGCCACAAGCACTCCAACAAGCCTTGGCATTGACTGACTGCAAGAACTAGCAAGAGCCACAAGCACTCCAACAAGCCTTGGCACTGACTGACTGCAAGAACTAGCTAGAGCCACAAGCACTCCAACAAGCCTCGGCACTGACTGACTGCAATAACTAGCTAGAGCCACAAGCACTCCAACAAGCCTTGGCACTGACTGACTGGCAGGGTTTATTTTGTGAAAAATTCCTATGGGTCAATTGACCCACTCTATTAAAAATCAATGGGTCAATCTGAAGATTAATGGGTCATCGGTGGCAGTGACAAAAACAATAAAGGTTTGGTTTTATTGGAGTGCGTGCGAACTGAGAAGATGGCGGGGCGGATGTGACTCTGTGAGACTGTGTGGAGAATGAGGGCATGAGATGAGGGCACTGTAGATATCCCTGTTGCTCCAGATTTGCAAGAGTTCCTCACAGACCGATATTATTTACATTCAGTCTATAATACACAATGAAAATAAAATAGATGTTTTTTAATTATGTGTCCTTCATTTGTGTATCCAGCAAAGTGTGTACGAGCGTGTTTGTGTTTGTGTGTGTGTGTGTGTGTGTGTGTGTGTGTGAAAGAGAGTATGGGTAACAATTACTTTACCAAGCTTCACTGGACCAGGGAGTAATACCTGATGAGTGGCGAGATGCGAGCATTGTTCCCTTATTTAAAAAGGGTGACAAAACAAAAGCAGAGAATTATAGACCTGTATCTCTTACATCCATATCAGCTAAATTACTTGAACATATAATATATAGTAGCATAATGGACCATTTTGACAAATATGATTTCTTAAATAACGCCCAGCATGGTTTTAGACAGCGAAGGAGTTGTGAGACTCAACTTATAACAACTCTCAATGATTTTAGTAACTGTCTTAACAACAGACAGCAAATAGATGCAATTTTATTAGATTTTTCTAAAGCCTTTGATAAGGTTGACCATGAGGGCCTGCTGCTTAAATTAGAACACATTGGCATTGGCGGTTCTTTGCTAAAATGGGCTAGATCATTCCTCGTTGGGAGAACGCAGAAAGTTGTTGTGGAAGGGTCGTCATCCCATTGTAAACCAGTCTTGTCAGGTGTACCACAGGGAACTGTTCTGGGGCCCTTGTTTTTCTTAATTTATATAAATGACATAAGTAGAAATCTCTCTCCTGGAACTACTATAAGGCTTTTTGCAGATGACAGTTTAGTATATAGAACAATCAGAAGCAAGAATGATACACGCATTCTACAAGAAGATCTAAACGCTTTACAAGAGTGGGAAAGAACTTGGAAATGGAATTTCATCCTCAAAAGTGCCAAGTGTTGCGTATATGTAACAAACGCTCACTAATTAGATCAGATTATTCTATCCATAATACTATTCTTAAAGAAACTAATGCTGCAAAATATTTAGGCGTGATTATAGATAGTCGTCTCAAATGGAAAGAACATTACAATTTAGTATGTAAGAAAGCAAATAACATCTTAGCTTTCTTACACAGGAATATCAATGACTGCCCCCAAAAGGTTAAAGACGACTGCTACAAAACACTGGTTAGACCAGTACTGGAATATGGTTGCTCAGTTTGGGATCCTTACCATCTAAAGGACATTGATAACCTTGAAAAGATTCAGAAGAGAGCAGCACGGTTCGTAACAGGGAACCACATCAGAGAAAAGGGGAATACTAGGAAGAACATGAGGAAATTAGAATGGAAACCCTTAGAAGAGAGAAGAGCTTTTATTAAACTTAACACCTTTTTCAAAGGCAGAGCTAAAGTAATTGATATTCCAATGGAACAACTAGTATTGAATAAAAGTAGCACCAGGAGTGGCGGTCAGTGTTATACCATACCTGCATCAAATATTGACAGCCACTTACATTCTTTTTACCCCAGTTCTGTACGGCTGTGGAACTCACTGCCGGGTGCCATCAAGATTGCCACAAATGCAATCTCTTTTAAAAAACAAATTGATACAACAGTTTTGAGATCTGCATATTGATGTTTTTCTATTTTTTACTTCCCCAGATATTTTACTGTTAACTGGGTCTGAATTTGGCCATTGCTTTTAACTTCTTGAATATCGAGTGCGACCCCTTGTTGCCAAATTTGCTCCAGGGGCCAACAGTCTAGTCGCACTATTTTATGTTATTTTATTTTGCTTTTTAACATGCGCGCTGGTGACCTACTCGTTTTTGAGTGAACCAGTATTTTAGGAAGAAGAAGAAGAACACTGCAGGTGTTCAATGTGGGGCACATTTAACAGTCTAAGAAATGACAGCAATGACTGGTACTTATGAAGCGGCAGACTTTCTTGACACAGCCAGAATACAGCTTTCATAGCAACTTGAACCGCCTCCTCTTCTTTGGATAACGCTTTTTCTGCAGCCACTGACATCCTCGTTTGCTCATTTGGTGCTGCCATTGCTCGCTGGTGATCGCTGCCAGACACATGTCTAGTCAGTGTGCTCGTTCGGAAGTTATTTGTCCCTTGAGCCATTGTGTTTGTAAATTTCAGCTTCCTGCACTGTTTGCAGTGCATAAGACCGTTCTCATAACTGAGCCATGGGTAGGAATGGAGCCAACCAACTTGAAAATGTCGTGTTGCCTGTTCATGTTGTTTCGATGTCGATGGCTGTGCATCACGATCTGAAGTAGCAGACAACTCAGAAACTGAAATTTCTGTTTCACTCGGAGGCCTACTACTACTCGCTGTTTTTTGTGTGAATGCAAATAACGTCCTCTGTCCCTTTTCTGGTCTAGGTTTTTTCTTAGGAGGCATCTTTGACGAACATATGATATCAACTTTTTCTGAAACTGAAAGCAGCAAACTCTTCCAAGAAAAGGAAAGTGTCCGCTTTCCAAGAACCAAAGAAAACGGCAATTTTCATTGGTTGGAACATAAACCTCTAACAATCATCCGAACGAACTCATCTATTCTTAAAGCATTCGGTTAAGATAAGTTAGGGTCTTTGTTGCTTGATCGTTTTGTTGAAAGACTACTGCTTTTGAAACACGATGTAGCAATCTATTTATTTATATTTATGTTTGGCTGGCGCGCGTGCATATAAAAATGATGCGCCCGATGTCCCGCTAGGAGCAAAAGTAATGGGTCAATTTTAGACTCAATGCGTCATTTGGCGCAGGGCGCGCTACAAAAATAAACCCTGTGTAAGAACTAGCTAGAGCCACAAGCACTCCAACAAGCCTTTGCACTGACTGACTGCAAGAACTAGCTAGAGCCACACGCACTCAAACAAGCCTTTGCACTGACTGACTGCTAGAACTAGCTAGAGCCACACGCACTCAAACAAGCCTTGGCACTGACTGACTGCAAGAACTAGCTAGAGCCACATGCACTCCCACAAGTTTTGGCACCGACTGACTGCAAGAACTAGTCTGAGCCACACACACTCCAACAAGCCTTGGCACTGACTGACTGCAAGAACTAGCTAGAGCCACATGCACTCCAACAAGCCTTGGCACTGACTGACTGCAAGACCTAGCTAGAGCCACAAGCACTCCAACAAGCCTTGGCATTGACTGACTGCAAGACCTAGCTAGAGCCACAAGCACTCCAACAAGCCTTGGCACTGACTGACTGCAAGAACTAGCTAGAGCCACATGCACTCCAACAAGCCTTGGCACTGACTGACTGCAAGAACTAGCTAGAGCCACATGCACTCCAACAAGCCTTGGCACTGACTGACTGCAAGAACTAGCTAGAGCCACAAGCACTCCAACAAGCCTTGGCAATGACTGACTGCAAGAACTAGCTAGAGCCACATGCACTCCAACAAGCCTTGGCACTGACTGACTGCAAGAACCTGCTTCAAAAAGTGGAACGGGAAGCCCTGCATGGCATGAATGAATGTGCAGCTTTCTGTTGGAAAAACTTGTATGGATTTACTGCCCAGGTCACACAAGTGTCAAAGTAAATGACAGAGCAGGTACTGACTGGCAGGCAAGGCAACACTAAGAACTGGATTACAGCTTGGTTAGCCTGATGTGATAAGAAACCTAAGGATCACTTCAACAAACGAGACTGGTTCCAGCTCCCAAAACCGATTCAGCTATGCAGGATACAAAGGAATACAAGACACCCTGATTGGAATTTGCGGAAGAAAAAAATGCCTCTTTAAAATCTAGATTTATGGCACATGTTTTCTCATTTATGCACGAATATGTTTTATGCCCGACGGTCTCAGCATGATATTAGAATTCCTTTACATTTTGCAGTATCACTCAGCATCCCAAGCTTACAACAGTTACTGTTTATAGATTCCTCGCAAAGGCCACTGCAACAAATGATCATTGGTAGACAAAGAACATGCATGCATAGATAAGATAAGATAATGTTGCTTATAGCCCAGCCGACCGCAGAGGGCCACATCAGGGCTGTCACCACGTTAAAATCAACTCACCAGTCATAAAAAAAAAAAATAGAAAAAATAAATAAAAAAAAAAACTTTCACACATCTCGTTAAATGACATCGTCTACAAACGCACCAGAAACTTTGTTAAAAATCTTTCTTCCGTAAAATCTTAAATCAGATGAAAAATGTTAATTTCTCTCAAAACTCAAGGATCACGTCAGGCGGGACATCCCTGAACAGGATCTTCATGGACTCCGCTGTAAAATGTTTGTGTCTCACATCGTGCAAGTCCCAACACTCTAAAAGAACATGTTTCATTGTGAGTGGCGCATGACATGGAATGCACCACGGAGCTTCTTCACTCTTTAAAAGGTAAGAATGGGTAAAATACGAATGGCCGGTGTGCAGCCGGCACAGAACCGTTTCCTCTTTACGACCACCCGACGTAGATGGGAGGAAGTCCTTAAGGTTTGGACGGATCTGAAAGAGTTTGTTATTCGTCTGTGTGTTCCAATCCTCCTGCCAGAGGTCTCTCACATAATCGTTAATTTTGGGTTTCACATCTGAGCAGGGGATATAAGTGTTGGACAGTTTCTCTCTTGTGGCGTTCTTGGCTAAACGATAAACCATTTCGTTCCCGCCGATACCAACATGACCAGGAACCCAAGCAAGAGTAATGTTGTAACCGTCCGCCTTCAACTTACTAAAAAGTTCAAAAAAAAGTAAAAGTTCTGGATGCTGAAGGTTGCGGCCAGCTATGGCTTCCAAAGCTGACAGCGAATCCGACAGAACCAGAAAGTCCCTCTTTGAAGAATGTGAGATTATCTTCAAAGCCAAAACCAGAGCAGTAAGTTCAGCAGAATAGACAGAAGCATCTGAATAAATATGTTCCAACAGTATCTGAGAAGGAGCCCCAGGGCAGTAGGCTGCACAGGCCACTCCATCTTCAGATTTGGAACCATCAGTAAAAACTTTTGACAGGATGGGAATTTCAAACAGAGCTCAGCATACAATGCCTTGTACGCCAGAGAGCTGGTAGACTCTTTGCGAAAAGCTGCAAGATCAAAACGAATCTCTGGCGTGAAGAAGGTCCACGGTGGTTGATCCGGAAACTTGGAAAAATCAGATACTACACCTAGGTCTAGACCTGCATTCCGCACGTGAGGCTGCATACGAAGACCAAACGGCGGAATACATTTAGGGTTGTTTACAAACTTACTTTGGAACGGAGGATCAAAGACACAGTCATAGGCAGGGTTTTCTGGTTCCGAGAACAGTCTGATGTAATAATTCAAAGACAGTTTCAGCCTGCGGTTGGACAGTGAAGGTTCACCCGCCTCTGCGTACAGGCTGTACACAGGGTGGTGCGGAACGCTCCAAGACGAAGCCCTTGATGGTGGATAGGGTCCAAGAGTTTGAGGTAAGACGATCTTGCGGAGCCGTACACAGCACAACCGTAGTCCAATTTGGAACGGACCAAGGCTCTGTAGAGGTGCAGCAAAGTTTTCTTATCAGCGCCCCAGTCAGTGTGCGCTACGACCCGCAGAATATTCAGTGCTTTCTGGCAAGCATTTTGAGGTTTTAATATGGCTGAGAAAGTTAAGTTTTTGGTCAAAAATGACTCCCAGAAATTTGGCCTCTTTAACAGCTGGGATGGGAGATTTCCCTACTTGAAGTTCAGGATCTGGGAAAAACTGACGGAAATTATGGAAGTGAATACACTGCGTCTTTGTTGGAGAAAAGGTGAAACCGTTTTCATCCGCCCACCGATGGATTTTATCTACGCAAAGCTGGAGCCTGCGCTGGACACTCGGGTACAGGCTTCCAGTTGCGTAGACAGCGAAATCATCCACAAACAATGAGCAGTCTGAACCCTGCTGAACTGATTTCACAATGTTGTTGATCTTTATGCTAAAGAGGGCAGGAGACAGTATGCTCCCCTGTGGAACACCCAACTCCTGCTCGTGAACATCAGAGAGAGTGGTGCCAACCCGGACTGAAACTGTCGTTCTGCCAAAAAATTTTGAATAAAAAGCCGAAGATGACCTCGAAAACCCAGATCGTGGAGATCATGAAGTATCCCCGACTTCCAGGTAGTATCGTAGGCCTTCTCCAAGTCGAAAAAAATTGCCACAGCATGCTGTTTGTTCAGAAAGGCATTCCGAAGTGTAGATTCCAGACGAATCAAATGGTCAACTGTAGACCGATGTTTACGGAAACCACACTGTTTTTTCGCCAAAAGGCATCGGTTTCGAGTTTCCACATGAGCCTAGCATTGACCATTTTCTCCATCAGTTTACAGACACAGCTGGTCAAAGCTATGGGACGGTAGTTTGAAGGGTTAGAAAGATCTTTTCCAGGTTTGGGGATGGGAATAATGAGGGCTTTCCGCCAAGAGGGTGGAAAAAAACCTGTAGTCCACACATGGTTGTAGACCTGTAGCAGTGTGTTCAGACCTTCTAGCGGAAGATGTTTCAACAGCTGATAATGGATTTCATCTATACCTGGAGAGGAATCGCTGCAAGAAAGTAAGGCAGATTTCAGCTCGTTTAACGTGAAAGGAAGATTGTAGTCTTCCATGTTATCGGACGAAAAGTTGCAGGGTGATTTTTCTTTTAGGGCTTTGTTTTTGACAAAAGTGGCTGATTTATTAGAAGAGGAGGAATTCTTTTCAATGGTTGAAGCAAGCAGATTAGCAACTGCTTTCTTCTCTGTTATTAAAGAATCCGAAAACTTGAGATGGTTCACAGTGGGACAGGTGTTCTTCCCTTTGATTTTCTTAATGATGTTCCACACTTTTTTCTTAGAAGTTTTTGATGTCAGCCTGGAGCAGAAGCTTCTCCAGGACCGACGTTTACTGATTTTAAAAGTGTGTCTCGATTTGGCACGGAGTTTTTGATGGGCTCGAGCGTTGGGACCCGAAGGTCATTGGTATACCTGACGCTGAGCCCGTTTTCGGACTTTGGAAATTTGTTGGCTATCTGAATCAAACCAGGGTGTTTTTGGCATTTGAAGTTTGTCGGAAGACACTGGAATACAGGCTTTAGCACATTTAATCATAGTATTAGTCAGAGATTCTGCTGGGTCCGGACTCTGAAGAAAATCAGTGTCCTGGAACTCCTTAGAAACAGTGGCTGCAAATAGATCCCAGTTTGCTTTCTTATAATTTAGATGCTGAGAGACAGAGACGTGTTCAGTTAATACAGGTTGTAGAAGGACAGGGAAATGGTCACTTCCGTGTAGATCGTCATGGACGGACCACTCATAATCCAGGACCAGCGAGGGGTCACAAACCGACAAATCTAAACACGAAAGTGAACCTGAGGAAGAGTGGAGGTAAGTTGCAGATCCGTCATTCAGACAGCACAAATCCAAGTCTGAAAGGACATCCTCAATTAGCAGACCTCTGGTGACGTACTGACACTACCCCAAAGAGGATTGTGACCGTTAAAGTCACCCAACAGCAAAAAAGGTCGAGGAAGTTCTCCTATCAGACTGACAAGGTCCTGACGACAAACCGGGACAGAAGGAGGTAAATAAAGAGAACAGATTGTCACAGTCTTGTGGAGCGTGACTCTCGCAGCTACAGCCTGAAGGGAGGTAGACAGAGCGACAGGACTATACAGCAGAGTTTTGTGTATGAGAAGGGCAACACCGCCCGACAGTCCCAACGTGGATGGTTGTGCAGGTTTTGAAAGAATATTAAAGCCAGAAAGAGTAAAGGTCTTCTGGCTTTGAAGTTGAGTTTCTTGAAGAGCTACGGCGGAAGGTTTTTTAGATTGACACAGAAGCTGCAGCTCCTCAAAGTTGGAATTTAGACCACGGATATTCCAATGGAATACTGTACTATCCATGGTGCAGAGGGCGAAAAGGAGAGAGATCAGGTCATCTCCTCATCAGCATCTGCCTCCAAAGGTGTAAATTTGTTGCTTAATTTCACTGGACTGTGGCCTTCAGACCCGCTGGCAGACTTGCCAACTGGTGAAGGAGGCCTGGGTTTGGGAGACGGTGGAGGTTTCTTCCTCAACTCCACCATCTCCACACTGGGTTGAACTCCCTTGCCCGCACGGGCACTGGACAGAGGAGTTCGAGGTCGGGGGGCTGGTTTTTTAATCTGCCCAGCAGCAGATGTTGTAGACTGCTGGGCAGTCTGAGGGGTGGCGGAGTTTTTTGCCTCCACCAGGGGCATTCACTTTGGTTTGGGAGGTGGTGGACCTGCTTCCACCAGAGCTGACAGTTGTTCCTTGCAGTGTCTTGGAAAAGATAAATTCATCAGTCTGGCAGCAGACTGACCGAGTGGATACATTCTTTACGGCCGAAGCATATGAAGATGCTGTGGGCGTCTGACTGCCCACAACCTGTTTGCGGGCCTCAAAAAAGGAGATTTTCTTTTCAGTTTTAATTCGTTGGATAGTGGATTCCTGTATCCAAAGAGGGCAGTTTCGTGAAGAGGAGGGATGGTCGCCACCGCAGTTAGCACAATGTGCCGGATCTTTGCACGGCCCATCATGGGTTGCCTTGCAGCACACACCGCACACCTCCTGCCCAGAACAGCGGTCTCTGACATGTCCAAACCTCTGGCACCGGAAGCATCTCAATGGGGACGGGACATACAGCTGAACGCGGACGTTCAGGTAGCCAACCTTGATGACCGGAGGCAACACAGGGTTGCAGAAGGTCAGAAAGAGGGTGTTGGTGGCCACTCTCTCTGCACCTTTCTTGACTGTCACCCTGTGCACCTCCGTCACACCCTGGGACGCCAGTTCCGTTTTTATTTCTGCCTCTGAGACACCCATTAGATCTCTGCAGCGAATCACACCTTTGGATGAATTTAACTGTTTATGGGGAGTCACCCTGATCTCCCTATCCACAAATTTTGTTGCCTTCAGCAGCTGTTCAGACTGTTTCTTTGATCTACATTGAATGAGGAATGAGCCATTTCGCAACCTTTTGACGGACTGAGGGTCACCTGCTAAGCCTTGAAAGCCCTTTTGGACAGCAAAAGGGCTCAGAGCTGAAAGGGGTCTTTCCTGCTCCGTCCCTTCCACCACGAGCCAGGAAGCCCAGAAACCTGTCCTGTCGTACCTCAGTATCTGAATCGCTGTCACCTTCGAAATCCCCTGAAACAGGGGAGACTGCCTTTCTCTTCCTTTTGGGGGGGATATTTTTTAAAGAAGTCATATTTAATTTATTGTAATTCATCCCTCCCTTACCCACCCACCTTGGAGTCCAACTAAGGGGCCAGGGCCAAGAAACCAATGTCTTGACCCCTTCCAGGCTTTGGGAGAGATATACGACAAACAGAGAACCACCAACCCTATCCCCCCTGATCATGCTCAACTCCCGGGGACAGAGAGCTGAGCACTGCAGGGGTTTACTTGGCCAGCAGGGGAACTGTCTGTCTTGACCCAGCCCCAAAAAGGGGAGCCGATTAGTACACCCGGGCCAAAGTGTACTTCCTGTCTAGGAGAGGTCCGAGCCAAAGTGATGTGTTGAGAGCGCTGGCCCTCTCAATCACCAGGATCTCATCCCCCTCCGACACAGGTCGCACCGCACGGCAAACGCGGCGGATCTTAAGGAGACCACAGAGAGAAAAGGAGTGTTGAAAAGAAGACTTGAAGGGGAGACGAAGATAGAAAAGGGCCAAATAAGGAAGGCAGAAAACAAGAAAAGGAGAAAGGCGGGTTACTCTTAGTCAGGATCCTCACCCTTAGCCTATCTGACATGGGAAGCCCTACCAGGGGCATCAACTCCTTACCACGTTATGCTTAGGCCAAACAGCACCTGCACCTCTCAGGCCTAGAAGCAGTTTTAAAAAACCAGCCTATCTTCGAGTATTGATGCCCCCGCCAGCAAAGCCTAAGGGATCACTGGACCACGCAAGCCCTCCGACCACGACAAGGTCGCAACCCCCCGGAGGGACATGCATGCATGCTAATACATGTACATATACTCTCTCAAAATAAAATGACCAGTTCATTAATCTGCCCTACAATCAAAAATCGAACTCTGCCAACTGCCGTGGTGATTCCCACCAGAGCCATTTATTTGTGGGATTTTTCTGCCCAAGCTGGCTCCTACCCAGAGCTGAGTTTGCAATGGGCTCACTTGGGTGCATTGGGACCAAACAACCGAGTTCCATCCACTAAATGGATGCATTTCTAAGTGTTTGGGACCAAACAACCGAGTTCCATCCACTAAATGGATGCATTTCTAAGTGTTTGGGACCAAACAAACCAAGTTCCATCCACTAAATGGATGCATTTCTAAGTGTTTGGGACCAAACAACCAAGTTCCATCCACTAAATGGATGCATTTCTAAGTGTTTGGGACCAAACAACCGAGTTTCATTCACTAAATGGATGCATTTCTAAGTGTTGCTCAAATTTCCTGGCCAGCACTGCTGGTACCTGCATCCCTTTTGCGTGGCTGGCACCAGGATACACTATAAAAGTAAACAAAGAGAACAGCCATGTCATGCAGCCTCAGTCAACAATGAAAATCCAAACCATCATCTTCCTTATCCTCATCCTCTCCAATCAGCATTGGCTTAGTGACTAAAAAATGGTTGTTGTCAGTATGAGGCTTAATAGGAAGTATCCTGTGTATGGTAGATCAGAACAGGCTCCATTAAACACCACCCAAGTGATTCAGCAGCAGTGCCAAGTCTCCTCTGATGGACTGCTTCATGATGATGTGGCAGTAACTGCTCCCTGGGGAGTGCTGGGGCTATGGCAGGTAGGGCCAGCTGTGACTGTGTATGGGGGTGGGAATGAGGGACAACAGTGTGGTGAGACTGAAGCAGCACAGATGATGAGACAATCAAAACAAGGTGACCACAATAACACACTGACAAGATAAGATAAGATAATGTTGCTTATAGCCCAGCCGACCGCAAAGAACACACTGACAACAGTGTGGCGAGACTGAAGCAGCACAGATGATGAGACAATCAAAACAAGGTAACCACAATAACACTGAAAGCTTGCTTCAAATCTAATGGGATTCACATTTTCACATTTCATGTTGCTGGCCTCTACTCTTCTACATACAACACCAAACTACCAACTTTCTATCTTTCAAGGAGCACTGTGCTTGCGTCTTTACCATACAACACCAAACTACCAACTTTCTATCTTTCAAGGAGCCCTGTGCTTGTGTTTTTACCATACAACACCAAACTACCAACTTTCTATCTCTCAAGGAGCCTGCGGTTGTGTTTTTTACCATACAACAGTGAACACCAAACTACCAACTTTCTATCTTTCAAGGAGCCCTGCGGTTGTGTCTTTACCATACAACACACAAACTACCAACTTTCTATCTTTCAAGGAGCCCTGTGCTTGTGTCTTTACCATACAACACCAAACTACCAACTTTCTATCTTTCAAGGAGCACTGTGCTTGTGTCTTTACCATAGAACACCAAACTACCAACTTTCTATCTTTCAAGGAGCCCTGCAGTTGTGTCTTTACCATACAACACCAAACTACCAACTTTCTATCTTTCAAGGAGCACTGTGCTTGTGTCTTTACCATACAACACCAAACTACCAACTTTCTATCTTTCAAGGAGCACTGTGGTTGTGTCTTTCTGTCACTTCTTTTCAAAGTGCAAAAGTTTTCCCCCAATTCTTAGAAATTCCATTTCAACTGACCTTTATGCTAATGATTTATCATACCTGTTTATGTTTTGGTTAACTGAAAATTTCACGCCACTGTGTTCACCAATTGAAGGATTTAATTCTAATACAGAAAGCAGGAATTAACTTTACTGCTGAGATGGATATATAATGTATAATATTCACATTTTTTAAGTCACTATAAGCAGAGTGTAAGAACACAAAGATGTTGATCTCAAATATGAAATGAGCTATTTTCAAATATAAGAGAACTCTTCTGCTTTCTTTTATTTCTATGGAGCAAAGCACACACACACACACACACACACGCACACACACACACACACACTGGTCATGTATCACTATACTGCAAACATGTATGCAGACAGTTAAACTCACACTGTTCCTAGTAGACCTACACCCCTCAGAATTCATTAAGATATTTTTGCCACTTCACAAAAAAGATGTGTAAATACATGAGATAATACCAACTTAGTACAGAGAGACAGACAGGTCACTGAGCATATTTCTGTCACAGCAAGATACAGGTTTGCACTAAAGCATGCAATGCAGCATGTACTTACCGGTTAACACCCCCTTTCTCATAGTTCCTGAGTTCACTGCACTAAAGCATGCAATGCAGCATGTACTTACCGGTTAACACCCGCTTTCTCATAGTTCCTGAGTTCACTGCATATTCTTAGCAAACTTGATTCTTGGCTGTGAAGTTGTGAGTTCGATTCCCATCACAGCTATTTTATGTCTGTGATTTGTTCAGCCCCAACTGGCTCCCACCAGCACTGACTTTCCTATGGGGTTCAGCTGAGGAGACTGGGACCATACAGTCAAGTTTCATCCTCTTACTGTGTGCATCTTTAAGAGTTCTGCTTCAATTTCCTGATCCATGTTGTTGCATCTGTACTCCAGGCCGGTTTGACACCATTACCCAAGGCAATCATAAGTAATCCATGTCAGCAGTGTGAGACCAAAATGGAAATCCAAAGCTTCATCTTTACAGTGCTCACTTTTCACCAAGGACGCCCCCTTTGCACTCAAAGTCAATCCCTTTCCTAGAATTCCGGGGTTTAAAACTACTTTTTTCAAAATAACAACCTATTTTAAATGCATCCAACTGGTGTGTTCACAAGACAATTTAATCTAACAGACCAAAAAAAGGGGACTTCCCCTGGCTGAGGGGAATTATAATGTTTTTCCCCCAAAATTTTTGTCTAAACGGAGTGGTAAGAAAGGGGCACTATTGTAGAATTGACTTTTTCAAAATGACTCTTGCTTTCCCTTATTTCATGAGTAAAGCCCAACCCCCACCGACCACCCCAAAAGGGTTTTGTTCCATACAAACTCCGTATCTCTTCTCCCACCTTTTCCCAAATTTGCCACACCTCAGAACCAAAAGCATATAGTCCTATACAAAAGTTTGGGAAATCGGTATCCCCCACCCAAGAGTAGCGGGGCCCCCGATCGTTGGTAATTTGGGTCCCCAGGTTGAACACAGACTTCCGGTTCCCCCCCATGCTCTGACCCTGGGGATCACGCTCAAGCAGCTTAAGCGTTTCCGGTAACCCAAATTTCGCAATTGGGGGAACTGCTACCTTGAAATTTATCCGGCAAAGGGTTTTTCCGTCCACCCACTTTAAGTTGTTTGAAGCCCAAACTGCCTGGGGACCCCCGGAACTGATTCTTAAAGCTTGGGGAGAAAAGTCTGGCCACACATCTGCCTTGGGGAAACTTTAAGAGTTCCCCTTTAATTTTCTGACTGGTCACTTGCTTTGGCGGGTGACGGGACGCTACCATGCCACTTTGGAACCCAAATTCCGGGCCCTGTGAGGACCAAAGGTCCAAACCCTTTCCAGACCATCGTTAAAGGACCAGAAAAGGCGCATTCCTCTCCTCCCCTTTTAGCTCGCTTTGTGGGTTAAAAGGTTGGGGTTCCGTAACAATACTGACTGCCTTACAAGGTTATATCCCTATGGGGGAAAATATCCCTCAAACCAACCCATTTTTATGAAATAAGAAAGGGGTTAAGAGGGATTGGTACTGGGACGTGGGTAAACAGCCTCCAACCCACACAAGGTAACTGGCACCCTCCCGCGGCCTAGGGAAAACCAACCTTTCACAAAGTCGGTGCCCCGTTCTGATGGTGGGGGAAAGAACCCCCAAAAACCAGGTGACTGGGCATTGCCGTACACAAAGTGGCCCCCGTTTTGCGGGCACGGGAATGAAGGACACCCCTGACTAGGGCTTAGACAATCCTCCCTTGTGGCTGGCGACCAAAGAAAACAGCCGGTGAGTGATGAACTGCTCCGTGCCCCCGCCCTGTCGGTGCCTTATTCCCACAAACCGGGGGGTTTTTCCGCCGTATACGGGCGGCCCATGGGTTGGGGCTTACAAACATTAAAAACCTAGCGTTAAACCAGGCATTTGGGGTGTGTTGCCAAAGGTTAACTGGGAACCATGTGGTGAGCTGTCAATAGATGTTCCCTGGCAGCAAGCCAATGACCCCGTACCCACCCGTTTGGACTACCCAAAGCAGGAAGGTTCGAGGGACCCATGGTGAACTTTTGACGCCGGGGGTAAGGTGGGAAAGCCCCCAAAGGTATGCATTTTGCAAGCCGGTTTAATGTGAGCACACCCTGAGACGACAACCCGGGGAGGTGCAGGCCTTTTTCTGACAATTGGAAGAAGATAATTGTTCAAGCCCAAGAACCAAGCCCATGGGGCTGAACTTGGAAGCAATTTGGGTTCTATTGCACGCCTGGTTGTTACCCCTGAAGGGAAGCTGGGCGTACAAGGGGTTTTCTTTTCCCCCAAAAAGTTTCCCTGTCTGGAGTTTCCCGCCAATGTATGTGGGGCAACCCTGGGCTGTTAACACCCCTGGGGGCTCTGCGGCAAGCCTCTTTAGCCTTTTTCCCAGTTTAGGCTTTAAACCCCATTTTGCTGTCGGGCCCCCGGGTGTTTTAAAAAAACCCTTTCTTCGGCAGGCTTTGTTGGGTTCCAACCAGAGCTTTGGGAAGCCTCTTTACGCCGGTTTCTTGACGGAGCCATCTGCCTGGAAGCTTCCTAGCGATTTTCTTCCCAGGAAAAGGGCCTTTGTAAGCTGTCTAAAGCTTCATTCTGTGCTGTGCCCAAGAAACCATTAGGGGAGGGGAGCCTGGGGGATTACATCCAACCTGGGTGCCCCTTCCCCGACCGGTTGGGCCCGGACGCCATGGGAAAAGTTCCCGGCAACCTTGAGGGATGGAAAGAAGGGTTCTTTGCAAACAAACCCCAGGTTGCTTGGCAACCTGACGTTCCGAGCAAGCCGTGTGGTTAGCGGGAAAACCCTGGAAGTGGAGGTGAAAGTCGGGGGACTTGGGTTCAGCAGGAAAAAAGGGGTGTACTGTGCGAAGACGGACAATGGGGGGCTACATTTTGAAGACCCTGGAGCTTTTTATAACCAGCCGATTTGGGATGTAATAAACCTGGTTTAGCAAAAAAAGGGAAGTAAACAAAACAGTTCCCGACGGAACCAGTTCTTGGAAAAACCATAATAAAAGAAAAGAAAAACCATTTTGGGGCGTGCCCCACTTGGAACCGTGTTCAACCGGACGTGCTGGGTCACCGGAAAAAAACAAAAAAAGCCAGGTGTATTAACAGCGGCGCTACAAGACAAGCCATGGTGGCTAGGACAACCAATGACGAAAGGACCAAGAATTATGTGACACAAGTTGTCCCCATGACCATACCGGTAAAAAACGGGTTTAAAATACAACAGGTGGCAGACTGAGTGGCAACAAAGGAAGCCAAACGGGTATCTGGCAAGGCCCCGGGAAAAAGAGTTGGACGCATTTAGTTATCAACCCCATAGAGTTTCCGGGCCAAAAAGACCCTGCCAGGAAAGCCACAGACACAAACAACCAAGGACTAAAACAACCAATAGGAACTGGACAGGACACCTAAACGTGAAAGCCAGTGAGCTTAAAACCCGGGAGCTTGTCACGACCGCCCCCTGGAGGTCTCCCCTGACAGGATCGGTCTAGAGGGGAGTGAAGGGAATGACTGACCTCACACGCCTCGCAAGAGCCCACACAAGAAAGATTACGATACAACACCCCATTTATTCACACCAACACACGCAATCACAAATAAATATTTCAACCCCACGCACCACGCACAAACACAATCAAGCATTCCAACACACACAACATGCACAATCACAATCAAGCATTTCAATACACAACATGCACAATCACAATCAAGCATTTCAACACATATGACATATACACAATTATAAATAAACATTTCCAGCACCCATCCCCCTTTTTCATGTCATGTAGCGCCCCCACACCCCTGCCTCTCCAAAGTCTACTGGAGAGCACCCTGTCGCACTAGGTGCTCCAAACCGGGGCGGTCCTTGAAGAGAGTCGTTCAGGGCTGACACCCTTGACGCACACAAACAGACGGTGGAGAGCGCCCCCGGGGGCGGGGCGTTGTTGCTGGAGGTCCTGGACGGGGATCAGGGCCGTCCAGCCAAGTCCACAAAGGGTTTTCCACCATACGTGGCCTCAACCAGTGCGTGGGCCCAACCAGTGCGTGGCCCCAACCAGTGCGCGGTCCCAACCAGTTTCGCGGGACCAACCAGTGCGTGGTCCCAACCAGTGCGCGCACCAACCAGTGCGCGGTCCCAACCAGTGCGTGGCCCCAACCATTTCGCGGTCCCAACCCGTGCGCGGCACCAACCAGTGCAAGCTCCGGGTGAAGCCCCAGGGAGGAGGGAAAAGGTAACTGGGAGGAAATAAGAAAGAAGGGTACTGGAACCCGCAGTCAGTACAGTCTGAACCCATGCTGTTAAATCCTAACAGCCACTCGCATGATGGGCGAGGGGGGGTCTACTAAATACACCAACAACACCAGCTCAACACAGGCCTGAGCATAACACAGCAAACACGAGGAACGTTTGCTAAAGGTCTCCTCACACGAAGCAGGTAAGAGGTTACATTAACAGGCTAAACAAACAAATATCAATTTATATGTTTAAACCTTTCCCTTTACTCATATTCAACATTTTCCTTTCTTAGGAACTGAAACAAATACAGCAACCGCTGCTCTATAAACCGCCACCACTTTGCAATAATACAACTCAATGGCACAATTATCCACACATTTATAACAACATTTCAAATGACACAATTCTCCCAACACGCATCCAAACGACGAATCATGTGTACGCACGTCTAAAAATAAAACTCTCGTCCCCTTGCACGCACAAACAGACGGTGGCCCAAGAATGCCGGGGACCGGCAATTGTGACAAAGGGGGGACGAGCGGGACCAAGCAAGTACCAACCCTGAATCACCAGGTTCTCCCCCACCCCCGCCGACTACCCCCATCACCAGATTGCATAAAAAGGAGAAAGACTTTTGGATATAATTTTGACTGGCCAGGTTAACGATTGAATTAACCAGAAAAAGTGGTCCCAAACAATATTTCTTTTATAATTTTGAAAAACAAAAGAAATTTCGCAAAAGAGAAGACTTAGCCGGCAACAACAAAAAAAACAACAACAAATAAACCACGAAACTGATGCTTACCAGCTACCCGTGGGTGACCCAAAGTGACGGGTCAAGCGACTCTCTCTGCCCTCGGTACAGTTGAGAGGACAGCTGAACAGTGCGGAAATAAGATGACGTGATGTGATGTCCCTCCCTACAGGGCCGTAACCGTAGGGATGAAGGTCCGACGTACCTTCGAACGTAAGTGGTGTTAGAACCAAAAACGAGCAA
The DNA here is from genome assembly GCA_018398815.1 of Conus ventricosus. Lineage (NCBI taxonomy): Eukaryota > Metazoa > Mollusca > Gastropoda > Neogastropoda > Conidae > Conus > Conus ventricosus. The sequence goes on from CM031600.1 coordinate 98,622,875, forward strand.
GGCGCTCTTGGGACATCTTTCCGACTCGAGTGAAGAGAAAACCTCATCCAACGAGGGAGCCAAACATGCCACGCTACGTCACAGTGAGCATACTCAAGCATACGAGGTAAATGATGCACGTGCGGCAGCAGGTTTCAAGACAGGTGACGAGGCGATAGAGACTAGCCAGTTCAAGCGTAAAAGGTACAGCCCAACTTGATCCTGCAGGGATGAATTGCACGGGCAGTTTTGGAAACATTAGAGAGAGAGAGTGAGAAGTAAACCTATCTTGTGCCTGACGACAAAAAGGTGCAAACGCACTACAAACACAATTATGGGACGAAATACCCACGACAACAGCAACGACAATAAATAAATGAATAATTCCGCACCTGGATGGGTCAATCGGCGTAGGCCTCAGCTGACAAACTCGTGACACTGATATTTGGTTACTTCCTATGGGATAATGGTTCACCCTATTTGTTCGTTATTTGGATGTTAATGATATTTGGTTATTTTCAAGTCATGGGATAATGGTTCACCCGTTTTGTTCGTTATTAGAGGTTAACTGATATTTGGTTATTTCATCATGGGATCATGGTTCACCCTTGGTCGTTATTTGAGTTAACTGATATTTGGTTATTTCATCATGGCGATAATGGTTCACCCTATTGTTCGTTATTTGGGTTTAATGATATTTGGTTATTTCATCAAGGGATAATGGTTTCACCCTATTTGTTCGTTATTGGAGTTAACGATATTTGGTTTTTTTCATCACGGGATAATGGTTCACCCTATTTGTTTGTTATTTGGAGTTAACTGATATTTGGTTATTTCATCATGGGATAATGGTTCACCCTATTGTTCGTTATTTGGAGTTTAGTGATATTTGGTTATTTCATCATGGGATAATGGTTCACCCTATTTGTTCGTTATTTGGAGTTAACTGATATTTGGTTATTTCATCATGGGATAATGGTTAACCCTATTTGTTCGTTAGTTGAGTTAACTGATATTTGGTTATTTCATCATGGGATAATGGTTCACCCTATTGTTCGTTATTTGGAGTTAACTGATATTTGGTTATTTCATCACGGGATAATGGTTCACCCTATTGTTCGTTATTTGGAGTTAACTGATATTTGGGTTATTTCATCACGGGATAATGGTTTCACCCTATTGTTCGTTATTTGGAGTTAACTGATATTTGGTAATTTCATCATGGGATAATGGTTCACCCTATTGTTCATTATTTGGAGTTAACTGATATTTGGTTATTTCATTATGGGATAATGGTTCACCCTATTTGTTCGTTATTTAGAGTTAACTGATATTTGGTTATTTCATCATGGGATAATGGTTCACCCTATTGTTCGTTTTTGGAGTTAACTGATATTTGGTTATTTCATCATGGGATAATGTTCACCCAATTGTTCGTTATTTGGAATTAACTGGTATTGGTTATTTCATCATGGGATAATGGTTCACCTATTGTTCGTTATTTGGAGTTAACTGTATTTGGTTATTTCATCATGGGATAATGGTTACCTATTTGTTCCTTATTTGGAGTTAACTGATATTTGGTTATTTCATCATGGGATAATGGGTCACCCTATTTGTTCGTTATTTGGAGTTAACTGATGTTTGGTTATTTCATCATGGGATAATGGCTCACCCTATTTGTTCGTTATTTTCTTTAGTTTGAATGGTAAATAATGATGATGACGATATTCGTCTTCTTCTCCAGTAGTAAACATAAGATTCATTAGACTTGATTATGACTTGCATGGTAGTGAGAATGCCACAGAATCGTTGGTGGAATGTCTATGTGATAACACCATTGGCTGGTTTAATATTAATGACCAACTGCAGTCAATGAACTGCAGTCACCTGACGAAAACGCGGTTCTTTTACAAATCGAGTTTAATAAGCCACTGTCCCGTCACTCAACCACAGTTCATTGAACAACAGTCAGTGGAAAGACGGTCCTACCCCAACTTTCGACCACGTGGTCGTACAACCATGGTAAGTCGGCCCAAACCTTAACAAATAGTGAGTGGAGAGAGAGAGTTTCAGCCTAGGCAAACACGTCTCGCGAGACAAGAAGCACACCAGTACATACACTAATGATTTACATTCGTATTCCATTTTGCTGAACATATCGTTTTAACTGATTAATTGAACTGTGCTGAGTAGGGCTTGAGGGGGACAGTCATTCAGGGATTCATACCTTGCACATTGACACATGAGGTGTCGTCTGTGCTGGAGACGATAGATTTTCTGAACTTGGACGAACGCTACTAGAAGACACAGTTTTATGAAAAAAGTAGATAGTGCCATTCAAAGCGTCGTACTGG
>CM031600.1:98648737-98717607 GCA_018398815.1 Conus ventricosus
TACAACAAACTAATAAATTCCAAGGATAAGTACCGCACCGTTCCAGCAACTTACAGAGCAGCTTGGTGTTGCAATGACTGCAAAAAATATTGAATTATAAACAAAGCTTGCTCTTATGTCTTAGATTGAAGAAATAGGGGGAGATACGCATTCATATCTGCAGTGGTAGATGATTCCGCCTAACTAACAGTATGTGCTTGAGTGGGTGAATGGGGAAAATAAAATAATGCTTCTCAAAATGAGCCTTCAGCAAGCTTATATTCTCCAAGGGTGAGACATCCTCCAATAGGGAGGGAAACTCACTAACATATAACTCCTGGTCATATACCGATATTTCGAAACTTGGTGGTTTCTCCTCAGTGACCGCGGAAAGTGGTAATTTGACTCCTCTGCCTTTTCAGTTTTAAGAAGAATACAATCCCAGAAAGGTGGTGTGCAATACCGTAGTATGTTTGTTGAGTTTTCAAAAAACCAACCAAAGGTGCCATCTAAGAAGCAAAAGAAAATCATAAAAGAGCAAAACAAACTACATCTTCTTGTGAAAAGTAAAAAATATAAAAAGATATCCTCTAAGACACAAGTGCTGAGGGCAAGTTCTTGGAATGAATCCGCAAGGGACTAAAATACACACAAACTAATAAATTCCAAGGATAAGTACCGCACCGTTCCAGCAACTTACAGAGCAGCTTGGTGTTGCAATGACTGCAAGAAATATTGAATTATAAACAAAGCTTGCTCTTATGTCTTAGATTGAAGAAATAGGGGGAGATACGCATTCATATCTGCAGTGGTAGATGATTCCGCCTAACTAACAGTATGTGCTTGAGTGGGTGAATGGGGAAAATAAAATAAATGCTTCTCAAAATGAGCCTTCAGCAAGCTTATATTCTCCAAGGGTGAGACATCCTCCAATAGGGAGGGAAACTCACTAACATATAACTCCTGGTCATATACCGATATTTCGAAACTTGGTGGTTTCTCCTCAGTGACCGCGGAAAGTGGTAATTTGACAGCTGCTCTGTAAGTTGCTGGAACGGTGCGGTACTTATCCTTGGAATTTATTAGTTTGTTGTATTTTAGTCCCTTGCGGATTCATTCCAAGAACTTGCCCTCAGCACTTGTGTCTTAGAGGATATCTTTTTTATTTTTTACTTTTCACAAGAAAATGTGTTTGTTTTGCTCTTTTATGATTTTCTTTTGCTTCTTAGATGGCACCTTTGGTTGGTTTTTTGAAACTCAACAAACATACTACGGTATTGCACACAACCTTTTCTGGGATTGTATTCTTCTTAAAACTGAAAAGGCAGAGGAGTCAAATTACCACTTTCCGCGGTCACTGAGGAGAAACCACCAAGTTTCGAAATATCGGTATAGGGACCAGGAGTTATATGTTAGTGAGTTTCCCTCCCTATTGGAGGATGTCTCACCCTTGGAGAATATAAGCTTGCTGAAGGCTCATTTTGAGAAGCATTTATTTTATTTTCCCCATTCACCCACTCAAGCACATACTGTTAGTTAGGCGGAATCATCTACCACTGCAGATATGAATGCGTATCTCCCCCTATTTCTTCAATCTAAGACTAAGAGCAAGCTTTGTTTATAATTCAATATTTCTTGCAGTCATTGCAACACCAAGCTGCTCTGTAAGTTGCTGGAACGGTGCGGTACTTATCCTTGGAATTTATTAGTTTGTTGTATTTTAGTCCCTTGCGGATTCATTCCAAGAACTTGCCCTCAGCACTTGTGTCTTAGAGGATATCTTTTTATATTTTTTACTTTTCACAAGAAAATGTAGTTTGTTTTGCTCTTTTATGATTTTCTTTTGCTTCTTAGATGGCACCTTTGGTTGGTTTTTTGAAAACTCAACAAACATACTACGGTATTGCACACCAACCTTTTTGGGATTGTATTCTTCTTAAAACTGAAAAGGCAGAGGAGTCAAATTACCACTTTCCGCGGTCACTGAGGAGAAACCACCAAGTTTCGAAATATCGGTATATGACCAGGAGTATTATGTTAGTGAGTTTCCCTCCTATTGGAGGATGTCTCACCTTGGAGAATATAAGCTTGCTGAAGGCTCATTTTGAGAAGCATTTATTTTATTTTCCCCATTCACCCACTCAAGCACATACTGTTAGTTAGGCGGAATCATCTACCACTGCAGATATGAATGCGTATCTCCCCTATTTCTTCAATCTAAGACATAAGAGCAAGCTTTGTTTATAATTCAATATATATATATATATATATATAGATCAATGTGGTTAAAATACCCAAAACGATTTCCAAAGCGCTCAACCCTTGGGGAGCAACATTTGTTAAAATAAGGTATTAAAAGAAATCTCTACAAATTTGTTTCGAGCGCGTTGCGCTGTCATCAGGATGGCTTTTGGTTTGCCCACCGCCGATGTTATATAGCGTGTGGGCTCATGTTTGCGGTTGTTCGCACGTGCGGGTTGGCTGCACGTGTTTTTTGGGGACTTTCAGGTTTTTGTTTTGAGTGTGTTCACTAACAACGATTTCCATTTATGCCTGCAGTTGTTTACTATTTCTGTTTTAGTGTTTAAAGTTGCTAAGTGTGGTTTGCATAGTATTAACCATTTTCAGTTAAACATAGGTTGCACCTTTTTGAAACATTGCTGTATGATGATGCTCTTTTTATGATTTTCCAGGATATATTGTAGCTTGTTTTTGCGTCTTTAAGTTTCCAGATATATTTGCTCAGTTCTGTTTGGTTTTTATATTTTTCTTTATTAAATGACTGTTTGTGGTTTGCTATCTGGTTTTGAGTGGTTTTCAGTGATCCCTATGTATGTTTCTTTTTCATTTTCTGATGTCACAGTAGCCTGGTATACAATGTTGCTGTGAAGACATTTATTGTCTAGTGGGCACTGCTCTTTTCTGGTGCAATTACAAGATTTCCTTTCTTCACCCTTCTTTGCTGTGTTGATTTTCATTTTGTTGGATGCGTCAATTAGGTTTTTGAGGTTGGGCATGCATGAGTACGATAGTTTGACAGTGTTTTTGTTAAATATTTTGGACAGTTTGTGTTCTTTGGAAATGAAGTTGTTAGGATTTTGAAGAATTCTTTCCCTATGTTTGTTTTGAGTTTCCCCGTCGTATGGGGGTTATACCATATGATTTTTCTTTTCCTATTTTTCTTGCTTTTATTTGTGTTGTTGTCTGGGTTGTATTGTAATTTGTAATTGTATCCACTTTTTTGTAGTGCCCTGGTATTCTACTGCTGCATTGTTGAACACTCTCTCACTGCATGACAGGTTTGACAGTCTCTTGTTTATGCCATGGGGAATGGTCTTTAATACAGATGGTGGATGGTTACTTTTGGTGTGTACATAAAGAGGTGTATCGTTGGGTTTCTTGTATGGTTTATATATGTGGTTGTTGAGATCCAGTGTTATGTCTAAGTAGTTCACTACCTTTTTGTTTGCTTCAATGGTGATCTTTAAGTTGTGGTTTTGGAAGATTTTGCATAGTTCTTTCTTCTTGTTTTCGATGGTTCTTGGATTGTTGGTTAGTGCAGCAAGGCCATCGTCTCTGTATAGTCCGACTTGTTTTCCGAGTTTTTTCTTGAGGTTGGACAGCATGAATAGTCCGACCAGTTCACATGTCTCTGCACCATCATATGATCCCATGGTTACGTCGAATGTTGAGTTTCTGTTGGTTTTCCTGATCCAGGTTTCATTTTTGCTGTGTAGTAATGTTTTCTTGGTGTGGAGAATGATTTCCATTTCTGACTCTGTTATGTCTGTGTGGTTACTGGCAAACTTCAGGGCTTTGGTGAGTAGTTCCTCATCTATAGATGGGTAAAAGTCTACTATATCAAATCTGATGAATACTGTATTACTTTGTTTATTGAGTTTTTTGAACCATTGGATGACTTCGTATGTGTTCTTCCAGAGGTTGTATTCAGAGTTTGATTTTACGTTCTTTATTATTTTTTCCAGAATTTTCTTGCTTTTTTGCCTAATTCAGATTTGGATGGGTTTATGAGTCTACATGTTGGATTGTTATGAAAATTAGGCTTGTGGTCTTTGAGTGTTATGAAAGCTTCTTTAGTTGCTGTCGCTTCTATCCTGTCACTTAGGTCTATGCGCTCTGCAAGTTCTTTTTCTTTAGTGCGGATACTGTCATGTATATTTTTGTCGGCTTTTTTGTAGTTTTTCTGGATGTTTTTGTCAAGGAGTTGAGAGTATTCTTTTGGTTCCATTTTGTAATAATTGCTAGTTTTATCAGCCTTCACAAATATTTTTTTGTCATTTTGTATTTGTTTTATTTGTTTTTTTGATCTTAATAGCTCCTAACGTTGAGCACTGTGACCTAAAGATTTTAAAATGGAAGAAATCAATTTTAGACAGTCAACAAAAAACATACCATTTTCGAATCCGCAATCCTACCTAAAAAAAACTAATAGAACAAACTGAAAAGTTCATACACAATATGAGATGGAAAGCATTCTTTTTTCTGAACCCAAACGCAAAAAAAGAAGACAAAAACACCTACGATTTCAAATCATGGCGATCACCACCAGCCATAGATGAAATGAAACCCTTTGAAGATCAAATGAAAAGAATGATAACCAACATTGAATTCAAAAAATATAACAACGGTTTTCCAAACAACACTAAATAAACACAATAAAACAAATACAAAATGACAAAAAAATATTTGTGAAGGCTGATAAAACTAGCAATTATTACAAAATGGAACCAAAAGAATACTCTCAACTCCTTGACAAAAACATCCAGAAAAACTACAAAAAAGCCGACAAAAATATACATGACAGTATCCGCACTAAAGAAAAGAACTTGCAGAGCGCATAGACCTAAGTGACAGGATAGAAGCGACAGCAACTAAAGAAGCTTTCATAACACTCAAAGACCACAAGCCTAATTTTCATAACAATCCAACATGTAGACTCATAAACCCATCCAAATCTGAATTAGGCAAAATAAGCAAGAAAATTCTGGAAAAAATAATAAAGAACGTAAAATCAAACTCTGAATACAACCTCTGGAAGAACACATACGAAGTCATCTAATGGTTCAAAAAACTCAATAAACAAAGTAATACAGTATTCATCACATTTGATATAGTAGACTTTTACCCATCTATAGATGAGGAACTACTCACCAAAGCCTGAAGTTTGCCAGTAACCACACAGACATAACAGAGTCAGAAATGGAAATCATTCTCCACACCAAGAAAACATTACTACACAGCAAAAATGAAACCTGGATCAGGAAAACCAACAGAAACTCAACATTCGACGTAACCATGGGATCATATGATGGTGCAGAGACATGTGAACTGGTCGGACTATTCATGCTGTCCAACATCAAGAAAAAACTCGGAAAACAAGTCGGACTATACAGAAACGATGGCCTTGCTGCACTAACCAACAATCAAGAACCATCGAAAACAAGAAGAAAGAACTATGCAAAATCTTCCAAAACCACAACTTAAAGATCACCATTGAAGCAAACAAAAAGGTAGTGAACTACTTAGACATAACACTGGATCTCAACACCACATATATAAAAACCCTACAAGAAACCCAACGATACACCTCTTTATGTACACACCAAAAGTAACCATCCACCACCTGTATTAAAGACCATTCCCCATGGCATAAACAAGAGACTGTCAAACCTGTCATGCAGTGAGAGAGTGTTCAACAATGCAGCAGTAGAATACCAGGAGGCACTACAAAAAAGTGGATACAATTACAAATTACAATACAACCCAGACAACAACACAAATAAAAGCAAGTAAAATAGGAAAAGAAAAATCATATGGTATAACCCCCATACGACGGGAAACTCAAAACAAACATAGGGAAAGAATTCTTCAAAATCCTAACAACTTCATTTCCAAAAGAAACACAAACTGTCCAAAATATTTAACAAAAAACACTGTCAAACTATCGTACTCATGCATGCCCAACCTCAAAAACCTAATTGACGCATCCAACAAAATGAAAATCAACACAGCAAAGAAGGGTGAAGAAAGGAGGAAATCTTGTAATTGCACCAGAAAAGAGCAGTGCCCACTAGACAATAAATGTCTTCACAGCAACATTGTATACCAGGCTACTGTGACATCAGAAAATGAAAAGAAACATACATAGGGATCACTGAAAACCACTTCAAAACCAGATATGCAAACCACAAACAGTCATTTAATAAAGAAAAATATAAAAACCAAACAGAACTGAGCAAATATATCTAGAAACTTAAAGACGCAAAAACAAGCTACAATATATCCTGGAAAATCATAAAAAGAGCATCATCATACAGCAATGTTTCAAAAAGGTGCAACCTATGTTTAACTGAAAAATGGTTAATACTATGCAAACCACACTTAGCAACTTTAAACACTAAAACAGAAATAGTAAACAACTGCGGCATAAATGGAAATCGTTGTTAGTGAACACACTCAAAACAAAAACCTGAAAGTCCCCAAAAAACACGTGCAGCCAACCCGCACGTGTGAACGACCGCAAACATGAGCCCACACGCTATATAACATCGGCGGTGGGCAAACCAAAAGCCATCCTGATGACAGCGCAACGCGCTCGAAACAAATTTGTAGAGATTTCTTTTAATACCTTTTTTAACAAATATATATATATATATATATATATATATATATATATATATATATATATATATATATATATATATATATATATATATATATAATGTACTCTGCCCCTTTGTTTTTATTTTGTTTATTGTATCCCAGAGAACAGGAAAACCTTCATTCTGGGCCACTTTCACCCTCCACCGAGTTTTCGGGCGAAAGTGCCCTAGAATCAGCATATTACTGTTCTCTGACAAGTAAGACGTCAATAACCAAAAATAACGATTATCTACAAACAAACATACTGTGTACGGTTATCCGTTTTCAATACTAATTTACTAAAGTTTTCATAGAGTAGCGTTAGGGGAAAGTAGCCAGGACTGAACACGCCCCATAGAGTAACGCAGGGAAAAGCAGTTGTGGCTGAACGCGCCCATATACACGGTGGGTGCACCAGGCTATCCGATTACTTCGCGGTATGTTAATTACAGCGTGGGGAGAGAGAGAGAGAAACCCTGACAAGTTAAGTTAAGTTGCCCTCAGAACAGACAGACAGAGAAGAGAGAGAGAGAGAGAGAGAGAGTGTATGCAACACACACACACACACACACACACACACACACACACACACACCACACATGGGCACAGACAGACACTCATACACGCGCGCGCGCGCGCCTCACACCTGCCGACAAACTGAGAGGCTAAAAAATCAATACTGCCTCCCCGCTCCTCCCCTCACCCCACTCCCTCACGCGGGCTTGCGCATTGCAATATATTACATCAGCTTTTTCTCTGCCGCCTGAGGGCGCTGTTAAAGCGCTCACATGACCAGTTTCCAACACCGGTTTCATCATTCTTCTACTGACTTCCGGACTTGCAAGGACGCTTTTACTTCGCTGTGTACTGTGCTTGGTGTCTTATTCTAAAAAATGGCTACCCGTTTCACTGAAGAGCAGGCTCTTGCCATTGAACACCACAAGTTTTACCATACTTTCATGTCAGAGTATTTGTTGAAAAAAGAACGAGGTGAAGCATGTTCGTTGCCGCCGAAACCGAAAAGAAGTATTGCTTTCCTAGAAGGAACAGAAAAAGAAAAAAGTGAACCGACTGCTTTGGAAATGGACGACTATTCTTAAGGTTTGTTGGTTCAAGGAAATGAAAACGTTGAAGGCAATATTGCTGAACAAAATATAGCCAATTTCAATATGTGTTTAACTATCGATGAGATGGTTCCTTATTTAATAAATGGCGCTGCATTGTTGAAAGCCGGCCAAAGCAAAACAATCCATCACGCGTTGATTGTTGGGCGTTGGCTTGAGACAGCCCAAGTCATGTTTAAAAAACAAAAAACGCATCAAACATGGGTTTATTTCTTAAGACGCAGGTGAACATGTCTGATTCGTATGCTAGGAAACTCATTCAACTTTCTGTGTGTTTTTATAACTATCCTAAATTCCACAAGCTAGGAATCAGTATAAATGAACTGTGTAGCAAACGCCAAACCATTATTAAACTTATGCAACTGGATGGCGATTTTCGGGGGTTCTGGCAAAACTAGATAGGGTTAGGCAGACCTTAGTACATCTACCAGTATGGAGAGGAGTAGTGTGTGGCCAGCACTATCTTCATATAAATGCTCCAAATATACAATGACGGATGTACTACTACTGGCGATTAGAGCCGCCATAAAAGCTTGGCTACAGCAGTAATTGCTGTAACTCTGCCAAAAGCCAGTTGCAGCCTGGTTGAGAAAAGAGGAGCACAGCAAACTAGGCCAAACAACCCTATGTGATCGCTTGCCGCCAATGACGTTAGCACCTGCAAAGCTCGGTGGCAAACTAGGTCAAACGACCTATGTGATCGCTTGACTGCAAAGCGCGGCAGCACCTGCAAAGCTCAGCGGCAAACTAGGCCAAACGACCCTATGTGATCACTTGGGGTTGATTGAGGTTGCGCGCGAGACACAGCCTGTTTAGTCACAAAGCAAGAAGTGGCCCTAGGAGTTCTACTTTTTGTTTGTTGTGTGTTTTGGCCTACCCCACGCACGCACGTCCCCCCACCCCCACCCCTGGACTGTCTATTGTGTGTTTGTTGTTTGTTTTGACCTGCCCCCACGCATGCACACCCCCACCCCCACCTGCCCCACCCCCCACCCACGCATGCACACACTCAAGTTCCTTCTAAGTTTTTAACAAGTTATTCTCAAGTTCTTACTTAAGTTACTTCTAGTTGTCCTTAAGTCATTCTTAAGTTATCCCCAAGTTTTTAATAAGTTCTTGATCAAGTTCTTAATTAAGTTCTTAATAAGTTTTTGATCAAGTTCTTGATAAGTTCTTGATTAAGTCATCCTTTAAGTACAACCAAGTTCTTATTATCAAAAAAATACAAGCTATGTTTTTATCTTAAATAGATGTCTAATATAGTACACACACGCCTCAAAAAACGCGTCATCGTTGAGGATGTCTTGCTCAGCGTTTTCTGCATAGATTTTAAGGAAGGTCTTACATCCGAAGCAACCGCATTGATTACAATTCTGGTCTATGGAAATGTCTTTTATAGACTCCATGTCTTTATTTATTGACTTTATCATTTTATAATACGCCATGATTTATTTTTATTAAAAAATTTAAAATATTATTGCATTATAAATGGATCAAAATGATCTTTTGTTATTGGCGGTTTTGGCGTGCAGTTGTCTCTTTCTGTATTTAATGGTTCAGATTTTTTGATTGCTTTTGTTTCTGTTGCCATCGGTTATATATTTTATAACTGTAATAACCGCCCCCAACAGCAGCAATGGCGCCAAAAATGGCAACAGTTTTAAGTTCAATATTCCATGAAGACTTTGGTGCCCTTGTATCACATGGAGTTTTTATAGCGGGCATTGAATCAACTTGTTCTGGCGTTGGCGGTGTTATGTTTTCATGATGAGTCATATCTGTAACATTAATTTTTTTTGTCTGTTCCACTCTGCTAATTTTTTTCCTGCTTCAACACGCCCAGGATTTTTAATGGCCTCCACCTGATTCAGCGTTTTCTGCTGATTTTCTAGCTTGGTTACTTTCTCCACCTGATTCTGGTTCTGATGATTTTCCAGCTCGTTCATTTGAAGGGAAACAAAATCTATATGATTAAAAGTTATTAATCCATGATCGCTGGCGATAACAATGTTCCAAATCTGTAGTATAGATCACATCCTAGAGACTCTAATGACTTTGTTAAAACTGGATCTTGCGTTAAATCATACGTAAGATCTTGTTCAGAATCAATGGGAGCAAATCTACTGACTAGTTTAGTGTACAAACTAAGAACCGTTTGCCCCACACTTTTCACCATTCTAGACCCAGCTGCGCTTCATACCTGTTATGAGGAACTGTTTTGTTTTTCCGCATGCTGCTAAAGAATACAGCCTCTCCTTTTTGGGCATAATAGCTTGATCATTAACTTGGTCATTCATAGTTCAGGAAGGTTTAGGCTGCCTTGTAGCTATAGGAGATCATCGCTGTTCATGTTTTTTATTAAATTATAATTATTTTATTTTTAAAAAATGAGCACCGAAAAAACTATTGCTAACCTTGTATACCATTCTGCTGTTATTGGAGGCCTAAGTGTAGGATACTCAATGCTCGGTAAAAGCTTGTTAAGAATTAAACCAGCAGATCTTGGCAAACTAGACTTTGAGGATTCAGCAAAGCTGATTGCTATCATTGCAGCTTCGGTTGCCACGAAAGATTTTCTAGTTAAGCAAGGAATAATTCCAGACAATATAAATATGTAAGAAAAAAATACATTTATAAAAAATGGCTTCACTCGCAATAATGATAGGCGGCGCTGTGGTGAATGCGCTTGCTTTTAGCGGCAGTAATTTTGCATTTAGTAAACTGGGGAATGACGGCGAGAGAAAAAGACATAACAAAGCTATGGAGGAACTAGCAGCTGCACAAGACGCCTATGAAAGGAGGACTTGAGCAGTTAGATTTTATTAATGACACACTGAAAAGACAGGGGCATGCAGCTTACACATTTAAAAATGTTGATCAAGCAAATAAAACAATATTATCTAGTAACAGGCAAACCAATCGAGACATTGCCCCCACCAAAATTCAGTGACTTTTATCAACCATCAGAAAAACAAAGATGCAAGAAATCGGGTTTATTGTCGTTGGTATGACCGTTTGTGTATTTTGTTGCACATAATATTGGCTGAATAAAAAATGAACAAAATCTATTATTCGCCCAAAGGATATTGGAAGGGCATCACAGCAATTAAAAAGCTAAGCCAAGCGGCAGGAGTCAGTGAACAAACAGCAAAGGAATGGTTATCTAAACAAGCAATTTGGCAAATTTATTTACCTGCCCCTAGACGAATACAGAGACCACACTTTGTTAATACAACTCCAAACGACACCCATCAAATGGATCTTCTATATTTACCCTCTGATAGGATTAGACGAAAAAGATTTAAGTACGCACTCACAGTCATTGACATGGCTTCAAGATACAAAGATGCAGAACCATTAACACAAAGAGTGCTTCTGCTGTTGCCGTTGCCATACAACTGGTATACCAACGAGGCCCGCTAACTTACCCTCGCATGATTCAAGTTGATGATGGAAAAGAATTTAAAGGCCAAGTGAATCAATTATTGTTGAAACATAGAGTTACCATTAAAAGAGGCATTCCGGGAGTTCACAGATCACAGGCTTTAGTTGAAAACTTTAACAAACAGTTAGCCGAAAGACTTTTCTCCTACCAGTATCACAGAGAGCTGATTGACAATTCTCGCAACACAGAATGGGTTAGAAGATTGCCCTCAGTTTGCGCGCAATGAATAATGAAGAATTTAAAGGCCTAAAACAGTACAAGCAATCAAAAGAAAAACAATAAATGTTGTTGAAGGGAGTCTTCATCCGGCAAACTATTACCGTTTGGTTTAAAAGTAAGGTACCTTTATTTACCGGGGGAAGCAGAAGGGGACACTCGCATCAGGGCAACAGATCCAGTTTGGAGTGTTGATCCATATGAAATAAAAGAATTGTAAAAATGAATCCGCCCGTGTATTATTTACGAGAAACTGCTACAACAAAACAACCAGCTCCTCAAAGATCTTTTGTGAAAGAAGAACTGCAGATAATTCCGCCAGACACAGTTCCGCTTTAATTAATTTACGTTCTCCAGTGCCCAATTGCATATGAAAACTCTGGATTAACAAACACCCGTTTTGTGTTTGTTCTATCTAATGACTTCTTTGTTACAACTGTTGTGTTAATCTTATGTAGATTAGATCGCAGTTTTACGTTGTCATGATGAAAAGTCTTATTGCCAAACATGCTTCTTGTAGTTGTCATGTGATATGTTTGACTGCACAACGCTGCGGGATATTCCTTTTGCTTTCTTAATGATTTTCTCCTGGCTCGAAATACTGTACATTTTTGACCTTAGCCCCACATACTCCTTGATCACCTTTCCAGATAATTCATCCTTCTCTTTCCAAAACCTTCTTGTTAGTAATTGAATGCAAAGGCGAATCTTTAGGATAATCGGACGTGTCATACCATCCACTCGCTCCTTTAGCTACTTCTAATTCCATGTCTTATAGATGTCTTCAGTAGGAATATCTATAACAAAACTATCTGTATCTGTGTAAAGTACTCTGGACTCAGGATACGAGGGCTTAAAGTAGTCATAAAGAAATTCTAACATCAAAAGCTTTGATAATTCTAAAACAGTAAACCCGATAAATACAGGTTTGTCCAATTTGACTTTCTTTTTTTTCATCATTATACCAAAAGCTGATCATGAAATCTTCTAAAGTCCTGATAATTAGGTTTTGAAGTCAGCTTAATTGCTTCGTTCTCTTTGGTGACTAATCTGACATCTTTACGCTTGTGCGGATTCTCCATAGTCTTTCCAAACAGCTGTTGTTCATCAGCTGAAAAAGTTTTTTCTGAAGCATCTGTGGATTTGGTTCTGAGATCAGTGTTCTTCATGATGTATGGTTTCATGAACTGTTCTTGATCAAAAGCCAATTATGCGATGAACAGCTGTTAACTTTAAACCATGTCTTAAATAAAATTGTAGAAGTCTGTAATGGCAGACATAATTTTTTTGCCTCGAAGATTAGGCACAAGTTTAGGCGGCTCTCTTGGATTCATCTTTAGGCTTTCTGCCGCTAACGGATAGTCATTATGCAGGTCATGGAGTTCATGAGGATATTCTAAGTCAACTTCTAGAATGAAACCACGCTGTTGGTCAGGCGTTAAACTGCCCAACCTCTTTAATGCCTTTGGAATATTATTCGTACCTTTGTACATTATTAAAGTTACGTAAAGAAGTGATTGCGCCATTGCCCAACCATACAGACTGTTTGCGTCTAAATACATGAGTAGTTAGAAACCCTTTTACTTGGATCATAGTTGTCCAAGTAATTTGTTTGTTTTGCTTTACAATAAGATGCTACGCCATACTACTTCCTCCACGCAATCCGTTTTCAATCAGTCTGACAATCATTGTTAGGTCAGGACAAAAAATCAATTTGTACTCCAGTACATCTTTAATAAAGCATCCCAAACTCATCCGGGCGCAGAAATGTAATGCGCAGATCCAAACAGTAGTGTTTCATGCAGGTCTTTTTTCTATAATTTCAAGACGTCCGCCAACAAGACATACATCCAGCCAGCAAGTATGAATCATGATAGTCCCCCCCTCCCATCGTTTTACACTCTAACTTCTGCCACGCATCTTGAGCAATGCTTGTAATCATTAATCACTAATGTCCTTTCCTCTGAGACTAAAAAGAACGCGCTCTTTAGGTTGAAGTGTATCTTCATCAAACCTTTTCTCCCAACGTTCATGTACTCATAAGGTGTAAACGCAGCCCTTTCTAACGAGAGTTGGGTCTCAAAGTAATCTTCCGTTATTGGGCAGGACTTTAAGGGCATAGCCAGTGACTCTAAATGATCCCATCATGTGTGCATAGAAGTCATAAAAAGAAGACCAAGTTATTTAGATTAAAGAACCTGTACTATTCTGATGACTGTGCAATGCAAGCTACCCTGAAGGCGTTGGTTACTGCTTGCAATATAAATGAGAGTCAGTTACCTCGCAAGTTAATGAAAGAGATGGGCACTTCCATGTCTTTGTTCAAACTTTAGTATGAAGATTGCATTTGTTGTGCTCAGCTCCTCTGAAAATTTCCGCTAATGTGATCATGGGTCTCTTACTGCTTGGATTACGCTGCTTCTGATGAGAGGCCCTAAACCACAAATCCAACAGTGAGTGGCTGAGGCATACTGTTGTTAGGACTTCAGACGTCATCATGATTTCAGATAAATTCAGATTATTAGAACAATCATTACGCACATTGCTTGCATGCGCATGTAAAAAAACTTCTACCGCACTGGGTCCTCTGTATAATACTGGCCTTTTGAATGAGCGCATCCGACCTAACCAATAAATGAAGGCAATGGAAAAATCTGATGATTCCTCATTAAGACTGTTTTTTCGAAGTTTTTGGTTGCGCCGGTGGCGCCGCTTAGCATAAGGTACATAATGGGCTACACTGAGGAGTCTGCGTGTATCAAGGCGAGGGCACGATATGAGTGGTGAGACTGAGTGGATGCTTGTGGCTATGGAGGGTGCGGCGAAGTTATTTGCCACAAGCTTCATAGAGAACACACTACTTTAGATCGCTGGCGGGGCGTGTTACGCGATCTATTCATATACATGATCTGAGTATTACATGAACTTTACAATGTTTTCTAAGTTCGCTCGCGCTTGAACAGATGGCAATCTTGTTAAACAATTTCTACGAATTCTTGTTTGCCATGATCTTTTGAAGTATGCTGCATAGTCCTACTCATTGTTCGTATCAAGTGTAATGGGGCAGCCCTGCTGGCACGAAAACATTTTAGGAGTAATCCACATGACTTTTGGCTGTTCGCCCTATTGTGGACTGTATCTTGGACACTTAATGGCACCAAATTTGTTTCCCTCCATCCCATGTGTTACATTACAGTTATTTGGTTGTTTTTGTTCTTCAAACTGATCAATTGTCCAACCTAACAGTAATGGATATTCCATTGAAGTTAAGATCTTGTGGTGTAAATTGCCGATAGTTAGTCACTCTCTCTGCGTGGTCGCGGACATGAAGCAGCCTTGCAAGAACACACCCACATGAAACATTTGTTGTCTGAATTTTTTACGTTTACAACTGCTCACTTTAAAACCAAACTCCCGAGTAGCGGATATGTAAGCCGTGCCCTACAACGTGCATACTTACCTGTTTAATCTAATCTCTAAGACTGCTCCCTCTGACCAACCAGAGCCTCTCATTTTAGCTTCTTCAGCGGCAGCGTCAAACTGTGTAAGCAGTTCGTCTGCCCAATCGGGTGTTAAGTCATTAGAGAAAGAAAGTCTGTTGTTTAGTCGAGACCCAGACTTCTAGGTTTTCTCATTTATTGTTAACATAGTCGATAAAACCGCTAACTTACTTTTACTGGTGGTCAATTGTCAGTTTTACCCGGAACTTGAGAAATAGCATGAACACCACTTGCCTGTACTTTGTGGGTCAATGACTTCCTAAATCAATATCAATTCAGTGCTCGTTGAAAAACGCTCTCTCTCGAGCTATTCCCTTCAAAAAATTCGTCCTTGTCCCTTCATATAACTAGCCATGCTGTCTTTCTTTTCTAAGCCAACATAATTATTACATAAAAAAAATACAACGGCTTAATCCAGAATCAATATCAACGGTCATTTTGCGCTTGGACTCATAAACTAAAGATAAACACCTTTTGTGTTGTTAATGTGAGCTGTTTAGAGCCAGAGTTTAATGTCTCGTTTACTTTTTTTTAGCATTCCTTTTTTATCTGCTCCGGGTCTGGCTGTTGAGAAAGAACTTGCCCTCGCCTTTCTTTTGCAGATCAAACTTTTGTCCTTTGTAGACATCCAAAATCGGCCTGTAAACGGATTAAAATTCTTCAACCGTGATGTTTGAGTCAACAAGCGCTTTATTTCATGTCATTTTAAACGAACTAAGTTTAGCCTTATTAGTTGAACCATAGCTGTGTGCTTTGGAGTATAGTTATTAAATTTTTTTGCCAGCCGCACTTACAGCTAATGAACACAGACCGAGAGCTAAAGACAAACCCTCCTAGAGGTAAAGCTGCCGGGTACGCCTATGCCCCGTTGCTAAGAGACCAAACACTCGTTCCTGCTGGAAAGAGCACTTAAGACGAATGCTCCCAGTAATAACATATGTAACAGCATTAAAGGCAGCAGCATAACCTTCGTTGGTTTTTTGCTGTATTTTGAAAGGGTCTTGCTCTAGTACTTGCTGCATTTGCGTAATGTTTGATACTCTAAAGGTTATTTAATTTAGGGGTTTCTACTAACTCTTTTCTTTTGGCGGCGCTGTAGGGCACATTTGATAAACTTGAACAGACAGCTTTTTATAAAATATAAATAATTAGTAATTGTATATCTTTTAATCTGTTATTATTCAATATTCAGCTGCCATCAATAAATAAAACAGATGTACATTAAGCGGTTTTTATCGCTTCTTCTTCTAATCAATTTGAATGTTTATTACGTCTCTCACATTTTCTCCCGCTTCCATGCAACTGATAATCCTCTGATTGACCTTAGGTCAATCCATAAACCGTATTTTCGTTGTTAAATAATCATCAAGCCTAACATGAGAAGATGTTAAATCTTTAGACACCAGGTCTGGCTGTTAGACATCTACCCCTCCCACCCCCAAACAATTTTCTTATTTCGTCAAAATGATGATAAGGTCTAAGCCCCGCTGCGTAGATTTGGTAGGACTACCATCAAATTGTAACATTGCACTTTCGCCGTTCGGTTTTAGGAATTAAAAAACTTTTCACTTGCTCTTTTGGGAACGGTTCTTCATCTCACACAGCAATAAAATACCTTTAAGCGATCTTGCTGCGACACTAAAACTAAAAATTCCATATAGTTGTCTGCCCGCTTCTGGATATGTTGTATGATAATCACTCTTTCGTATATATTGCTAATTTTGACTGATATTGGTTGCTCAATCAGCCTTGCTAAATTAGGGTGTTTGCTACCAACTTCAAACTCTAACGAGATGTCAGAAATGCTGTACATTGCTTCGTTGTCTGTTGATCCTGATAACACGTTTGTATTCGTTAAAGTTTAGTTCATATGACAGTCTTCTTTAATGCTCCTTGAAAGTATGCGCATGCGCTTTTAACAACTCAAAATCTAAGGGAATGGAAAAGCGATTTCCATACGCAAACTTACGGCTACATACTTTTTGTGCCGTCTTTAGTATCTTTCAGCCCTATTCATGTTTAGTGCTTCTTCATTTTCCCGATTTCTTTGAAACGCAAGATCAGCCCTTTCATTCCCGGTTAGGCCATAGATAGAATAGGTTAAAAATATGTCTGCCATTTGTACAGAAAATATTTTCTTGCCCCTCAAGTTTTATAGAAATTTCTTAACATTGCCCGCCCCAAATTCTGGACAACTGTCCTTATTGTCTGTTGTTGAAACGAGTACTATTTTGAAAGGTAAGACGCGCAGAGCCTGGCACAAACAATTCATCCGCTCCTAATCTGGAAATTAGACAGTAAGATTCGACTCAATCAATAGTAGATGGATTATTTGGAACAGACCTATTCCGTTTTGTATTGTTCCTCTTCACGCCCAAAGGGTTCTTTCAGTCTCTATGCGGTTCAAGAAATCGAGCCATATGCATGTAACAGTTTTTTATAACACAAAATAAAAAAATTAATTTTAAAAAACAATGGCAGGCATTGAAGAAGAAGATTATAGTTTTCTGATCGTGGAGACGACATGAGTGATTTCCTCCCCTTAGGGAGCGCATCAGCCGGGGCTCCATTGCATGATAAATTAGCGAAATCGGAGTACATTACCAACAGTCGGTATAAATAAACAGAAAGGTAAGGTCAAGATCGGATACATAAAACCAAAGTTTAGGCCAAGAAACCTCCCGAATTTAATAGAGCCCTGGGGGGGTCCCCTAATGAATTATGAAGTAAAAGATGACCATTTGTTTGTGAGGAGCGGCCAAGACTACTTGTTCAGCTTACAACAAAAAAGACCCACAAAGTTTTTAGCCGTGGTTCATTAGAAATAGACTCAGTTGAAAGATCAAAAACGCCCTTTGGGCCTTGTTAGGCCAAAATTAAGGGCGAGGCAGTTTCTTAAACTTTCAAAACACACTGCAAGAACTCCAACAGATAACCAAATGCAAAACATGGAACTTAAAGAATTAAATCAATCCAGCATGTGAATTTAATAAAATACAAATAAGCAGAATCCCAGTATTTTCAGAAGAAACGGGAGCTAAAAGACTAAACACGACTCACCGCAACCCATGCGAGAATAATAAGCCCTTGATCGTTACTATTAAAAACCATCAAGGCTACAATAACAAACATTTAGCAAACTGGGTGAAACTAGAAGACATATAAAAAGAGAAAAAGAAAAACTCGTTTTAGGCTGACGACTCCATCGTAGGGCCTGATATTAAAGAAAGAATAACCCAAAACTAAAAGATCTTGAACAAAGAAAGATCAAAAGCCAAGACTAAAGTGCTGACTACTAAGCCGAGACCATAACGCAACTCAAGTGAAATAGAATAAGAGAAACTATCCGAAAAAATTTTATATGAAACACAACGCTAGCAGAACGAATAAGAACCATTGTTTAGAGAGCAGGGAGTCCACATTAGCAAGCGTTATAACTGCCATATCGGATTTTGCCAATAAGTACACTGAGATGGCTATTACAGGCGGTGGTGGAGGCAAAGTTCATGCCTCCGCCGCAACGCCTGATAAATCAATGGGTAAAAAAACAGCTTGAACATCTGCAAAGTTTATTAAAAAAATTAGCTAGTAAACCGTGTACGCTTTAACCAGGAATATTTGGGTTATTATATTAGCTGCTTTGTCTACTTGCAACAAAGTAGTTGGCATTATGTCCGAGCACTATGGACATTAGTTCTCTTAAATTGGGTTAAATTTGTAGTAAGAAAAAAGACCATGGTAAGTTAATCCTCGGCCTGTTAATCCCAAGAACAAGCGCTGTCTTTTCATATTCATGGTCATCGCGAACAGAGTCCCGCGAGCTTGCGAGTCTTCAATGACGATTGTGGTTTGGACTTCGGGGATTGGATGACTTAATCTTGGCGTCAATTACTGCTTGTAAACAATAATACTTGCTCAGAATTTCTATGTCGTTTTATCCCAACCTTCTGTTCATTGACTGCTATAAGAATTCATTATTATAGTTTATGATTGTACCTATCTGAGGCTGAGGTCAGAAGGCGCATGAAAAACAGTGCCAACAGCACAGTCTACTTTCGACTTGCGTATTGTAAAACATTTATGGTACCTTTGAATACTTGAAGGCAAATCAACAGTAGAATTTAATTGCGTCCTCTAAATTTGCTAAGTGATTGTTTATTTGCGCGTGTCAAAGCCATGTATAAGGAACAGTATGCTCGATCTTGCCTGTGCTTGCCGAACCTAGCACACACAAACGTAAGTACAATAGAGTCCGCTTATTTCGTTCTATTCCCGCCCTATTAAGGGGGGGGAGGCCCTTAGAAGTTGTCTAAGTTAAAATAGTTGTCCATGCTGTTTTTTATGCTCTTGCACTATGGACCAGGGCCTCAACAATTTTGACAAGGAGAACGCGGTCAAAGTTATACTTTCTGTCGTGCCCTGAAAATAAATGACGCCTATGGCCATGATTATGAACCAACTATTGTCTAAAGTCTGTCTGATGTATTATTG
Source organism: Conus ventricosus (assembly GCA_018398815.1). Classification (NCBI taxonomy): domain Eukaryota; kingdom Metazoa; phylum Mollusca; class Gastropoda; order Neogastropoda; family Conidae; genus Conus; species Conus ventricosus. The sequence goes on from CM031600.1 coordinate 98,668,156, forward strand.
AATTCTTTACAGATCCTTTGCAAAAGCCTTCATGTCTTAATCTTGTTGCTGAAAATTGATTAAACGATTTGACATTCGGTAATGCGCTTGCAGTTCAGTCAAAATACGTCCCTGAAGGTGTAAAGAAATGAAACCGGATACACTGACCTCGCCAAGGATCATGGAGATTTAAATGATCAGCATACGCCACTCCACACCCAGTTGATGCGCAAACACAGCAAATTTAACTGGTTCTGATAAAACAGCATCGGATGACTAAACCACGCTTTCTGATGTGCTCTTTTTCAATAGGGGTTTAAGATAGATCTTCAATGGAGTACTCACTTTTTAGAAAGAGCAGTCTGGGTCACAGCAATGTCAAGAGTATCAGTTGGCTATAATTTTAAGAATTGTAGTGGCGGCCCAACAAATATTTTGTGCATCAGTAAAATTTGAATGCACTCATTTTTATTTGTTATTAAAAAATGTTTGTAACAATAACAACCCAAGAGCCGGCCTTCGTTTTTTAGAACTTGCTATTGATAAGGGTGCGAAACCAGAACGGTAGCGCTCCCATGAAATATTTTACAAAGTCGTATGGTTTAATATAAGCAAAGCCAAGGAAATAACAAGAATTCAAAAGTTACCAGAAGCAGGGACCAAAATTAGCCAGTTAACAATACCTGAATTGTTATTACGGTTTGCTCGCTAAAAAGAAGCAATGAGTAACTTTAACATTACATCAAAACTTTAACAATGCAAACTAAAAACACTGTTACCATTCGAGCCTGAGAAAGTAACTTACTTATTTTGATAAGAGTAGCTAAGCTAAATGTTTAGGCTTTACAACTGCAATCTACCCACTCATGGATTTAGTGCAGAGCCCCAAGACAAAACTACTTAATAGGGGAAAATCCGCTCGATCTCGCATTACTTTCATTACTCTATGTTTCATTTAGATGAGCTGAGCACTGATGAAAACCTTATATGACGAAGGCCCTCAACTGTTTTAAGAGCTACTTCCGTCAGGGAAAGCTGCATATTGCGATTTATGACATTATACAAAACCCTAATTTACAGTTTTAAAAGATTATTTGTGGGAGAACGGATCAATTAATATAAAAATCAAAGACAAAACGGGGAAAGCTGATGAAAAGTGATAATCTGCACAATGTTTTGGAAATAAATAATAAACTGTACTAAATCGCGGGGGCCAGAAGAACCATAGTTACAATAGCGCCTTAAAGGTGTATACCTTAGAATTAAAAGACCTTGCAGACGTTGCGGACTTTGAACAGAACGGTGAATAGGCCCTTTGTATGGGTTAGATTACACTAAAGATGGAGGATTATAAACGCAAGAGGTTTAGCGACAGTAAAAATATCCTAAACTAGAACAGCTGCGCAATTCAAGAGGCAAAATAATGTTGGCCAGTAAGAAAAAAAATAGTTTCAGAAAACCTGACGCTCAAAGGCACTAGAACCATATTTAGAATGGGAAATACAATTTGAATTCATAAGCCCATTTACATATTTTAGCCGCCAAGAAAAGGTTTCATAAAAGCACTCACCTCTGCCCCTTTACATGAAGGTCTTATCCGGACGACAATATCCGGAAAGAAATTGAAATAACGCGCAAGGACAAAAAAGCAGTACATCCCCACAGAAAAGAAACACTGATAAAAAAAGCTTCTACAAAATTACAGTTTTCCTTTCCAGAGCAATAGAGACACGTTAACAAAGATATTTTGAAATTTCTGTCTTTAAAGATAGAGGAGGGCTGGGTTGTGGGCGTTAGAGTGATGCCCTTATAAAAGGAATAATATTAGCTGCAAAAATTTAGACGTTTAAACGCCTTAACGTTGTAGTCGTCGTTCTTCACAATGGTGAGGATATTAAGATCATAACAACAAGCAACAAAATCACAGTTGACTTAAATAGAAACAATCTTACAAACTGAAATTGGAATTAATCTTACACAGTTAGGCCTCGAAGGGTTTAATTAAACTAACAAGTTTTGACGGAGACAGTATGATAAAAATAATAACAGGATTAGATTAAATTCTGTTATAAAACAATGGAGCCAGTTCAACTTTATGATAAAATCCCTCATTGTTTCAATGAATCGTGGGCAGACGGTTGTGGAAAAACAAAATTTGTCCTAGACTTAAACACCAGTTTTTTATCGTTATAATTTTTAATCATATTGTGATTTTCTGTCCAACACTTAAATGAACAAAGCATATCCCTAATAGAAAGTGTTTATAATGGACAGATGATGAAATATTTTAGTGTGATCCCATCAATAAACTGAGTGAAAAAGTCTAGAACGCTTTTTTATATTTGTTGAGGGAACGCAGCGCTATTTATTTATAGATGACTGTTCAGCAGAAAAAGACATAGTTAAAAGAGAAACACTTATGTCTAAACTAGCCTTTCAGCGGAAGACATGCTCGATAAGTGTGTGGAGTTATGTCCAAAAATATAACTCAGTTTTAAAGACTTTAGAGACACATTTTTTAAAGACCTGTAGTGTTATTACACATGAAAGAAGAGACTCATTTGAAAATTTTGCGCCGAAAATGAATGTTATAGAAAACGCTCAAGAAAAACAAAGGATTAAACAAAAACTAAAATCATGAAAAAGTTATTAAAATTAGTATTAAAAACGGATAACCCTGCACAGTATGTTTGTTTGGTAGATAATCGATTAATTTTTGTTATTGGGGACGTCCTTACTTGTCAGAGAACAAATAAAACCTTCAATTCTGGGTCACTTTCGCCCGAAAACTGGTTGAGGGCAAAGTGACCAGCATGAAGGTTTTAATAGTTTCTCTTATCCCGATCCTTTCTTTATTAATATTAGTTTCCTTTATCCCGATCCTATTCTTTATTGATATAATTTCCAGTATTTTCATAGCTGATATTATTGTTAACATACTCTTACGCTCCTTTCAGGTCTTGTTTTAATTTGGTGACGTGGTTTTGCTTTGTTTTTTTAGACCGATGAAAAAAAGGTATTGAAATGCAGATTTCAGATTTCTCTCTCTCTCTCTCTCTCTCTCTCACTCTCACTCTCTCTCTCTCTCTCTCTCTCTCTCTTCACTCTCTCTCTCTCTTTTAAGGCAAGGCAATGCAAGGCAATTATTTTATTTCTACCCCCACGTGGGCAGCAGAAATATAAGACAAATACTCACAGAAAGGAAATAATCGCACATCAGAATAGAGTATATCCATAATCATGAAAGCAAAATTAAACGAGCAAACGACGCAAACAATATTAAGCATAAATGAAAATTTCATAGACACTATTGTCCCAATAACAGAGTGCAGACATTGGTGTAAAATTTGTAATTTTATTATATAAATTAATGGAAAAAAGCTATTTATAAATAATATATTAATATAATTCTTTAGTTTTTGATTAAAAGCTTCTCATTTTTTTGATGCAAACAAGCACAACGCACACACACCACACACACACACACACACACACGCCACGCACGCACGCACGCACGTCCACGCACGCACGCTGCGCGCGCACGGCTCGCACGCACGCACGCACGCACGCACGCACGCACGCACGCAACGCTCGCGTTTTGGGCCCGCGCGCGCGCGCGCGCGCGCGTACATGCAAATGGCCATACACTCACAATATTTTTGGTAGTCAGATTGAGGAGGACAGGGGAAAAAGAAGAAGGAGAAGGAAAGCAGGAGATTAAGGATACAACGAAGAGGAGGAGGAAGGAAGGGGAAGAAGAGGAGAAGGATGAGAAGAAGAGGAAGTGGAAAGGGGAAGAAGAAGGAGGAGGAAGGGGGAAGAAGAGGAGGAGGAAGGGGGACGAAGAGGAAGTGGAATGGGAAGAAGAGGAGGGTGGAGAGAAGAGGAGAGGAGGAAGGGGAATACGAGGAGGAGGAATGGGAAGAAGAGGAGGTGGAGGAGAAGAGGAGAAGGAAGAGGTAAGAAGAGAGTGGAAGGTGGAAAGAAGAGGAGGTGGAGGAGAAGAGAGGAGGAGGAAGGGGAAGAAGAGAGGAGGAAGGGGAAGAAGAAGGTGGAGGAGAAGAGGAGACGGAAGAGGACGAAGAGGAAGTGGAAGGGGCAGAAGAGGAGGAGGAAGGGGAAAGAAAGGAGAGAAAGGGGAAGAAGAGAGGTGGAAGGGGCAGAAGAAGATGGAGTAAGAAGAGAGGAGGAGGAAAGGGGAAGAAGATGAGGAGGAATGGAAGAAGAGGAGGTGGAAAGCAGAAGAGGAGAGGAGAGAATGAGGAGGAGGAGGAGGGGAAGAAGAGGAGAGGAAGGGAAGAAAGGAGGTGGAATGGAAGAGGAGGAAGGAGGAAGGGAAGAAGAGGAGGAGGAAGGGGAAGAAGAGGAGGTGGAAGGGGAAGAGGAGGAGGAGAAGGGAAGAGAGGAAGTGGAAGGGGAAGAAAGGAGGTGAAGGGGGAAGAGGAGGAGGATGGAAGGGAAGAAGGGAGGTGGAAGGGAAAAGAAGATGGGGGGGAAAAAAGGAGAAGGGGGTGAAGGGGAATCATAGGGCGGTGGCAAGGGGACTAAGAGGATGATGAGGAAGGGCAGCGGCGGAGGGGGGACGGGGAAGAAGCGAGGAGGCCTGGTGCATCAGTCGGCGTGTGGCCGGTGACGCCGCGGCTGAAGACGGGGCCCGCCTCGGCGGTGGCCGGTGACCTGCCGCTGGCTGTAGGACCGGGGGCCCCGGCGTAGGAGGCCGGGCCTCCGCTGCGTAGTTGCCGTGGCCTCATCTGCTGGCTGCCCAGTCCGCCTCGGCTGTATTCTACGCCGCGGCTGCTTCCTGTTCTCACGCGCGGCCTGGGCCTGCCTCGGCTGATTTTCTCCGCTTCTTCGTCATTTTCCGCCGCAGTCGTTCGGCCGTTGTCCTCCACGACTGCTGCACTTTGGCCGCCGCGGCTGATTTCCTTTTCCCGCGCTCGGCCTGTTTTCCTTTCCTCCGCCTGCTGTCTTCTGCGCCTCTGCTCGTCCGGTTGCCTCCTCGGTGCTTTAGCTTCGCCTCTGCAGCCTTCCTTGGCCGCCTCGGTCTCGCCTGTTCCTCCGCGGAGTATGCGGCTCCTCTTCTCGGCCTGTCCGCCGCCTGCTTTCTGCCCTTCTACCTTCCTCGTCTTCTTCCTTTGGCCTCCCGGCTTATGCCGGTGCCGCCCCTTCTGCTTTCTGCATGGTCCTCCTCTCTTATGGCCGTGGCCTCCTCGTCTAATTCTTGCCCGCTGTGCGGCTGCCCTTGGCCGCCCTCGTGCTTCCTTTTGCCGCCTCGGCGTCCTTCCGGGCCTCCGCTGTGCGGCTTCCTTGTGCCGCGCGGCGGCTGCCGGGTCCGCCTCTTCGGTAGTCCTTGGCCTCCGCTGTGCTTCTTAGGCCGGAGCCTCCTCGTCTGCTATGGCCTTTTCCTCCGCTGCTTATGCCTGTCCTCCTCTTCTTCGATTCCTTGGTGGCCTCGTAGCTTAGTCCGGTGGTCGCCTCGTCTGTAATTCCGTTGCCTCCTCTTCGTGAGTTCCTGGGACTCCGTCGGCTGGATTCCTTGGCCTCTGCGGCTTGATCCTGGGCCGACGCTGCTTAGTTCCTTTGCCTCCCTTCGTATGCCTTTTCCGTCCTCTGTCTTATGTTCCTGTGTCCTCCTCTTCGTAGTTCCGGTGGCCACCTCTTCTTTATTCCCGGGCCTCTTCTTCTGTAGTTCCTTGCCTCTCGTCGGATTCCTTTGCCTCCCCTGCGAGTTCCTGTGCCTCCCGGCGCGCGTCCTTTTTCCTCCTCTTCTTCGTCTTCGCCGCTTCGCGCCTTTTTCACCTCTTCTTCTTCCTTGGCCGCCGCTGCGTCTGCCGTGGCCGCCTCGGCTCTTCCCTTTGCCTCCTCGTCTTCTTCCTTTTCTCTCTTCTTGAGTGCTGTTTCCTCCTCTGCTTATTCCTTTTCCTCTTCCTTCTTAGCCCTGGGCCTCCGCAGAGAGAGGTGGAAGGGAAGACGGAGAGGAATGGGAAGAAGAGGGGGAAGGGAAGAAGAAGGTGGGGAAGAAAGGAGGGAAGGGAAGAAGAGGAGGTGGAAGGGAAAGAAGAGAGGTGGAGGGAAGAGGAGAGTGGAAGGGGAAAGAGAGTGAAGGGAGAAGAGGAGGAGGAGTGGAGAAGAGAGGGGAGAGAAGAGAGGAGGAAGGGGAAAAGGGGGAAGGGAAGAAGAGAGTGGGGAGAGAGGAGGGTAGGAAAGAATAGCAGGGTGTGGAAGGGGATGAATGTGGAGGGAAGGGAAGAAGAGAGGGGAAGGGAGAAGAGGAGGGGAGGGAAGAAAGGAGGAGGAAGGGAGGAAGGAAAGGGAGGTGGAGGAGAAGAGAGGAGGAGGGGAAAAGAGGAGAAGGGAAGAAGAGGAGGTGGAGGAGTCAGAGGAGGAAGGGCGAACGAGGAGGAGGAAGGCGAAGAAGAGGAGGAGGAAGGGAGAAGAGGAGTGGGAAGGGGAAGAAAAGGAGGAGCGAGGAAGGGGAAGAAGAGGGTGAAGGGGAAGAAGAGGAGGTGGAGGAGAAGAGGAGAGGAAGGGGAAGAAGAGGAGAGGAAGGGGAAAAGAGGAGGAGAAGGGGAAGAAGAGAGGAGGAAGGGGAAGAGAGGAGGAGGAAGGGAAGAAGAGGAGGGAAGGGGAAGAAGAGGAGAGTGGAAGGGGAGAAGAGGAGGGGTGGAAGGGGAAAAGAGGGGGGAGGGGACGGGCAGAAGAGGAGAGGTGGAAGGGGAAGAGGAGGAGTGGAAGGGGCAAGAGAGGAGGTGGCCGGACCGCGCGGAGGTGGCCGTGGCACGTCGGCGGTGGCCGAGCCCGGCAGCGAGGTGCCGGGGCCTCACCTCGTATGCCGTTGCGCCGCGCTGAGTGGCCGGGACCGACTGCGGCTGATGGACGGAGTGGGGGCCGCCGCTGGGGGGAGCCGGGCCGCCTCGGGTGAGCCGGGGCCGCCGCTCGGATGTGGCCGGGGCCGCCCGGCGGAGGCCGGTGCCGCGCGGCGTGAGCGCCTCGGCGCGGTGCGTCCTTTCCGCTTTGAGCCGGTCTCGCGTTCGGCCGCGGTGCAGCTGCGCTCCGGGGCCGCCTCGCGTCGATCCGTGGCCGCCGGGCTTTGGCCGGCCTCGCTGCTTCCTGGGCCGCTCTGTGAGGCGTTCCTCCTCGCTTATGCCGGGTCCACGTGCGTCTGGCCGGGCCGCCGCTGCGGCGTGCCGTTCGGCTGCTGGCGGTCTGGCTTCCTCCGGGCGCCGTCTCCTGCCGCTCGGCGGGTCCTTTCCCTCTCTGTGGGGTGCTCTCGCGCTCGGTTTTGCTTTTCTCCGCTTCTCTTATTCCGTTCCCTCGCTTCGTCTGTCTCCTCCTGTTTCTGTCATGCGGCGTCCTGTTTTCGCTTCGCCGCTCCTGCACAGGCTTCCCCCTCGCGCGCTGTCTGGTGCGGGGCTCGCTGCGTGCGTGTCTCGCCTCGCGTTTTGTGTGGCTTTGCGGGGCCCGCGCTGCGGCGGCATCATAACCCACTGCACCAACACATCATGCTCCCCATGCCCCGCCCCAGGCCCCACGCCCGCGCGCCGGCGAGGCCGCCGCGGCGTGCTAGCGCCGCCTGCGACCCCAACACCCCCCCCCCCCCCCCCCCCCACTCCTCAACCAATTATCCCACGTACGATCCACTCACCCCAACGGAACCAACTGCAGTCTCGAGGACTTCGTGCCAACTGTCAAATTTTAGGGCTTTTAGGAATGCAGTCTGCTTGCTTGACTGGACCTGGTTGAGTGAGAAAGTGACGGATGAAATGCTGCCATAGAAGGCATTTGCAATGCCGTTTTGAATGGACCAGAGACTGTGAGAAAGTGGGAAAGAAAATGGGTGGTGGCGTGTGCCGTAGTGAAGAACGATGGTGTGACAGTGCAAACTGTATCAGTGAAAAGTCTGGACCCAAGACGTTGAACACCTGTCCGTATCCCTGCGACCTGATACCTGCCCGTGAATTATGGACGCATAATTTGTGACAGTCTGTATGCTCCGTTTTTTGACCGGGCCTCTGCTGCACGTGGGGGAAAAGAGATGCGCTCAGGCGTTAACGGTTCAACCACTTTAAGCCTTTGATATTTTTCCCGTACCTGTGTACATCTAGAAGTTACGTAACGGAAAGTGATTGCCATGCCCAACCATACAGATTGTTTGCGTCTAAAACATGAGATATTAGACCTTTAACTCGATCATAGCCGTCCAAGTATTTGTTGTTTGCTTTAGCAGTAATGATGCACGCCATACTAATTCCCCCCCACGCAACCCGGTTTTCAATCATCTTAATCATTGTAAATCTGACAATAAAATCAATCTGTACTCCAGTAAACTTTAAGAAAGCGTCCCAGCTCATCCAGCGCAGAAATGTAAGCGCAGGATCCAGCTATAAATGTTTTATGAGGTCTTTCTATAGTTTTCAAAGAACGTCCGCCAACAAACAAATAAAACAAAAAAATAAAAAAAACAAAAGAAAAAAAAAAATAAAAACATCCAGAGTCAGTCCAGATCCCAGACCAAGGGCCATCAAGTAGGAATCATGATAGTCCTCCCATCGTTTAACAATCTAACTTCTGCCTCCACGCATCTTGAGCATGCTGGTAATCAGAATCGCTGATGTCCTTTCCTCTAAACTAGAAAAGAACCGCCCTTTAGAGAATGTGTCTTCATCAAACCTTTCCCATCTGTTCAATGTACTCAATAAGGGTAATACCTTTCTAACGAGAGTTGGGTCAAAGTATTCTTCCGTTATGGGCAAGGACTTTTAAGGGCATAGCCAGTGACTCTAATGAGTCCCATCATGTGTTGCATAGAGTCATAAAAAGACATGTTATTTAGATTAAAGCACATGTACTTTTTCTGATGACTGTGCAAATGCATGCTACCCTGATGGCGTGTTTACTGCTTGCAATTTAAGATGAGAGTCGAAACCTCGCACGTTATGAAAGAAGATGGGGCAGCTTCCATTCTTTGGTTCAAACTTTTAGTTGAGATTGCATTGTTTGTTGCGCAGCTCCTCTGGAAACTTTCCGCTAACTGATCATGGTCTCGTACTGTTGGATTCGCTGCGTCTGATGAGAGGCCTAACCACAAATCCAAACAGTGAGTGGCTGAGCTACTGTTTTTGTCCTTCAGACGTCATCATGATTCCAGATAAATTAACAGATTATTAGAACAATCATTACGCACTTGCGCATGCCCTGTAATAAACTTCTAGGCCGCATCTGGTCCACTGTATAATCCTGGCCTTGAATGAGCGCCATCCGACCTAACAATAATGAAGGCAAGTGAACAAATCTGATGAGTACTCATTAAGACTGTTTTCGAAGTTTTTGTGGCGCCGGCCCTTCATAAGGTAAAATAAGCGACTCGAAGTCTGCGAAACAACATATGGAGAATGTTGCAGCCGTTTCAGTTCTTAAAACTAACTTTAGACCTGGCGGGGCGTAGTTAGTTCTGTCTTACAGTCTACAGACTTTTTACAATGTTTCTTATGTTCGCTCGCGGCTTGAACAGATGGCATCTTTGTTAAAACATTTTCTATCAGAATTCTTGTTTGCCATGATCTTTTGAAGTATGCTGCATAGTTCTACTCGTTTGTTCGATCAAAATGTGTAATGGGTAACAGCCCTGCTGGCGAAAAACATTAGATAAGTCCAATGACCTTTTGGCTGTTCGCCCGATTGTTTGGACTGTTCTTGGACACTTAATTGGCACCAATTTGTTTCCTCATCCCATGTGTATACATTAACCGTTATTGGTTTTGTTTTTGTTCTCAAACTGATCAATTTTGTCTACACTAACAGGAAAGGATATTCCATTGAAGTTAAGATCTTTGGTGTATTGCCGATAGTTAGTCACTCTCTCTGCGTGGTCGCGACCTGATGCAGTCTTGCCAGAACACACCACATGAAACAATTTGTTGTCCTGAATTTTTTTATGTTAAAACTGCTTCTTAAAACCAACTCCGAGGTAGCGATGTAAGCCTTGCCTACAAACGGTGCATACTACCGGTTTTTAATCTAATCTCTAAACGCCCCTCTACCACAAGCCCTCTCATTTTAGCTTCTTCAGTTCAGCGCAGCGTCAAACTGTTAAGCATTTCGTCTGCCCAATCGGGTGTAAGTCAATAGAGAAAGAAGAGTCTGTTGTTTAGTCGAGACCCCGACTTCTAGTTTTGCTTGTCATTTATTGGTGACATAGTCGATAAAACAGCTAACATTACTTTAACTGTGGTCGATTGTTTAGTTACCCGAACTTGAGAAATAGCATGAACAACACTTGCCTTGTACGTTTGTTGGTCAATGACTTCTAAATCAATATCATTCAGTGCGCCGTGATAAACGCTCTCTCGCGAGCATTCCATCAAAAAAATTCGTCTTGTCCTTCAATATCTTAGCCATGCTTCTTCTTTTCTAATAAGCCAACATATTGATTTAATTAAAAAAAAAAAAATTTTAACCAAAAACGCTTAATCAGAATCAATATCAACGGTCCTTTTGCGCTTGGACTCATTAAACGAAAGTAATAAAACACCTTTTGGTGTTGTTAATGTGAGCTGTTGAGAGCAGAGTTTAATGTCTCGTTTACTTTTTTTTAAGCCTTCCTTTTTATCTGCTCGCGTCTGGCTTTTGAAGAAAAACTTGCCCTCGCCTGGTCCTTTGAAGATCAAACTTTTGTCTTTGTAGTCATCAAAATCGGCCTGGAAACGATTAAATTCTACATAACCGAGATGTTTGAGTCAACAAGCGCTTTATTTATTGTCATTTAAATAAACGAACTAAGTTTAGCCGTTATTAGTTGAAAAAACATAGCTGTGTGCTTTTGGAGTTTAGTTTTTAATTTTTTGCCAGCCGCACTTACAGCTAATAACACTAGACCGAGAGATAAAGACAACCTCTCCTAGAGTAAAGCGCGGTACGCCTATGCCCGTTGCCTAAGGAGACCAACACTCGATCCGCTGATAGAGCACTTATAGTCGATGCTCCAGTAGTAACATATGTAACAGCATTATAGGCAAGCAGAATCCTTCGTTTGGTTTTGCTGTAAATTTTTGAAAAGGTCTTTTGCTCTAGTACTTGCTGCATTTGCGTAATGTTTGGTTAATTCTAAAGGTTTTTATGTTAGGTTTCTACGATCTCTTCTTTTGCGCGCTGTAGCACATTTGGATAAACTGAACATACACTTTTTATAAAATTAAAATAATTTAAGTATTGTATACTTTTTAATCTGTTATTTTCATATTCACAGCGCATCATATAGTAAAAACAATGTACATTACGCGGTTTATCGCTTCTTCCTTCTTATCAATTTGAATGTTTATATACTCGCTCACAGATCTCCCGCTTCCATGCAACTGATTATCCGCTGTTGACCTTAGGTCAAGCCATAAACCGTATTTCGTTGTTAAATAATCTCAAGCCTAACATTGTGAAGATGTACATCCGTTTAACACAAGTCTGCTGTTAGACTCTACACCCTCCCCACCCCCAAACAATTTTCTTATTTCGTCAACATGCTGATAAGGTCTAAGCCGCTAGCGTAGATTTGGTAGACTACCATCAATAGTACATTGCACTTTCGCTATTTTAGGATTAAAAAACGTTCACTTGCTCTTTTGGAAACGTTCTTCATCTTCACACAGCAAAAAATACCTTTTTAAGCGATCTTGCATGCGACTCTAAAACTAAAATTCCATAATATTGTCTGCCCTGCTTCGATATGTTGTAATATGAATCACTCTTCTTTCGTATATATTGATAATTTGACTGATATGTTGCTCAATCAGCCTTGCAAAATAGGGTTGCTAACAACGTAAACTCGAACGAGATGTCAAAATGCTGTACATTGCGTCGGGTCTGTTGATCTGATAACAGTTTTTTCGTTTGAGTCGTTAAAAGTTTGTTCATATGACAGTCTGTCTTTTAATGCTCCTGATATATGGGCCATGCGCTTTAACAACTCAAAATCTAAGGATTGAAAAGCGATTTCCATACGCAAACTTTACGGCTTCATACTTTTTTATTGGCCGTCTTAGTATAGTCAGCGCCTAATTCTATTTAAGTGCTTCTCTTCATTTTTCGAATCTTGAAACGCAAGATCAGCCCATTCATTCCCGGTTTATGCCATAGATCAGAATAGTTAAAAAATATGTCTTCATTGTGTAAAAAAAATTTCTTGCCACCTCAATTTTTATAGAAAGTTTCTTAACAACTGCCCGCCCCAAATTCTGGACAACTGTCCTGTTGTGTCTGTTTGTTGGAATTCGAGTAAATTATTGAAAGTCGACGTGCGCAGAGCCTGCAACAATCACTTCATCTGCTCCTAGTCCGAAAATTGAACAGTAAGAATTTGATCTGCATCAAATATAGATGGATTTATTTGGAACAGTAATATTCCGTTTATGTCCTTCACGCCAAGGGTCTTCAGTCTTCCAATGCGGTCAGAATCAGCCATATCATGTAACATTTTTTTTATAAAACAAAATAAAAAATAAATTATTAAAGAAACATGGCAGGCATTGAAGATGAAGATTATGATTTTTTGATCGTGGAACGATATGAAGTGATTTCTTCCCCCTTGGAGCGCATCGCTCCGGGCTCTCATTGCATGATGATTAGCAGAAATCGGATACATGTCCCAACAATCGTATAAATTAACCAGAAAGTAAGTCCAATCATTATACCAAGTTTAGCCCAAGAACCTCCCGAATTTATAGACCTAAGATTTTGGAAGTAAAAAGATGACCATTTGTTTTGAAGAGCGGCCTAGGACAACTTGTTTCAGCTTACAACTAAAAAGACCCATTACAAAGTTAGCCGTGGTTCAATTAGAAATAGACTCAGTGTGAAAGGATCAAAATCCGCCTTGGCCTTGTTAGGCCTAAATTAAGGGCGGAGGCAGTTGCTAAACTTCCAAACAGCACAACTGGCTAGAACTCCCAACAGATAACCAAATGCAAAACATGGCACTTAAGAATTAAATCAATCAGCAGGGAATTAATAAATGTATTAAAGCAGAATCCAGTTTTTCAGCGAAACAGCGTTAAAGACTATTCACTACTCACCGCTACCATGCGAGAATCGAGGCCCTTGATCAGCTTTAAGAACCACAGAGGCGAATTAACAAACAATTTAGCAAAACTAGGTTAACTAATGGGCATATAAGAAAGGAGAAAAAGAAAAAACTCGTTGAGCTGAAGACGCAAACTTAGGCATGATATTAAGAAAAGAATAACCCAAAAACTAAAAGATCTTGAACAAGAGAGATCAGCAAGACTAGAATGCTAACACTACCGAGAACCATTTACGAAAACTCAAGTGAATAATAAGAAAACTATCCGAAAAATTTATATGAAAACACAACGCTAGCAGAACGAATCAAACACTGTTTAGAGACAAGGATCACATTAGTAAGCGTTATAACACCTTAGGATTTGCAAATAATAATCGGTGTTGGGCTATTACAGGTCGGCGGTGGAGGTCAAAGTCCCAGTGCCTCCGCCACCATCGCCTCCACCTTTGAGAAATCATGGGTAAAAAAAACAGCTTGATCATCTTGCGAATTTATTCAAAAAAATTAGCCAGAAGAGCCGTGAAAAGCTTTACCGGTATATTAGGGGTGTTGTTTAGCTGGCTTTTGTCTACGCAAGTCAAAGTAGTTGGCTTTATGGCCGAGCACTTATGGGCATTAGTTCCTTATATTGGTTAATATTTATAAAATAAACGCCGAGTTAATCCTAGCCAATAATCCAAGAACAAAGCGCTGTCTTTTCATATTCATGGTCAATCGCGAACAGAGTCCGCACGCTTTGCTGAGTCTTCCAATGAACTTTGGGGGGTTGGACTCGGGGATTAGAATGACTTAACTTGCGTACTTTATGTTTGTAGATATTACTGTCTCTGAATTTATGTCGTTTTTTTCCCAACCTTACTGTTCATTGCCTGTTATAAGAAATTTCATTATTATAGTTTTATTATTGTACCTATCGAGTCTGAGTCATAGCAGCATGTATAACCAGTGCCAACAGCAAAAGTCTATTTCGAGCTTGGCGTATTGTAAAACATGTTGTACCTTTGAATACTTGAAGTAATCAACTGTAGAATTAATGCTCCTCTAAATTTGCTAAGTATTGGTTTTTGTGCATCAAAGCCAGTAGAAAGATCAGTTATCTCGATCTTGCCTGGGCTTGCGAACCAGCAAACTCCAAACGTAAGTACAATAGAGTGGTTTATTCGGTCTAATCCCGCTCTAGTTAGGCCCTTAGGAGAGTGTCTAAGATAAATGTTGTCCATGCTGTTTTATGCTCTTGCTCTATGGACCAGGGCTGTGAACATTTTGAAAGGAGGTTTCAAGACATATCTATACTTTCTTGCGTGCCCCGAAAATAAGGGTGCCTATGCATGATCAAGATCCAACTTTTTGTCTAAAGTCCTGTCTGATGTTAATATTGAATTCGTTTCAGATCCTTTCAAAAGCCTCATGGCTAGTTCTGTGCTGAATGGATTAAACATTTGTCATCGGTAATGGCGCATGCAGTTCATCAAAATACGTCTGAAGGTGTAATAAAAATTGAAATCTGACACGGGACCTCACCAAAGATCAGGATGAGTTTAAAATGATTAGCATACGACACTCCACACCCAGTTGATGCACAAACACAGCAAAGTTTAACTGTTTCTGATAAAACTGCAACGGATGACTAAACCACGCTTCTGGATGTGCTCTTTTTTCAATAGGGGGGGGTAAGAAAGCTCTTCAATGGATATCTCACCTTTTTATGAAAGAGCAGTCTGGGTCACAGCAATGTCAATAGTATCATGTTGCTGCTATATTTTTAGGATTTATGCGCCCCACAAATATGTTGCATCAGTATATTTGAAAGCCTCATTTTTAATTTGTTTTAAAAAATGTTTTGTAACAATTAAAACGCAAGACCGTCCTTCGTTTTTAGAAAATGCTATTGATAACCATTGCGGAGCCAAAACGGTCGCGCTCCATGAAATAATTGTACAAAGTCGTATGGTTTTAATATAACTGAAGCCAAAGGGGAATAATAAGATTACAAATAATGAAAGGAGAACAAACGAAGTTAAACAGTTAACAATACCTGATGGTTATTAACGGTTTTGCTTCACTAAAAGAAGCAATGAGTAACTTAGACATTACTCTTAAAACTTAACAATGCAAATCTAAAAAACAATAGTTAACATTCAAACCTGTAAAGCAAAATACGAATTTTGATAAAGACTAGCTAAAATGCTAGGCTTACAACTCGCAATCTACCCACTCATAGTTTTATGTTTCGCCAGATGAAACTACGTTTGAGGGGAAAGTCCGCTCGATCCTTGCATTAACATTCATTACTCTATGTTCATTTGGATGACTGAGTCACTGATGAAAAACTTCTATGATGGAAGGCCCTCAACTGTTTTAAAGAGCTCCTTCCGTCAGGAAATTGCATATTGCGATTATGAAATTATACAAAGTCCAAATTTACAGTTTAAAATGATTAGTTTGTGGAGGTTGGATCATTCTAATATAAAAATCAAAGACAAAACGGAAAGGTCTAAAATTGATAACCGCACATTGTTTTTGGAAAATAAAATAATACCTACTAAAAATAATGTCGCGTGGCCAGAAGAACCAGAGTTACAATTAGCGCCTGTGAGGTGTATAAACCTTAGAATTAAAAGACCTTGCAGACGTTGCAAGACTTTGAACAAACGGTGAGATAGCACTTTGTATGGGGTTTGAGTACCACGAAAGATGTGATTATAAACGCCAAGAGGTTAGCAGACAGAAAAAAGTTTCCTAAATACTAGAAAAGCTGCGCAATCGAGCAAATAATGTGGCCAGTATGAATATAAACATAGTTCGAAACCTGACCTCAAATGGCCATAGAACCATATTTAGAATGGGAAATAAAATTTGAATTCATAAGCCCATTTACTTATTTTAGCCGTCAAAAAAGTTTCCAGAAAAGCATTCAACTCTAGGCCCTTACAAGTAAGTCTTATGCCGGAACGACAATAGTCGGAAAGAAATTGAAATAACGCCGTATGGGAAAAAAACAGTACATCCTCCACAGAAAGAAACAGTTGTAAAAAAAGCTTCTACAAAAGTACAGTTCTTTCCAAGCAGAAATTAGGAGACAGACGTTCACAATGATATTTGAAAAGTTCTGTCTTTAAAGATGTGGAGAGGGATGGGTGTGGGCGTTAGTGATGACCTTGAAAAAAAGGAATTAATATTAGCTGCAAAAACTTAGACGTTAAAGAACGCCTAACGTTGTTGTCGTCGTTCTTTCACAATGTGAGATATTAAATCAAAACAACAAGGCAACAAAATCACTGTTGACTTAAATAGAAACAATCTTACAGAACTGAATTGGAGTAAGCGTACACATTTAGGCCTCGTAGGGGTTTATTATACTGAACAAGTTTTTGACGGAGATATGTATAAAAAAATAACTGGATTAATTAAACTCTGTTATAAAACTATGGAGCAGTTAAATTTATGACAAAAACTCCTCATTGCTCATTGATTTTTGGGCAGACTGGTGGTGGAAAAACAATATTAACCTCGACCTGTTACAAACAGTTTATCGTTAATAATTTTAATCATATTGTGGTTTCTGTTCTGTCCAACCTTAAATGGAACAAAGCATATCATGATAGATGTTATATGGACAGATGATGACCTAATTTAGTTTGACCCCAGCAATAACTGATGAGTGTTTTAGAAACAGTTTTAATAGACTGATGAATGAACGCAGACTCTATTTATTATAGAATGACTGTTCAGGCAGAAAGAGACAGAGTTAAAAAGAGAAACACGTTGTCGAACTAGCTTTCAGCGAAGCCATGCTGGAATAAGTGTGTGGATTTTATGTCAAAAATAAACTCGGTTTAAAAGACTTTAGAGAACATTAAAGACTGTAGTTCTATTTCAATAGAAAAGAACAGAGACTCATTTTGATGAAATGTTTGCCGCGAAAATGATATTAATGAAAAATGACCAGAAAAACACCAGATTAAACAAAAATTAAAGTCTGAAAAGTTTATAATTAGTATTAAAAACAGAATAACCCTACACAGTAATGTTTGTTTGTAGATAATCGTTTTTTTTGGTTATTGAAAGTCTTACTTGTCAGAGAACAGGAACCTTTATTCGGGTCAACTTTCGCCCGAAACTGGTTGAGGGCGAAGGTGGCCCAAATGAAGGTTCCCTGTTATCTAGGGTACTGGAACCCTGCCGTCAGTACCCGTCTGACCATTGCTGTCCAAGTCTTAATCAGCCACTCGCATGATGGGTCGAGGAAGTGTATTAAACGCACACATACACTCATGAATCATGTCTTCCCACACGATGCAGGTAAAAGACTGCATTAAATCAACAGGTTTATAAAACAAATATGAATTATCTTCACCCTTCTCTCACTTCACGCTTAACGTTTTCCTTCCTTAGAAATAAATCAACACAGCGACCATAGCGTGCTTAATAACTGCCACCACATTTGCAATAATAATTCTATGGCATAACGTCAAATTTATAAACCAATTCAAAATGACACAAATCTCCAACCACGCATCCGAACACAAATCAGCGTACGCACGCTCGTGAACATAAAAACTACCTCGTTCTCCTTGCACACACAAACAGACGGTGGCCGAAGGATAAAATTCCGGCGACAATGTGACAGGGGCGGACGAGCGAGACCAAGCATGTTCCAACCCTGATCTCCCAGTCTCGCCGCTTCCCACCGACTACCCGCATCACCAAAACATAATCCAGGAGAAAGAATTTTGGAAATAATTTAGATGGCCAGGTTTAAAGATGGAATTAACCAGAGAAAAGTCTCACACAATATTGCTCTTACAATTTCGAAAACAAAAAGAAAATTGCCAAAAGGGAAGACTAAGCCGGCTACAACAACAAATCAAAACAAACAGACCACGAAACTGATGCTTACCAGCTACCCGTGGGTGACCCCGAAGAGCGGTCAAAGGACTCCTCTCTATACCCTCTGTCCAGTCGAGAGACAGAGCGAAGATGCAACCTGAAGAAATGATGTCCCTCTCCTACAGGCCGACTGCAGGAATTCTGGAAAGTACGAACTGTACTCTCGACGATAAGGTAAGAACCAGGACTGGCAGGCGGCCCCAGGACACTCTTCCGCACGAGTGAGAGCTAACCTCCCTCAGCTATGGCGCCAAATGCCATGGCTGGCGTCACAGAGTAGCCCTACTTTCAACAAACTAAAAGAACGAAGCACGTGCACAGTAAAAGACAGCGAGAGCCATAGACAGAAAGGCCGAGAGAAAGGTACCGCCACGCCCGTGAACTTGCAGGATAATAGCAGGGCGGTGTAATTAAAGAGAGAGAAGAGAGAAAGCAAATAGAAGTTGGCTGAACCACACCAAGTGAAACTGCACCACAAGCCACCCTAAGGGACGGATACACGACAACAGCAACGACAATAAACAAATACGAATTCAGCCACCTAGGTGGGTCGAACGTCGTAGGCGCTCGATGACAAACTCGTGACAAACCCCCCTTCTAAAAGCATCTGTTTCGTCTCTGAGATACAGTGGCTCCTTTGAAACCTTGTCGCATGTGCTACTTCACAACAATGGGAACCGAACCCAACTCTCTGTGATCGACAGAGTACATGAATCCAATACAAACATTCCAGCGAAGAATCACACGGAAATACATAATGACTACATTATCAAACAACTAAGCAAACCTTTCCACCCATGAAATAACAATACGAACCATTGGTGAATTCACCTACCGTTAACCTCACTGAAGTGAACAAACTGTCACTACACCTGATACAGAGACCAAAAAGGGATATAACCCTGTTGAGGGATGTCCCTCTGACTGATTTTTCCAAATGCTAACTACGGAGCTCGGCTAAGAAAGTCCAGCATCCGTATAACAGAACCCTTATATGACGGAAAGTGAATGCATGACTCTGCAGCTCACTCCTAACCATGAAGTCGTGACTGACGGCCAGGATCCGTCCAGCACTGAGAGAGGATGATGATCGCTCTCCAGTACAAACTCCGGCCGAACTTCTTCCTTGGCAACGCCAGTGCGCGTCCAAATCTGCCTCGAGAGATTCAGCAACAGTAGGGGCATCGGGGGGGGATATCCCCCTTAAGCGGGACAGCCTCTGGGTATCGACCCGCAAATTCTACCACTACCGAAAGGGTTGCGGTGACCGCGATCCGATGGGAGGAATAATGGGTCCCCCCAGGACGACCCAACCTTGCTGAATGCTCCCCAAAATCCGTGGCACTGACCCTAGGGTGAACACGCCTTCAGGCGACCCTTAGGCGTTGTCCGTTGGCGGACAACGCAACTGCGGCAGTAACCAAACGCCTAACCTGCCGATTCATCCCCGCCACAAAGAAGTCTTGTCGAACTCGCTCGAGAGTCCGCTTGGAGCCCATATGACCTGCCATGGGGGAATCGTGGGCCTTCCGAGAACAGACTCCTCCAAGCTTTGGGAACCAAAACAAGCTGTTTGCCACACGAATCTGCAGAGTGACAACCCTAAAGAGGATCCCCTGGTGGAGCTTGAAAGCTCACCTTGGCGTGTTGGGCCAGACTGAGCGGACGACCCACCATTGTCGCAGGCTTTGGACATCAAGTCCCTGGCCTGAAGACGAACAATGGAAGCAGATCGGCACTCCGCAAGTAACTCGTCAGAGACGGCTGAAGAACGGGAACGCAACTCCTGTTCCTGCTTCTCAGCTTTGGCGCGTGTGGTAACTCCCACAACACGCCAGTACAGGCAAATCCGTAGCCACGTACTGACGCGTCCCGTCCGCAAAGGTAATGGTATTCCCTATGATAAGGAATACAGAGGTCGCTCACCGCGATACCATACTTAGCCACAGAAGTAGGGGGTGGAGATAGAAATAAGTACAGAAGGACGGGTGAGGTTAAAACCAGCCTCCAACCCGCACACATCATACTAGCGCCCCCGCCGGCCTCAGGGGAAACTAAATCCTATCAACAAAGAGCTGATGCTCCAGAATCCCTGATGGTGTCCGACCAAGGAGAACCAACAACAGAGAGAAACAACTGGGCACTCTGAATCACCAGAACTGGGATGGGAAACCCACGGTAGAACGAGGCACAGGACGTTGAAAGGATCCTGCCCCCACGACAAACCAGCGGCTTTAGACAATCTTTTCCTAATGTGGCCAGGACGACCACAAAGAAAACACAGTCGGGCGCTGAAATCCCCGATAACAGCCTGCCCTTGTCACCCCACTAGCAGTTGTCAGCACCTTATTGCTACAAAATCCCTGTGGAGGGCGTCCTACCCGTATCTGGCGAATGCGCAGAAGCCCTGCGAGCTTTCAGCAAACACCTCAGCGGTGTGAATCGCAGGCCGCGAAATCCTGAGATGCGTCCGCCTATCCGGATCCTCACTCTGGGACACAGTGTTGTGACTGTTCAATGAGGATCAGATCCTCCAGCTCAACTTAGCTAACTACGCCAGTACCCTAGCGACTTGCCGCACCTATCACCAACTGCAGCAAGGTCTCATCATTATTCTTCTTCAGGGACCTAAACTCCTCCTGTAGGTCTCATGGGGGGTATGGTGGAAACGCTTTAGCAGAGCCAACGGCATGTCTGCATAGACGCACCTTCATCTTAGAGTGAGCACACACTCCCTTGCAAGCACCAGATAATCCAAAAAAAAAGGTGCATAGCCTTTTTGCTCCTCAACAATTGGTATAACAGCAACCTGACGACATGATCTAAGAACACATCAATGTCCTCACTAGTCTGAACCTGGAAACTTTAACTTTTTTGGCCTCTCACTCTATCCCCCTGCCTGGAGATTAACCCCCCTGGTTGACAGAAGCGGAGGCCGCGAAAGAAATTGTTCCAACTCCTCCCTACGCAAGCTCCATCCTGATCTTGTTCTTCCTAACGAGGGCTTCCTCATGTCCAGCCTCCTCCTAACGCTGACCTCCGTCTAGCAGCCCCTCCCTACGCTAGCCTCCCTTCTAGCAGCCTCCTCCCTACGATGAGCAGCCTCCTCCCTTCGCTGAGCCTCCTGACTAGCACCTCCCTCCCTACGCTGAGCACTTCGTCCTTACGAAGGCCTCCTGTCGGGCAAGCCTCTTCTCTGACGCAGCATAGCCTCTACCCTATGCATAATCTCCTGTCTGTCAGTTCTCTACCTCTCTGCGCAGAGCCTCCTGTCTACGCCTCCTCTCTAAAAACCTTCTTCCCTACTGCTCTTCCCTACGTTGGCCTCATCCTCCCGTCGCTGTCGCTCCAGAAACTAAGGACAGAGTGATATCCTAGCGGGTTCACTCTCCCGACACGGGAGGAATATCCGTCGACCCGTCCCTTGGTCTCGACTTTCCAATAAGAAAGTCTTCTGGGGCAATGCACCCTTACGAGGGGAAGCCAGAGAGGAGAAGTTTCGGTCTCTGCGACTCACAGAAGCCCACAGCTGCTTTGCTATACTCTGACGCTTCCGAGCGGAAGTGCCATCGGGGTCTCGACAGGGAGACCACCCAGCGAAGAGGTATAAAATACTCACTACTACTGCTACAGCACTGGAATAGGTAGAATTACCGTAGTCGAAGTACTGTCCTAATAGTAGGGACTACAGTAACATTTTGAATACCCTTCTCTTCGACGCACCGTCGCCACACCACCAGCGCCGGACGTCGCATGACACCAATATCCTATAACAGTTTTTCCCAAATACAGGGAAAAACAATTCCACTAGAGAAAAAAAAACAAATATGTTAGGGGCGTGTGTATATGTGTGTATTTGTATTCTTGTTGTGTGTGCGTGTGTGCGGACAAGTTCCGCCTGCTCCCAACTCTGGCAACACCGCGCTCTACAGCACAGCAATCAGTGCGGGTGGGGCTCTACCGAAAAAATAACCAAACAAAAACTATGTCCGCTGCCCCCACGTGCCTGGCAACACCGCGCTCTACAGCGACGACCAACAGTGCGGTGGGGCTGGCCGGAAAAAAAAAAACAAAACAAAAACCTAGCAGACGGAATCCGGAGAGAGGAAAAAAAAAAACACCAGCGTCCGATGCACCCCCTTACTCAACAACCCGGTAGAGAAAAAAAAAAACAAGAATTGGCTAAATACAAAACAGGAATGGAAGACTGAGCGCAACAGAAGGGGCAAGATTATGGCCGTACCTGCGTGAGGTACCCGGCGGAAGGAGGTCCGGAACGTCGACGTCCTCCCTGTCTCACCTCGACCCCCGAGTCCGATAGCCGACGCCGGATGTTCCCTCAGGCCACCAAAAGACTCCCTTTACTCTAGAGTCTACCCAGCCAACCACCCACGAACAAACACGACGAACTGACCTAACATAAACAAAAACAGAACAACACTAAACAGGACTCTGCGAAAACGAGAGAGAGACAGCCAGAGCCCTTCACATCCCGACGAGCCCCCACAATTGTCACGACCGACCCCTGGTGACGCCCTGACAGGATCGTCAGGTGGGAGTGAAGGGAGTGATGACCTCACACGCTCCGCAAGAGACCACACAATAAAGATTACGATACAACAACGCCCATTATTCTCAAACCAGCAAAATAAACATTCCAACACACGCACCATGCAACGATCACATAAGCACTTCAAACGCACACAACAATCACAATCACGATCAAGCAAACTCCAATGCACACAACATGCACAATCAACATCAAGCACTCCAACGCACACAACATCACAATCGCAAACAAGCACTCCCACAACCCACAACATGCAATTATAAATAAATATTTCGCCATAACGACGTATTACACATCACAATACACACTCCAGCACGGTATGACATACACAATTATAAAGGAATATTCCCAGTAATCAACCCTTTCACACACCACGGAGTGCGTCCACATCCCTCCACTGTCAAGTCCGCAGGAGCACCCTGTCCGCACTAGGTGCTCCGAGCCGGTTTGGTTCCTCGCAGGGAGTCGCCCACAAGCCGACACCCTCGACTCCCAAGCGGGCAGTGAAGAGCGTGTCCGGGGGGGGGGGGGGGGGGGGGGAAAAGAAGAAGAACGTAGCTGTTTACTGATGTCCTGGACGGGGTCCAGGCCGGCCAGTCGAGACGGCAGGCTCCCCTAGGCATCCCACAGTCCCGACCAAGGCGTGGCCCTCGACCAGCGCGTGGCACCATCTCGTCCGTGTCTCATCCAGAAACGTGGCCCACGAACCAGCATCAACGTGGGCACATCCAGTTCGTGCGCCAGGTGAAGCCCCCGGGAGGGGAGGACGTAGCTGGAGGAGAGTCTGAGAGGAGGAAAAGAAGAAGGAAGGAGGCCGGGAAGAAGGAAGGAAGAAGGTACTGGAACCCTGCCGTCGGACCGTCACTGACCATTGCTGTCAAGTCTATCAGCCCACTCGCATGATGGGGCGGGGGAAGTGTATTAAACGCACACAGTACACTCATTGAATCAAGTCTATCTTCCCACACGACAGGTAAAAGCTGCATTAAATCAACAGTTATAAAACAAATAAGAATTATCTTCACCCTTCTCTCACTCACGCTTAACGTTTTCCTTCCTTAGGAAATAAATCACCAAAGCGACGCGACCATCCGCCCCTTTTTTAAAATAACTGCCACCAACATTTGCAAATAATAATTTCAATGGCATAACTGGTCATAAAAAAAAATTTTATTAACACATTTCAAAATGACACATATCTCCAACCAAGCAATCCGAACGACAATTCATGCGTACGCACGCCTCGTGAACATAAAACTTGTTCACCTTGCACACACAAACAGACGGTGGCCGAAGATAAAAAGTCCGGCGAATGTGACAGGGCGGACGAGCGAGACCAAGCAAGTTCCAACCCTGAATCACCAGTTCTCTCCCTTCCCCACCGCTACCGGCATCATCCAGATACATAAACAGGAGAAAGAAATTATGGCAATAATTTAGAATGGCCAGGTTAAAGATGGAATTAACCAGAGAAAAGGTCTCACACAGATTTCTCTTACAATTTCGAAAACAAAAGAAAATTTGCGCAAAGTGAAGACTAAGCGGCTAACAACAACAAATCAAAAAAAACAAAAAAAAAAAAAAAATAAACCAAAACCCCCCACGAAACTGATGGCTTACCAGCTACCCGTGGTGACCCCGAGAGGCGTCAAAGGACTCTCTCCTACCCTCTGTCCCAGTCGAGAGGACAGAGCGAAGATGCGGAAACAGAAGAAAATGATTCCCTATTCCACAGGCGACTTGCAGGAATTGAAAGTACTGCTGTACTCTCGACCGATAAGGTATAGAAAACCAGGACTGGAGCAGGCGGCCCCCAAGACATCTTTCCGCTCGAGTGAAGACCTAACCTCCCTCAGCAATGGCGGCCAACATGCCATGCTGCGTCACAGAGTGAGCATACTCAAACTAAAAGAAACGAAGCACCGTGCGACAGTAAAAAAGACGAGCGAGAGGCCGATAGACAGAAAGTTTCGAGAAGAAAGGTACTCGGCAACCCGTGAACTTGCAGGATGAATAGCATACACGGCGGTGAATTAGAGAGAGAGAGAGAGAAAGCAAATCGAAGTTGGGGCTGAACCACACCAAGGTGCAACTGCAGCCAGAACCACCCTAAGGGACGGATACACGACAACAGCAACGACAATAAACAAATAAGTAATTTCCGCCACCCTAGGGTGGGTTCGAACGTCGTAGGCCTACGTGACAACTCGTGACAGACTTAAAACACATGAAAAAGAAACATACAAAGATAGAAGGATAAAGTGAGCAACTTACTTAAAATTGGCTTAAAAATCATTACCACCTTTAGGAAGAAATGCTGACCTTAAAATTCATTAAGTTCTGTCAAAACTAACTTTACCTGTGGTTTGATGCTTCCAATCCACCTGAACATTTGTTAAAAGAATTACAAACTTATGTTACTGGTTATATGGAATAAAAACAATAGAATTAGTCGAAAAAACGGGTTATTAAGATGACAGGATGGTGGGTTTGAATCTTCTACCTGACATACATGACTCATCACTGCATAAAATTAACAGGAAAAAAGACTGAGACAAACAACACACAGATGAGAGCCATGTTGATTTTTTCATACCCAATTATTCAGAACATTGAGAAATTACTCTCCCCAAATCATCTGTGCATCCCACCCAAGACAATTTTTTCTGGAAACAAGTATTTCATGTCCGTATAAGCAGTTCCTACTAAAATAAAAACCAGAAAATGCTCGAGAAACTACGTGCAGAACCAATTCTTCATGAACATATCAACATAGAAATAAACAGATTAAAACACAAAACTGGAACAACAGAAAATGTATTTTAGAGTACTGATTTTTCAAAGCCAATGAGATTCACTATCCCATGAGGAATTCAGAACAAAGTTATTACATTTGAAATAGATTTCCTATCTTATGTGGATGCATATTATACATTAAAAAATACATCAGAGAACACGGGTTTGAGATGAATAAAAGATAACATTGAAGCAAAGTCAACACAGCACAACAGAACATATATTCTGTAGTTAAAGGTTCCAAAACGTATATACAGAGTATAGTAAAAGATAACTGGAACAACTGTTGTGGCCCAATGGACGGAGAACTAAATAACAATCATTGGAAAATGCTTTAGAAAATGAATCAAATTAAGGATATTAAACCTAAAAATGGATGCAAATAAAATAGTGCATCGATAATATCAACGAATGTAGTTTCTGAAAGAAATGGAATAGTAGAAAGTTAATAAACAGTATTTTCTGTGAAGAGGAAAAGACAGCATCGAACATGTGTTTTTTCTGGAGATCAACATTTAATGAATCTGGAAATCATTGGTCAAGAATTACTAAAAGGAAAGTGTTTAACAGCGAAAAATCTGTCTCTGACTGAAAAACACAATACTATTTGGAGCAGATGAAAAATTCCACAACTGATACAACATTCGATCTTAAATTCCTGATAGCCAAACTCTACATTTTTAGCTTAAATAAACAAATGGTAAACCTTCGTTAACAGTATTTCTAAACAGACTAAAGAGAAGATATAATCTTGAAAAATACATAGGCAACTGTACAAATAATCTGCTAAAATTAACAGCTAACTGGATTAATTATGAAGTATTATTTGAAAAGGAATAAACAAAATCGTAAGATACCTGGATTAACATATGCATATGATGTGTATCTTCAAATCAACAAAGAGGAGAAGAGCGAGGGGGTGGGGGTGGGTGGGGCAGGGAGGGGTGTAAGTGGAGTTGAGGCGGGTGTGTCCTTTCCATTATGTGATTGTAGTTTGTAAGACCATCAGAGGATTGTGCTTATGATTTTTGTTTGTTTGTGTATGTTTTGTATATCCAACAAAAAGGAAAACAACCTTTTCCTCGGCATACATAGAACTCACACTCAAATCCATTCAAACCGAAAAAAAGATAACTCATTTCTAATATGTTTTCACTGAATTATTTACTACAATATTGTCAAACATGTATAAATATGATTAATAACACACAAATCTGTGTAATTTGCCACCCGGAAATGTACAGCATAAAGAATGATCATGGTGAACAAGAAAGGAAATGAGAGAATGAAGGAACTGTGGAATGGAAGAGAAGAATGAGGAAAAAAAAAAAATTGTATTTAAAAAAAAAAAAAAAAAAGAAAAAAAAATTGGTTGCCCGTGCAATATCCCTGACCACATCCTACTGCTACAACTGTTACACACCACTACTACTACTACTACTACTACTACTAACTACTACTACTACTACACAGATATTGTTGGTCATTGTGCAAAACAGTAGTGCAATGAAATTTGACCAGGCAATGAATTTGACTGATCTGCGTCAAATTCGTTGTTCACAGTCAAATTGTTGCCTTGCAATATCCTCTCCACTCCTGCTGCTGCTAACTGTTACTACTACTCACTACTACTACTACTACCAGAAATATGTTGGTCATTGTGCCGGAGCACGAGTGTCAGGATATTGCAACGGCAACCATTTGACCCGAGCAACCAATTTGACCGCGACCGTCGCAGTCAAATTTCGTTGCTCCGGACAAATTGGTTGCCGTGCAATACCAGAACCACTCCGACTGCTACTACTGTTACTACTACTACTACCACTAACTACTACTACTACTACTACTACTACTACTACCAGAAATATGTTGGTTCATGTGGCCAAATCACTAGTGGCATATGATTTTGACCAGGCAATGAATTTGAATGATACTGCGGGTATGTGTATGTGTGGTGTGCGTAGAGAGAGAGAGAGAGAGAGAGAGAGAGAGAGAGAGAGAGAGAGAGAGAGAGAAGAGAGAGAGAGAGAGAGAGGAGAGAGAGAGAGATGAGAGAGCGAGGAGAGAAGGGTGGGTCCTTGATACCCAGTTTCACAAACTCGTCTTACATTTGGAGCTACCCCTACCATTTCCAGTACCACACACCACTTCCTTCCAAACCTCACCCCCTCTGGCATCCTATTTCATTTCAAGTCAAGATCACTTATTATCTTCAGTGACATGACGGTGTGTGTGTGTGTGTGTGTGTGTGTGTGTGGTGAGGTGGTGTTGTGTGTGTGTTGTGTGTTTGTGTGTGTTGTGTGTGTGTGTGAGTGTGTGTGTGTGTGAAAAACTGAAAGGAGTGAGGTAGCGTGTCTCGGTCGTTTGTTTTCTCATTTACAACACTTCCCCTCCCTACCGTGGTCACTGAGTTTATGAGAGTGTGTCTAGTCTGAAACGGTCCCAGTCTGACAACTGGACAAAAGAATATTGTTTTTTGGCTTGTTGCTTAATTAATGTTTGTTCCTTTATAAATTCAATCAAACCAAAAAACCAGTAACAAACTGTACCAAAATACAATGTTAAGACTTTTTACTGAGAGTGCTGCACTAATTCATTTCAATCGTTAGTAATACCAATGATGACGATGATTATGATAATAAGCATAGGTCCATTCAAAAACAAATGTTACAACGCATGAATTCTCATTTATAAAATCTAGTGCAGTGGTGCAGAAGAATCAAGAAAAAGCCAAATTTTGGTAATATTGGTATGTAGCTTTATTTTCTAGAAATGGAAGAGGTGGCCGACATTAGGACAAAAATCAAATAAAAATTTAGTGTCATGTGTATATTACATGTAGCATTAGGCCAAGTTTTTTTACGTGTTAGTGTCATGTGATGATTTATCATGTAGCATAGCAAGTTTTTACTTTTGTGCGTGTGTGAATGGAAAATTTTAACATTAATCATATGTAAGGGCGTGGGTATTTGAAATGCAATAGTGTATAATCCAGATGGTTGAAACATTAGCCGTGTGTGATGTGTGTGTGTCTGTGTGTATGAATATGCATTAATATGCAATCGGTTTATCTGATACTAGACAGGAGGCCGTACAGCAATGGATTCTCTTGATGCCGTTGTCAGTCTTGAAGAGCTGATGTCCTCCATGACATTCAGTACAAACCAGTCTTTCTAGCTGTGGAGGCAAAGCTAGTTCACGACACTCACACCCCCATTTTCAACATTGAAAAAGACCTCTTCTTTCGCGCATGCTGGCCACCTGTGTGTGTTGTGTGTGTGCGTGTGTTGCGTGTGTTGTATGTTCTTCATATTAACCTCTTTTCCACTAAATGTGATATTAGACAAGGTGTGGTGTGTTTGAGTGTGTGTTGTGTGTGTGTGTGTGTGTGGTGTGTGTGGTGTGTGTGTGTGTGTGTGTGTGTTGTGTGTGTGTGTGTGTTTGAGTTTGTGCATGGCAGCGTGGCGTAACGTGTGTGCGTGCAGCGTGCGTACGTGAGTGCGCGCCCCGCGTGCGGTGTGTGCGTGTATGTGGTGATGAGGAGAAACTCTCTGTAATAATTAAACTGTAAAAAAAAAAAAAAAACAAAAAAAAAAACAACAACATCAAAAGTATAAAACAAACAACTGTAGCGAACAAGATCATGAAACAGCAATTACAAGATTAGCCAACCTGGGCTTAACATAAGAATTCGAACAAAATTAAGAGAGTCATCGTATCCTGAAATATGCCACTTTGAAGATCCTTTACTCGAAACTCCAGACAAATCGGAATCAAATAGGGGCAAAAGTATAGAACGTGTGTTGTTGTACAATTATCAAGGGCGCCACAAGCACATCGAATATTCTTGACATATTTTGTTCTGAATGCATTTATTTTTAACCGAAATAATAAGGAGGCAAGTTGTCTACTGTGTCTTGGGTATAATCCTATGTTTATATTACGGTTTACTGGATTTACTGAGGAAGCCCTTTTTAAAAGATTACTTGCTCGAGAGCTCGTACAACAAAGTATAGAAGAGTCGGGTTTATGTATTCGGGGGAGAACACTTTCTTTGTAGTATTCCTCAAATTTTCAAAAGAGGCTCTTTGTAAGAGAGAATATCCTTCATGTAAGCTCAAGGGAATATGAATAGAAGCCGTATTGTCAGAATTGTTTGCACCTGCTCGAGCAATCCTGTCAGCCCATTCATTTCCGGATATGAAGCAATGGGAAGGAACCCAACAAAAATTAACTATTATACCTCTTGACATAATGTTGTGAATAAGTATTTAATTTCTGATACGATTTCAGCACGATTTTTTGAATTTGTAGATTCTAAAGCTTGAAGAACTGACTTAGAATCTACACAAAAGAGAATACCATAACAGTCAAATGATAAATCATGTATGTACTCTACGGCCATAATATTGCTATAAGTTCGGCTGTAAAAATGGACAGATTTGCCCCAAGATGAAAGGACTTCTCAATTTTTAAAAATGGAATGACAAAGCCACAACCAGCATTATTGTTTAATAGAGACCCATCAGTATAGACTTTTACGAAGTTACGATAACAATCATTGATATGTGATTTTGCTTCGCAAGCTAGAATATTAATGTTATCAGTTTTAGATATAGTAGTATAGTTATAATCAAACACTGGTTTGAGGAGCTCCCAGTTTGGTACGGGACTTATGGGAAAACGCACAGCCAGCTGTTTATTATTGATACCTGAATTTGTCAACAAGTGAGAATACTATGTGAGTATCGATTTAGTGGGCTCGAATGTTTTTTAGCACGTGTGTTGTGTGTGTGTGTGTGTGTGTGTGTGTGGGGTGTGTGTGTGTGTGGTGTGTGTGTGTGTGTGTGTGGTGTGTGTGGTGTGTGTGTGTTGCTGCAGTTCTTGTTTTTTGTTGAGAAGTGTATGACAGGTGTCATTGTATTGTGTCACTGTTCCAACATGAGTGGTGTGCAGAGAGACGGACCGATGCAGAAAGAAATGTTCATAGCTCCTTGTATAGGAAACACATTAAATAAAATGAAGATTAGGCCTACTTTCTCTTTTGAGATTGTTTCCCCCTCGACTAACATCCTTTTTGGTTTATAATGATTCATCAGTTTTGTTTTCATATTTATACATCAGTCACCAATCTCCGCCTAGTCTTGTATTCTTTTGTAACTATCACTCCAGCCTACCTTTTCTCAGTGAACTTCACTTTAAGTGCATTCCTTTTTCGTCCCCTATGCATGTATGCTAATCTCAGTCCACTTTCTCCCTACCCCATTTTACGTTGGTTCAGTATTTACTGCCTATGAAGTTTACCAGTTGCTGTGTTAAGTGATGTATGATATTGGGGATGATATGGCACTCAAATCCCGTTATTTGTTTTGTTTTTAAGAATTTACCAGTAATATTTTATATATGTGTTTCAAAACCGTTTCTATTATTCTCACTCCTGTTTCTCCCGTCCTCCCCTCCTATTGCCCCCATCACTCCCACCCTCACTCACACCTGAGCCTCTAGTCTAGTTTTAAAATATCAATCGTCATTGCTCTCACAGGTATCACAACTAACTGGTACAGAATCTGATGCATACAGCTCCAAGGGAACAGTGTAGGCCAAATCAACTGATTGGATGGTTCAATCCGAGTCAACTTCTATCCCAGTGTTCACATCACGCTCATTGCAGAAATCTTTTGATTCATTCTTGTATGAATGTTATAAACCACAGCTGCAGAAGGGTGGAAGAATTGCCACCATCACTAAGCTCAACAGAACTGTTTAGGCAAACATGTGAAGAAGAGGAAAATATTTCTTTGAGCAAACATTGTAAAAGCACGTATTTGAAAACATGCCTCAGGCAGTATACCTTACATCGTTTTGAAGGTCAAAGGTTCAAAAGCAAGTCAGAGGGTTTTTTCTCTTCTTTTTTCCAGTGCTTGGGCAAGCAGTGTTATGAGCACAGAACTAGAAGACACTGAAACCTGACTACAGTGATGAATCAGAAGACAGTGACTTAGAGAGCAATGATCTAACAATGATTTCCATCTAGACTCAGATCCTTAAGGGCCGGAGGAAACACCAGGAACGGACTCAAGGTGAATGTCACAGACTTGTGAAACAGTGAGTAAAACAGGCTTGGGTGACTGGAAAAACAGTCAAAAGATAACTGCAGAAGGCTGCAAGAGATGATTCGAAAATAAATGGAAGTAACGTTACGCTGTGTTCTTCTGCGAGGAATGTTTTGAGAACAACTCCCAAAATAGCTTCATGGCCGTCTTCGATGATGGAAATGAAAGACAATCTTGTAAAAAATGTTCTTTCTGAATTTATTCAACTTCATTGTCTGGACGGAGGCTTCAAATGTGAATTGAACACGAGAATGTACATTTCCATGAGAATGTAAAGCAAAAAGATACTATTCCATCTCACAGGACATTATTGCCTTTGCAAACACGAAATTACACCACACCAAAGCAGATCATGCTTGGGATGGCGCTAAGACACAAAACAGGATCAGGAAGACTTGTCTCATATTGAATGGGCAATGGCATTGTACCTCACAGACAATACTTCCGAGTGAGACTTCCATTCACTGAAGCTGAAATAGAGAAATCCAGCATCAGTTTCTATCAACGAGGTCTCAATATACACTGGTTTGGAACAGCATACTTCCAAGAAGAAACTAAGAATGGACAAAACACAACACACCGGGGGTGTGTGAATGGGATTGCAGTTTCCTGGGACAACGTCCTGAGCCAGCAACATTTGATGGAAAATCCACAACCCATAATTCTAACATCACCAATCCAGAAACAGAAAACCTGGAGTGTCTTAGACTAACAATGTGTATTTCTTAAAAAGAACAGAACCTCAGTTTTGCCAGATGTAGGTTTCTACTGATTCTGCACAACAAAAAGCCTAATTTACCATGTAAAACAAGACAGGTTGTATTTTGTGCTCAAGGCTATGCGCCCATAATTGAAATAAATGGTTAAACTGAAAACTTAAGAATGCGCAACTACCTAACTGCACATTGTTCAAAAAAAAAAAGAAATTATATCCTTCAAACTGACTGTATTTTGGAAAACATGCTGAAATGATAAATGAACTCCGTTGTCATGAGTAACAGCCAACGTTTGGTCAGTGATACAGCAATGCTCATTGGTGAGATGCACTTACAATCGCCAAACAAAACTGAGATGAATCAATGCACTATAAATGTGAATTTTCATGTTGTATCACGCACCTACTGACTGTAGGCTATAAACAACGACAGTGACTCATCACAAATGTCCAACAATGGCTGATTCCAATGCACGCCTCAATGGTACACTGGTCAAAGGACCATGGCGCCCCTTGAACCATGGGGCCCGCGCACCAGACAATCTGAAGCGCTGAACTATACTAGCTTGAATTCCCCATCCCTGACCTTTGCAAGAAGACCGATTCACAGAATGATGCTTGAACTTACCAAAATTAAAAAGCCTGAAAAAAAAAAAAAAAAAAAAGACAGTTTTATGTTTTGGCACACATCACATTTTTAAACTACAACTCAACTTCAACCCTGCCTAAAACTTTTACTCATATCTATGAATAACAGAACCATATTTGTCTGCCCTTCATTCTTTCGTTTTTACAATGACTTTATGTCCACAAGAAAAATCGTCTTAGAGGATCACAGGCCAAAAACATCAATTTAAAACAAATAATAAATACAAAATCAGCAAACGTGTTTTCTGAAAGGGTGGCAGTGGTCCTTTTGACAGATTTTCTACTTCTTCACTGTAGGCAAGCTGTGAAAAAATCTAGCCATGTCCGTCTTATGGTTGAACTTATTTATGATTTTTTGTATGTCTTGCATAACAACCGACACTTTCCAAAAGTTCCCTGAATTACTTAGCACACAGTCACATTTTGATTTTTCATTTAAGAGCCAGAGGCCACACAAGCATTGTATCTCGAATAAACCTAGACACCTTTCTCGTTATGAAATATTCACTAATGCATGTCAAGGAATTGCACAGTTGGTGTCGTTTATCAAACTAACTTGGGACATACATAAAATTCTCTTTTTTTCGCACTTTGCGTTGTGCTGTGATGATGATTGATTTAATTTAGAGTCTGTTCAAAGATGTGATATTAGAAAAAACAAAAAACAAACAAACAAAAAAATGTAGTAATGCTTTTTTTTTATATGAGTTGTGTGTGACGCGTTTTTCGTTGTGTCCTGCAGCGGCCCCCGTGGGGTGTGTGGGTGTGTGCCACGCCGCGCGGTGGGGTTTTGTGGTGGGTTGTGGTGTGGTGTGGTGTGTGTGTGTTGTTGGGTGTGGTGTGTTGTGTGCGCCGCACGAGACAAATTATGAAATTTTGCCTAAACGCCCAAAAAAAATTTTAACGATAAAAAATTAAAACAAATGAATAAAAACAAACTCGATATACCCTTTGCAATCAACTTTTTGGGGCGTAAAGTATTTCTTTAAAGCCCCTAACGAAGCAAAAACTATCTTTAGAATAAAAATTAACGATGTAAATTGGGACATTCGAAAAAATTTTAAATAGATAAGGGGAGACCACAAGCGCAATCTACATCCTTAAAAAATTTTGGGTTTTTTCCCCACGAGTTCAAACGAATTTTAAAAATTATATGGGACAATGACTTTGGCAAAAAACACGTCTTTTTTTGCGGGAAGTTTTTCATTCTATAAATTTCTAATAGAGAAAATTTCATTTTTATCCAATTTCAATCATTTTGGGAAATTTTTTTCTAAGACACCCTCTTTTGCTAATTTATCAGCTATTTCTTTTCCATAGATCACAGGAAGGGGTCCAGCAAAACTCCAAAATTTCCTTTCGCCATAAGGGAAATGTATCAAATTTTATATAAAAAATTTAAGTCTTTCCTTACATTTGACCCCAAATTTTTCGAAAGCATAAAGAACGTTTTTAGATCAACACAGTTTAAAAAGCTGTAAATTGCCACATTAAGATAAATACCCAAGATAGGGCCATAAGGATTGCTATATTCGCAGGAAAATGAAAATTTTCTTTCCTAAAAAAAATGATTTCTTTGCTTTTAAATCGGGAAATTACAAATCCCCCCCTGTTAAATTCAAAAACTAAACCCAACCTGTGATTTTGAGATGATGTGATATTTTTTTTAAAATTTTTTTTTGCTTCCCCTGATATCAAATTAAATATTGTCTTTTTTTTTTTGAGTATATAATCTATATCAAATTTGGGAAAATGCCCCATTGAGGACCGGGGGCATAGTTGGGGGTTTTGAAAGATGAAATATTGATGTCCATTTTCTAAAAAAATCATCAGTAAATTTCGAAGGGGTTTCGGGTAAAAATATTCTGGCCCTTTTGGGAAAATCCATTGGGAAATCAAAAAATTTTTTCTTTTGTACTAAAATTTTTGTACAGAAAGACTTCGGGTTACATTTTGGCTGCTGATTTGCGTTGATCATCAATACGAGATTAGCTTTTTAAAATTGTTTTTAAAGTTTTAAGAAGGACGGGAACACCAAGGGGCTACTTAATAGTTTTACTGTCTATATTTTTGTAACCGCTTAAGTAATTTTTTGAGAAGCTGAAAATAACTTCCTGTCCGTAAGTCAATTTTGAACGAACCAGATAATAAAAAGATGCAAAAATTTGGGTATTTTCCCCCCCAAGATTGTGCACGATTATTTTTCAGTAAAGTAGTTTTTGTCTGGCATTGTTTATAAGATATTAAATATGGAATTTCCCATTTTAATTTTAGGAGTGAAATGAACACCTAAAAATTTAACTTTTTGGAAAATTGAAATTTTATTTTCTAGCAAAGTTGGGGCAAAACTTTGGATTTTTCCCGTGTTAAATAACATTAATGGTTTTTTCTCCTATATTCTACCCTTTTTTTTGTTCATAATTTTTTGTTTGTCAATTAAATTTGAATAGTTTTTTTTATTTTAAAATAGGGTTTTTTTTTTATTTGTCTGTTTTTTAATGTTTTTATTCATCCACATTGCAATATCATGGGCAATTGCACTCATGCATTTTTTAGATAGTATTTGGGAAGATCGTGAATGAAAATTGTAAATAAAATAGGGCAATAATAGCCCTGAGGGATCCAATGTCAAATCTTTAAAGAAGAGTAACATTTACCAACCCAGTACAAACTGATTCTCAAAAAAAGATTTTATAAAAGATCTTGCGCCTTTAACCCAAAATTTTTAAAACTTATAAAGAAAAACAAAACCAAAACTATCATATGCTTTCTGATGTCAAAAAAATAGCAAGGTACTTTTTCTACGAGCAAATTTTTTTTTAAAACAGACTTGCAATTTTTCAAGGTGATCTTTGTACTTCTACCTTTTCTAAAATGCTTGTTTTTTGGGAAATTATGTTATTCTTTTGCATAATGTAAAAGCTTTTTTCAACTATCTTTTCTAATATTTTCCCAAATTTGAGATTTTAATGTTTGGGTCGAAAATCAATTGCAGCCCTGGTTTACCTTGTTTTGGAACCCGGTTTTACAACTATCCTCTTCCAAAAGTGGGAAAGGGTTTCCCTTTTAACCAACATTTTTGGTAAAACGAGTGAAGTAATTGTTTCCCCAGCAAAAAGGGTAAGGGGCAAAAAATGATTGAAATTCCATCTAATCCAACAGCTTCTTATTCGAGGGGAATGCTTAGTGTTCTTTAAATTCTTCAATGTTATAGAGCTTTTTAAGAATGGTTGGATCCGGGGGGGATCAAATAATTCCTTTTTCCCCTCAAGTCTCTGAAAATTTTTTGGTATCTGTATGTAGTCTAGTTGAGATTATTTTTAAAAAAGCTTGTAAAAGCTTCAGCTTTTTTGATAAATGTTGGAAAGTACTTTTTTTTTTTTTTTTCTAATTTTAACAGGTATAAAGGGTAGAAAATACTTTTTTTTTTTTAATTCCTTTACCTTTTTCCATATCTGTGCTGCCCTTATATGAAAGATTTTTCTAAATGACAAAAAGATTGAAATAGAGACTTTTTTGCTTTTGCGACAACCCTGTTTGCTGGTTCCATGTGCAATGACAAAGGTTCACACACACACAAAACCAACACCAACCACACACACACACACACACAACCACACCACACACCACCCAACACACACACCAGTCTACCTTCCACACCATCACTCCGCACAAAACAAAATTTATCTGGGGCCTTTCCCACCAACTTTATTTTTCTGGATGATATAAGAGAGCAACATACATTCTTAGCATTTTAAAAAAATAGCCCCTTTTATGCAAAGCCCAAAATTTATATCCTCCCCCTCACTCACATATGCAAAAGAACATTCCCGCTGTAAAGAACCACAATGTGAATTTCTCTCATCTCTGACTAATATCTAATGTTTTAAACTTTCTCTCTTAGAAAAAACTATTTTCATTGGAAAGACTGTACAAGGTTTCTCAAAAAATCAATTAAATTATGCACACCCTTTCTCATCAATTTTTTCATTAAACATTGCTCCACCCTTTTTTCGCAAGAAGGGGGTATACACTTTTACGAGAGAGCAACATTTTTAGCATTGTTTTAACCCGCCACCTTTTTCACGCATTGCAAAACAAATCATAAGTGATTAACAGCCACCCTCCCTCCCACTGAACAAGAAAACATTACCTTAAAAAATCACCATCCCCTCTCTTACACAAATTATTATACAAGAAGAAAATTTTTACTGAAAAAAATCGCCCCCCCTTTCCCTTTTTCCCCTCCTCTCTTTTTAATTAGGAAAAGGGGCCAAAACTTTTAAATATGCGTACAATAACACCACGATTTTTCCCCGCCATTAAATCATTTAGCCAGAGATTGGGACCGAAATGTCAAATTAGTTTGTGCATTTTTTAATTTTTTTTAAAAATGTTTTTTTATCTAAACCACGCCTGGGGATGGAAAGACCCTCGTTGTCAAAAAAAGAGCTAGTTTGTTTCGCAAAGAGGCACTGATTAAGATATTATTATCCTCAAACTGTACTTCACATGCAACATGACCCAAGCTTTTGCATGACGCACATTCAAACCATGAATTTGTGCAGTATTTGTTTGTCATCTTCTTTTGAAACATAAAGCGCATCTCACTGTTTTGGTTTTCAAAAAATCTCTTCAAGCTTGTTTCTGTAAACCATTAGGTTTCTTATTTTTAATTAAAATTCCTTTTTTCCTTTTCGTTTTGTTAAAAAACAGTCGCCGTTGGGATTCAAACTTTTTATTCGGTGGATTGCTGTCTTCTTTTCAAAATCTGTGCTTAACAATTGAATCCACATCCTATACTGTAGGCATCCTGTAAACGCTGAAGCACGCTTGCAATGTTTAAAACATCATTGTATGTTCCCATTCCTTTAATCGCTTGCTTTGTGAGGAGCCTGTCTAAAACCTCTAAAAATTTCCATTTTGGCTCGGTTTCTCTTGGCAAAAAAACCCTTGAACATGTTAACTCTTCTCCTTCACTATATTAACTACGGTTTGTATATCCCCTTCTTGTTGGTTACTTTTATGTACAGCATGTATATTTTTTCATTTACAGCTTTTTTAAAAGAAATCGGCAGGTGCACGATACAGGGGTGCACACCCTGCAATAACACCACCAGCTTACTGTTAGGGGCATGCCCCCCCTCCACTCTTCAACAGAGAAAATTTTTTATAACACTGCAGAAGGCAATACCATTCTGTCTCATCATCCGGTTTTTTTTCAATACCAGTTACATACCTGCTTCTTATTCTATTGTTTATCCCCGAAACATTGTAATTTTTCCCTTTGACTTTTTGATAACCTGCCAAAAAGCTTGTCTCGGAAAGTTTAAAAAAGTAACAAAGAGATAATCGACCCCCTTTTTGTTTTTTTTCGAAGTATTGTCCTTAATACACGATGAAAGGCTTCACCCCAAACATGTTGGTGTTTGCAATTGTCCTATTCTGAAAAGGCAACCAAAGGAAAATTTTGTTGTCTTCCAAAAAATTCTTAAAAAAGTATTCCTGAAATGTAGGCGAATTTTGCTGCAGGAAAGAAAAAAGTGTAAGAGTTCTCGAAGTTGCCCATCGTGTCAACGGGAGAACTTTTAAATAGGTGAGGTGGACATTGATCGGCAAACATGTTTTGTTGTACCTGCTTTCGCCAACTTTATTACATGCCATAACAGTACAATCTTTTAGTGGGGGGGAAAAAATTTTAACACCATGCTTGAAAAAATTATTTGCAGCACTATAAAAGTTGTAAGATATCCGTCCAAACAGCCTTCAAAGACAAAAGAATTTTGAAAAATTTCTGCATCTTCCTTTAAAATAGCCCAGGCCACAGGTACAGCCTCTTGATACCTCTACCAAAAGAACATTTGAAAGCAAAAATATACTGTTTTGGTTGGTGTAAAATCAATACAAATTATTTTTTGAAGCATGTTTTTCACTATTTCTTTAAAAAACTGTTTGAATGCACAGAAAAATCTTTCAGTTTCAAATTTTGTGGGGGTTCCCTGGGGCTTTGTATTAGAGGGTTAGGGGGAAAAGATCAAATTCATGAACCCACAAACTACACTTAAAAACACATCCCCCGGGTGTTTTTTGGGCCTGAATTTTTGTACTTTTTTTTTTTTATTTTTAGTTTTCCTTGTTATTAAAGTGTTCATTTACATCTTTTATTTTATCTTATCATACAAGATTTGCCTGTGTAAAACCCCCTTGAGAAATTTTCCCCACAATAAAAACCATTTCACTGACATTTTTAAATGGAAAGATTTCGCTGTGACCGGTGTGTTTCAAACAAAAACGCACCGATATGACCCATGACTAACCTTTCTAACTGCAAAACGCATACATTTTTTAAAATCCAATTTTTTTAAAACCCGTGTCTTCTTGGTCTTTTCCTGTTGTCGTCTTTACTCTTCAATCTCCGTCACCAGAGCGGTGAAAATAGAAAAAAAGGGTAACAGGGTCTGAATACCTTTTTTTTTGACTACTCTAAAAAATGAGATGATGTTTCTTTTCTCCTTTTTTTTTTTCCCCAATTCTCAAAGTCACATCATTGGGGAATTTGTTTTTTTCCCATTGATTTCTACATCATGCTATTCCTTAATGGCGATCGCTGTTGTAGGGGTAACACCCCTGAATTTGGGGCTTCCTCACAACGCTGTGGATTGGTATTGGTGTGTTTTTCTTATCTTCAGTGCGGGGAAAAACGCGTTTGTGTTTTTTTGCAGAGCTTGAGGGTGACATTTGCTGGTTACAATATGGGCAAATAAAAACTTTCTGTTTTTTGCTTCATGTGTGTCTGTAGTCGTGGTGTTTCCCCCTTTCCCCTTTTTGCACCCTTTGCCCTGTGTTGCCCTTGCCCCCGTGTTGCACCGTTTCCCTTTGGTTCCCCCTTGCCCTGTGTTGCACTGTTGCCCCGGTTACACCGTTTCCCTGTGTCGCACCCTTTCCCCGGTTCACCCTTCCCTGTGTTGCAAACCCCTTCCCTGTGTTCCTTTGGGGGTGTTGCCCCCTGCCCTGGTTTCTGTTTTGCACCCTTTTCCCTGTGTTGCCTGTGGGTTTTCACCTTGCCCTGTGTTGCCCTTGGGGTTGCTCCCCCTT
The DNA here is from genome assembly GCA_018398815.1 of Conus ventricosus. NCBI lineage: Eukaryota > Metazoa > Mollusca > Gastropoda > Neogastropoda > Conidae > Conus > Conus ventricosus. Next base: position 98,708,031 of record CM031600.1, read on the forward strand.
TCCCCGTGTTGCCCGTGGTGTTGCACCCCTTTCCCTGTGTTCCTTGGTGTTGCTCCCTTGCCCTGTTTAAAAACCCCTTTCCCCTGTTGCCCGTGGGTTGCACCCTTGCCCTTGTTGCTGTGGTGTTTGCTCCCTTGCCCTGGTTCCTGTGGTGTTTTTACCCCTTCCCTGTTTGCCCCGTGGTGTTGCTCCTTGCCCCTTTGCCTGTGGTGTTTTCTCCCTGCCCCGTGTTGCCTTGGGTTGCCCCTTTTCCCTGTGTTTCAACCCTTGCCCTTTTTGCACCCTTTTCCCTTTTTTTGCCCGTGGTGTTGCCCTTGCCCCGTGTTGCCGTGGGGGTTTTCCTCTTCCCCGGTTTCCTTTTTTGCTCCCTTTTTCCCTGTGTTGCGTGGGTTGCTCCCTTGCCCTGTTTGCCTGTGGGGGCTCCCTTGCCCTGTGTTGCCCTTGGTGTTGCTTCCTTGCCCTGTTTGCCCGTTTGGGGGTTCTCCCTTGCCCCTTTTTGCCTTGGTTTGGGCCCTTGCCCTGTGTTGCCCCTTGCCCTTGTTGCCCCCCTTGTCCTTGTTGCCCCTCGCCCCGTGTAGCCTGTGAGATGTCCCCTTTGGGCCCGTTTGCCCTGGATGGGGTGCAGTGCTCGTGGCCTTCCTCTTACGCCCAGTGCGGGCTGCCCCATATAGGAGTGGTCAGCAAAGTCAGACGTCTGAGGCATCGGGGGGGCTTGCTTTGCACCCCCTGCCCAAAAGGTTCTGTCAAACCGCTTTCCTAACGAACCCCTTAGACAACACCCCCGGGTAGCGTTCAAATTTGTCGGGGCGAGTAATACATTGACATTGAAAGACCCGGCGTTCCAGTCAGTACTTTTAAAGCCTTTCATAAGGGGGCAATAACAAAGCGACAACCACCCACAAGCCCCCAACAATTGCAAGTTTGGATGGGATAGTTTTTGCATCAGCTCCGCTACGGGTTTTAAAACCCCCAGGGTTGGGGGGCATCAACGAAGAGATACACCTTCACTGATGCAGTCCAAAATGCTGGGGTCTCCCCGACGCACCTGCAACATATTGGGGGGTAGCTCCCCCATTTTCTGTCACAATTTTAATGACAGGGCGGAAAAAAAATCAATGGTTTTTGAGGCCCTTTGGTACCGATCTTTGGGGGGGTTTAAAAAAACACAGAATTGTCCCGGGGTTTTTACCCACATTAGCTACAAAAACAACCCTGTTGTTGTTTAAGACTCTCCGTCTCATCATCGTGCCAGCTCCTGGTGTTGATTTCCGAAAAAATAACGCCAGGGAGGTATCCTGGCCTCGTTGATTTTGTCCATGACCACACGACGGGCGGAGCACAGCCATCCACCCCCGGGCCCCCCCACACAGACGGGCCAACTCTGGGGGGCTACCCCGCAAAAAAAAGAGATCTTTTCGGTGTCAAAGTCATCTACGCTGCCAAAAATATTTTTCATACAAAATAACTTGTTCTGGCCTTTTGCAGGCCAGAATGCTCACTGAGACACTGAAGTATGGAAAGATACCGATGGGGGGGGGGGTGGGGGGGGGCAAATGGCCAGACTGATTTTCCCCCTGATTGAATCGGGGGGGGTTGTGTTTTGGGGTTGGGGGGGGGGGGGGAGGGGCCGGGCCCCTTGGGGGGGGGGGGTTTCCTGGTTCCGGAACCATCCCCCCCCTGCCGCCAAAAAAAAAAAAAAAGAGGAGAGAGAGAGGGGAAGAAAAAAGAGAGAGAAGAGAGTGTGTGTGTGTGTGTGTTTTTTGTTGTGTGTTTGTGTGTGAGTGTGTGTGTTTTTATTTTAAACAGTGTTTCGACAGTAATTTTCAATTTTTTTTTTCGTGGTTGTTTTTTTTTTTTTCTCCCCCCAACTTGCTAATTAACTCAAAAAGTAGATATTCCTGTTTAATAAACCTTTTTAACTCGGTGTGTCAATTAAATTTCATGCTTCCATAGAAATTTTCAAAACAATTTGGAGAGAATGGGGAGTTAGTGATAACACAACAAAGTGCAAACTCCTTTGGGGGAAGATAAAGTTCTAAACATAAGTCATTTTCTGTGTTTGTTTGGGGACATGACAAAAAACTAAGCCAAAGTTTGAAAAAACAAACATTTTTCTTTTTTTTAAATGTTTTTTTTTTTTCCCTTACAAGTTTTAGTTTCATTTTTTTATCGCATGTAAAAAAAGTGTTGTTCCCCCAAACTCACAAGAGGCCGCCATTATCGTCAGACATGGTCTTCTGCAGAAAAACAATTGTTTTCAGGCCAAAATCCTGTGCAAGATTTTCCCCCCTCTCCAGGAGAAGCTTTCTTTGCCTTTTTTAATACGTTGTTCTTCAGCTTCAGGGAGTGTTGCCCCCTGACCCCACAAGGGGGTATGTCCCCCTTTACCCCCGCCGGGGAAAAACCCCCCGGGCCCCCCCAAATAAGTTGTAACCCCCCCCCCCCTTTCCACCCCGGTCCGGCCCGGGGGGGGGGGGGGGGGGGTTTGGGTTGGTGGCATTTGATTTTTAAATTTTTAAAAATTGGGGGGCCATGGGGCAAGAGGAAATTTCAATTATGAGTATTTCCCCCCACAAGAATCCAAGGACTGAAAGTTGGCTCTGCCATAAATTTATCTAAAAAAACAAGGGGGTGGGAAAAATAACACCCCCCAACCCCCCAAATACCTCCCCGGGTAGTTTTTTGTCCTAATCTTTTGGGCCCCCATCAGAAATATTTTTGGTTCTATAAAAAGAAACAAAAAAAGGGAGCCCGAAAAAAAAGACATTTCTGAAAAAACATGAATAACCCAAAAACAAAAAATGCATGAATTTAAGACAAAATTTTTGAAAGTATGACAACAGGGAAGGACAATTTTAAAAGTAAGTAAAAAAACACAAATTTTAAAAAAATTTTTTTCCCCAGGTAGCAATGTCATTTTCACATGCACCCATGGGGAAAAAGGGATTTTCTTTGTATTTTTTCCCTTTCCCTTTCTCAGCCCCCCTTTACACTGAGTACCAGGCCCGTTTGGGGTTTTTTTCTGTTTGTCAAAAGGGGGCTTTAACCCTTTTTTTACACGATTGAAACCGAAATTTAAATATGCGAATCACAGAGCAGATCACAAACGCACAAACACAAATGCATAGTGCTCATACCGTGCCCGGTAAACCTCTCTTGCGGGTGATTCCAGATGAGGCCCGGAACTTACCAGGAAGTCAAGTGAAGCCCATCTGCGTGACCTACTGGACACATTCGCCCCCGAAGTTGTGGGAAAACCATCCCCTGTTCCCCCCGGAACTTGTGCGGGTTTCGAAACCCCCTCTCTGGAATGCAGATAAAAATACTGTGTTATGCTTTCTTATGTTAGTTATATTAGATAAAATAAGGTATATTGTCCAAAACAAATTATCTGCAAACACTGCAAACTTACATACTTTGTTCCGTTGTAAAGGACTCGGGGTTTGGGGTTTTTAAACCAACAATTAAAATTTCTCAAAAAGAAAAACGTAAAATACATGTATGTACTGTGTATCAAGTTTTTAAAAAAAAAAGCATCGTATACTATATCAAAACTTCCCAATTTATTCCCTTTAAAGGAAGTTATGAGACACGTGGAAAAATTATGATAGAACCAGTACTTTATCATTATTGCATTTATTCAAATCTAAACACAGATTTTGTTCAATTTTTATACTTAAAAAACCAAACTGAATAGTTCAGTAATGTTTAAAGATTAAGGGGTTTTGTGTTAAAAAAACCTGCACATGATAAAAATACTCAGGCATTTGTTTTCAAAATCTTTGATCTAAAAGGCATCTTTTTTTTAACAAATCGGATACCTCAAGCAGGGGGGGGGGGGGGGGGGGGGGGGGGGGGGGGGGGAGGAGGAGGGTATCCTATTCCACTGAAAGTATGATAGTGAGGGTGTAATAAATTAATTATATGAATAGGATGTTTTTAAGATATGACACAGGGAAACAGGAGAGATCTATAGTTCTCCCTAACCCCAACCAAAATATAATGTAGTAAATACGCAAGGACGACACACACAATCACAAAAACAAGTTAGTAAAGCCACCCCCAAAGAAATTCACAACCCCCAATAAAAAACATCAAAGAGAAGACAGGATTTGGAAGGGGGGTTTGGGTTTTTTAAAAAAAAGCAGAAAAGTCAAAAGGAGAAATTAAGAATAAGAGGTTACTGCAGAAAAGCAAAGTAGGTTCGCCACAGAAAAGCCGTCACCTGGACCAAACAGTTCATATTCATTACATACCTTGTCAACATTTCTGAAAGAACAGTGTATTTAATTTGTTTCACCCTTCTTTTTTATTACCGTTCAAAAATCCCCAGTTCATGGAAAATTTTCCAAAGTCGCTCACACAATTGCATACCTCCTAATGACATTTAATTCAATCAATTCAATCCATGAAATTTATTATCTCAGATGAGAAATTTAATGTGGGGAACCTCTGGGTTTCATATTAAACATCGTAAAAACATCTTCTAATACACAACATAACCTTTCATAAAAAATATAACAACATTAAAAAACCACTCCGCTTAAACAACCCCACACACCACAACACACACCACCACACACAACACACACACACACACACACCCACCCCACCACCAAAACACAGCACACCAAAACACACCGCACCCCACTCACCCACCACACACCACAACAACACAACACACCACAACCCCACACACACCACATCAAGCCAATGAAATCATACCCCCTAATTTGCACAATTTCATACACACACACCACACACACACACACACACCACACACACACAACACACACACACACAACACACACACACACACAAAAACAAGGTTTAAAACAAAACTACATTTAGCTTAAAACAATATAGTTTAAATCGTTATATAGAAACAAATTAAAACTTAAAAAACCAAGTTTCCCAATAAGCACAAAACAGCTACACTTTATTTTCCATATCCCCAACCACAAATAAAACCAAAAATTTTTTTAATTGTCCTAACTCACGACCCAAAACAATTTTGCAAACCTTTCACCCGCCCAACATAACAAATTATTACATGCACACAAAAACCCTTATGTTTAGGGGGTGGGGGGGGGAAGGGGAAAGGGGGCAGTGCGGGCCCCACCTTGCTACCTGGAGGGGGGCAAACACATAAAGATCAAAACCCTTACGCACCAATCCCCACGAAAAAAAAGAATCATGATTTAAAGGGGAAAATTTACACAGGGAAAAAACTCCTTTTTGTTCAGAGCAGTTTACATTTTGGGTACTGTATTTCTTTCCCGAGGGGAAAAGTTGTAATGCTTGCTGAACAGGATGCGTCACTTGCAAATTTCCTGTGCCTTTCGAAAATTTACGTTATATCTTCTGCTTCACCCCACTATCTTCTGCAGACCTTCAGATTTTTTTCCACATTCTTGCATTTCACAGCAAGTTCCATACCAGCATATAATTATAAAGGGAAAATTAAAACAGATTTAATGAAAAAATCTGAAAAAACCCTTGCAAAACTTTGCCATTTAAAATTTAGCTTCTGGTTTCTCAGAAAATATATCCTTGAATAGTTTATAACAGCAGTGGTGTCAGTCCATTGCAAACTTACCAAAACAATCTTTGCACAATTAAATTACCTTAGATGATGAGCCATGCGCCAAAAATCGTGAAAAAAAAACGAGAACTTGAAGATGGAAGCAAAAAAGCAACACTGCATCGACAAAGTTGTTCTGAAATCACAGGAAAAAGAAAGTACCCCTAAACCGGAAAAAGGGGTTAAAAATTTATTCATGGGGCAAAGTTCGCCAATAAGGGGCTGTCCACTCCCTTGGCTCCAAATATTGTTTTTATTTTTAAGAATCTGCCCTCACCCGCACCTGGTGGACAAACCGCGGTTTGGGGGCTTTCCCAGTAGCTAACACGTTACTGTTTCTCTTTTTTAATTAAATTTCCAGATATACACTTTAAATGAAATACATCATGGACTAGAAGGTTTATTTCTAAAAATAAGTGTGTTGTGACATCAAATGACGTCAAAGACGTCACTTTTCGCTAAGCTGGTATACCAGCAACGGAATTTCACCCGGATGTGTGTTGTGGCATCAAATGACGTCATTTTTTGCCTAAGCTGGTATGCCAGCAACCGATTTGACTGAGCAACAAATTTGACCGCGACAAGGCCTACTCGCTTTCTCAAGCGACGATTGAATTCTAAAAATAGCTTGAGTGTGCGTATATCTGGCGAGATCGACGGTTTACAGAAAAGACTTACAAAGCCCTTTTGTTCTGTTTTTCAAAATAGTTAATGTGATGAAAGAAGTTCATGTGTAACTTTTTTTTCAAAACAACCCCTTTGAAAAAAATATATTTGACCAAATAGGCTGGTAGCCATAAAACTCTTTATTGCAGTGGTTGCCCTAAGGTGAAGATCATTAAAACGATATTACTCTCCAACGGCTTATTGGAAAAAAGCCAAAATGTACCCAGACAAACTTAAGACAATGAATCCCCGATAGCGTATTGAAATAAGGCTGTATGCACGATTCCCTTCTCGTAGCAGGCCAAAACCTTAGGACGACCAAATCGCGGTTGTCCTAAGTGCAAAGTAATATAAAAACGGGTTTTATGTCAACCATTGGTCATCCTAAATACCCTTTTATATATATATAAATATATATATATATATATATATATATATATATATATATATATATATATAATATATATATATATATATATATATATAATATATATATATATATATGAACAATATAAAAGTGTTCTTTAAAAATCTGAAGGTGCTCAACCCCTTGGGGAGCAACATCTGTTAAGAATATTTTTTTTAAATGAAGTGTTAAAATCAACAAGCTTGTTTCGAACCTCTCGCTCTCCTCATGCTCCCCCTGAGGAGAGCGAGAGGTTCGAAACAAGCTTGTTGATTTTAACACTTCATTTTTTAAAAATATTCTTAATAAAATATATATATATATATATATATATATGTGTGTGTGTGTGTGTGGTGTGTGTGTTTAGATATATTTTTTTGAGTCATGTAGTAGTAGTAGTAGTAGTAGGGACTGGCTCGAAAGCCTTTGCCTCGCGGCCTATGTACGTCCCCTCTTTGTCAATACTTTTTATTATAGTGTTGAAACGCAATTGTCATTTTGTTACTCAATGCCTAATATGGCATTTTAATCATCAAATTGGTTGAAAAGTTCCTTATACTTTGGAATTACATCCAAGAGATTCTTGAACTTGTTAGTGTCTTCTGCAAATTTTATGTTAGTTGGGAATTCATTCCATAAAGGGGCTACTCTGTGTGAAAAGGAAAATTTTCTTCTGTTAGTACGGCAGTGCTGAATAAATATCTTTCCTTCTGCATTTCTTGTGATGTTATGTTTTGAAAGAGAAAAGAGTGAGTCAATACAAACATTGTCAAATCCATTAAATATTTTATAAGTCTGTATAAGATCACCTCTTGTCCTTCTGCCTTTTAGTGAATGTAGATTCAAATATTGTAATCTTTCTGCATAAGATTTATCTTTGCATTCTTTTAATAACTTTGTAGCACGTCTTTGAACTCTTTCTATTTGTGATGACTGTCTTTTCAAGTATGGGCACCAAATCACATTAGCATATTCCAAATGGGGTCGCACAAAAGATTTATAAAGTTTTAGGAATACCTCCTTATCTAAGTAAGAGAAACTTCTCCTTATGACACCCAACATTTGATTGGCTTTATTAACTATTCTGCCAATATGTAGATCAAAAGACAACATGCTATCGAAAGTTACTCCCAAATCTTTTTCTTCTTTTAAGTTCTTTATCTTCTGTAAGCTGCCATTGTGTCTCATATAGTAAGCTTGTTCTTGGTTGTTCTTTCCAATATGTAGCACACCACATTTAGAGATATTGAAGTACAGATTCCATACATCAGACCAATTTTGGAGTTTATAAATATCGTTTTGTAAATCTGAGAATTGCAAAGTTTTATCGTACAGTTTTGTATCATCAGCAAATATTTTACAGGTGCTTTTTAATGATAATGGCAGGTCGTTTATAAACACTGTGAATAATATTGGGCCAAGATGCTACCCTGAGGTATACCACTTAGAACCTTGGCTTTATTAGATCTTTCACTATCTACTCTTACCCGCTGTACCCGATTTGTCAGAAATCCTTGTATCCATTTTAATAGATTGCCAGATATACCATAAGTAGATAGTTTAACAAGTAGCCTTTCATGTGGCACAGTATCAAAAGCCTTCTTAAAATCTAAGTATATAACATCGACACTGTGACCATCATCCAATAATTTTGTCATACCTTCTACAACTTCAAGCAACTGAGTAACACAAGAACGTTTTTTACGGAACCCATGCTGACATTTTGCATATAAATTATTATCTGTAAAATGTTCTACAATTGAATCTCTAATTATGCTTTCTAACACTTTACATATTACGCAAGTCAGGCTGACTGGTCTATAGTTACCTGGATCTGCTTTTGACCCCTTTTTAAACAAGGCTGTTACTTCAGCTGTCTTCCAGTCTTGGGTAAGGTACCCGATTCTAATGTTTTATTGAATAATGAACATAGTGGGACAGATAATTCATTTCCTAATTCTTTTAAAACTTTTGAGGGGATCTGATCAGGTCCTTGTGCTTTATTTGGGTTTAATTTGACCAGTCTATCTCTCACTGCTTTTGGGGTAACTCTTACCTCTGACAAGGATATCCCACTTGAATATGCACATTCATCCAATAATGGTATATTTGTTAAATCTTCATGTGTAAAAACACTAGCAAAGAAATCATTTAATGTGTCCGCTTTTTCTTTATCACTTACTGCCAAAGAACCATCTGGTTTATTTAGGGCACCAATACTTGGATTAACTTTTAATCTATTTTGAACATACTTCCAAAATAATTTAGGATTATCTTTACTATTTTTTGCAACCATTTTTCATATTCCCTTTAGTTACTTTTAATAACTTGCAACATTTATTCCTTTCCCGTGTGTACTTCATGTAATTTATTCCTGATTTAGTACTTAGGTATTTTTTTAAATAATTTATACTTCTTTTTAATACTTCTCATAGCTTTTTTATTCATCCAGACTGGAGTGAATTTCCTCTTTGCATTTTTCTTTATTTTGGGAATACACTTATCCATTCCTTCATGTATAGTATTCTTGATATACCTCCAGGATTCATCTATATCCATGTCTGATATCCCTTTCCAATCATGATTGGCCATAATATTTCTAAATTTTTGATAGTCCCCCTGATTCAATTTATACATAAATTCTTCTTGAACTGATCATTAAGCTTTTCCAAATTCAATTGAAATGATAAAACATCATGGTCGCTTTTACCCAGCGGATCAGCCAGAGTGCCAGAGTCATAGAGATCAACACATTCATAGCTGGCGGGATCACCATACTTACTTGTAGTTATTATTCCTTGTGGAAGGCTGGTTGCCATAGCAATTGCAGTGTTCATATTAAAACCCCTCTTGGTGTATGTTTATTTTTACATCTGTTCCTTTCCTCTGAACATGAAAAAAGGTCCTGGTTGAACCTCTTG
>CM031600.1:98717707-98753856 GCA_018398815.1 Conus ventricosus
ATGATTATGCTTGCTTGGAGAATGTGAACCTGTGGTATAACAGTGTGTGTGTGTGCTGTGCGTGTGTGTGTGTGTGTATTGTGACATCACTATACCGTGGGTGAGAGCCATGTAGTAAAGATACTGTATTCAGTATAGCAAGAAAACAGAATGGAGTGAAGTGCATCCAATCGCTGGTTTGTCGATGGGAACCTGTTCAGTGCCATGTCCAGAAGTGGATGTGCAACACTTTCAGTTGTTATGGATTTTTTGTTTTGTTTCAAATTCGTGCTGTTTATAGATGAAAAGATTGTGACATTGTGTGTTTTGTTTCAAGAAGATGGTGGAGGAGTGTAGAGGTCTGAAATCTGCACTAACTACAGGGGCCTTAACAAAAGATTTTCACCATTCCATGTTTAGGTTAGCGAAAAATGCCACCGGTGCTTTGCTATGTGTGGGTCAGAGCTACTTAAAATCTGTGGTGGTCACTTTATTCCAGAGCTTTTGGTATTAGTATTGTCGTATTTTGAAGTAATGTATCCATGACTATATATTTGTACTATCTGGCTTTTGTCGCAGGTCGTGTCACTTTCAGAGATTGTGATTTAATACTGCTTGACCTGCAATTGATAAGACATTTAGAGTTGCACATGCAATGAAAAAACGTGGTACTGAAATGGAAGTATCTATGCATACAAAATAAATGAATACAAAATGTACGTTTTATTTGTGCTAGATGACTTGTTTTCCTCAACTTTTCTGTTCTTCATTCACAAATAAAAGTAGAATCACCAGTTTTTATCTCTTTGTTTGAAGATCAGAGAGAGAGAGAGAGAGCTTGTGTTTGCCTAACCTCCTCTTGAACTCCCTTTTCAAAAGGATTTAGAGTGATGTATAGATCAAAGACCTGACAAAAAGAATTTATTATGATTAAGAGAACATGTACAGCCTCTGGGTCAGAACAAGAAGCTTGGTCTGATTCCATCAGTAGTAATGTAGGTGAGTGATAATTGGAAGTCTGGCAGACGCAACACTTCTTCACAAAAGCATGGAAGGTCAAGATCTAATTACTTCAGGTATGTGTTTATGAGTGCCAAGCTTCTGAACTCGCAATGTGGGAAGCTGGGGGTTAAGGAGGTGGTCAGGTGGGCTGAGGAGGGGACAGTTTGTCTTTTGACTGAAACTGACCCCCGTATGTTCAGTGGACAAATGAAGGGTTTAAAAAGAAAAATGCATTTTCCACACACAACTGCTAACGTACCTTAAACAGTTGGACTTCTTTTTTTTGCAATTATCCCTGTTCTAAAAAAGTTACCTCCACCCCCCCCCCCCCCCCCCCCCCCCCCCCCCCCCCCTCTTCCCCTCCACTTTTAAACAAAATTTTGAATTTCAGTCTTCTTTTTTCCCCCATCTAAATTCAGGAATTTAGGGAACACTTTCTAAATCGGGGAAAACTCCAGAAAATGTGGGATGATTGGCAGCTATGAACGCTGTATGCAGACTGCCTAAAACCAACAGCCATAGAACTTGGTGATCATGTCTTAGTTCAGTGCCCCGACTCGCCATGAATGGAAGGGAGAAAAAGAAGATGTACTCAGTTGTGTTTGCCATTTGCCTTTGTTTCTTTTTAAGAGAATCCGAAAAAGTTGAATGGACTGCTTTAATGTTTGAATCTGAACCAAAACACCAAGCTCAGATAGACCAATTTCATTTTCATACATGGACATATACGCAAGAAATCATGTCCCTCATATGTTCACCAACATATACCACAAAAGTGACCTTGACTGATATTGGTTGATATTGACGTGAGAACTAAACACATCAAAGTAGGATACGGTGATAGCCTTGAAATTTGCTAACACACACTAGCTGATATGATGTCAGAACTAAATACATCAAACTATATATTCATGATCAGCCTTGACCTTGTCTGACTCTGGGCTGAAAGTGGTTGGAGAACTAAACTTTCAAACTAAATGACTTGCTAGAGAATGTAAATATGCGGGTTCACGACCACCCATGTTATTCTGCCCCGAAAAACCCCCTTTTTCACATACAAATCACGTCCATCACATATCAGTTTTGGCCAAAATTAACACCTGTTTTCACACAAGATTAACACTCCAAAACTGCCAAATATTGACGTAATTAGCACATTGAAACGGGGATTTCCGTGCAGAATAGGATTTGGTGATCGTGAACCCGCATATTACATTCTCTCCCCATAATATAAAAATCTAATGGCTTACAGTACGCTCTTCTACTTCCAGCACCATTAATAAATCAGAACGCGCATATTTACATTCTCTTAAGTTAAGAACTTGGGGTGATTTTGAGGTGATTTGGGGTGATTTGGGTGACTTGGGGCGAGTTGGGGTGAAGGTGTCAAGCGCGCTAAAGTGGGTGGAGGTGTCAGGGAATGTCAAGTGGTCCTACCAGTTCCACTTGACATCTGCAATGCGCCCTGCTAACCAATCAATACTACTGCGTCAGAGGGAGAGAGCGGAAAAACCCGGACTCCGCTGCCTATTGATCGTTTGGGCAGCATGTATTGCGGAGCGCGTTACAGGCCCATGCCGTGGCTTACTTATTTTTTAATTGTCGTTTTTGAGTAAACACACTAACTAAGGACATAAAAATCTAATGGCTTACGTACGCTCTTCTACTTCTAACACCATGAATAAATCAGAACAAACAACTGGTTTTCCGTCCTGATTAGTTATTTTAACATCTAATGAATTTATATCTAGGCTCATTAATTCTTTAAAATAACTGTCTCCTCCAAACCTATATGACTGATAATCGCAAAACCCAGCTGTAATTGCGGCAGTACTCGTAAACTGTAGAGGGCTGCCCCATAAACAAATTAGTATTTGTTTTAACTGCTGTAAATGAACATACAACATCGGGTTTACGAGAAAATCGGCCGGCCTATTACCTAAATACTCATAAATGCCCCAGTCCTACAAGGCCGTGTGTGCTGAAGCTATCTGTTTCACCACTATTATAAAAACCCAAAATTCGAGCAAGGCTTCTAGGAAAAACGTACTCCTTTTTTCTTCTTCTGGAAAATACATAGTAACTAAAATTTTTTTTTCCCCTCTTTAAATTTGTTAACAAAAAGCCCAAAATTTTTCTAAATACCTCCCAAAAAGAACAAAAGTTTATAGCCATCAGGTTTTTTTAAAGGGTTTTTAAAAATTGCCTTGCCCGCCCTTAACATCACCCCTTTTTATTCTTGGCCTTTTCAGATATGTTAACCCCATTTTTTTTAAAAAAACCAATTTTTTTTAAAGGCAATCCTATAATCCCCCCCCGCCTATTAAAATTGGGAAAGGGTTAAGAACCCCGCGCCTTTTTTGCGGGGTTTTAAAAGATGTACATCTTTTTTAAAACCAATTTTTTAAAAACAAAATTTAAAAAAAAAAAACCTTTTAAAAAAAAACAAAGCCTTTTAACGCCCCGGGGGAAACAAAAGCCCCCCCTTTATTTTTCTAATACGCCTTCTACATCTACCATTAAAAATCAAACAAACAACGGGCTTTCCATCTTGATTTATTTTTTTTTTAACATCCAATAAATTTTTATATCTACGCTTTTTTAATTCTTTAAATTTGGGCTGCCCCGTCAAACGTATATAACGATAATCGCAAACCCCCCCCCCCACCCCGGTCCCCAAAACCCTTTTAAAAACCTGTTGAGGGATTGCCACAAACAAATTACCCATGTTCTTAACTTTTTTAAATAAACCCATAAAACATTGGATTTATAAAGAAAATCATCATTTTTAAATTGTTTTTAAATTTTTGATAAACATCTTCCCCTTTTTGTACAAAAACTTATAATCTTTGTCACTGCTGTGAAACCCCAAAATTTTTAAGCAATCCTTTGGGAAATTGTCCTTTTCTTTTTTCCTTTTTGGGGAAAAAATCATAGAAATTCGGAGGTTTCCCTTTTAAAATTTTTAAACCCAATATACCATTTTCCCCCAAGTACTTCCCCAAAAGAAAAAAAGGGTTTAATAACCTTCGGGAAAATTTGAATATGACTTATTTGATTGCCTTGTTCGTCATTAACATTAACCCGTTATTCGGGACCCTTTTTTCAGATAGGGTTACCCCCCACAAAAAATTTTTAAACCCAATTTCCAAAGGGGAAACCCTATAATTCCCCGCCGCGCCTATTGCCCAATTGGGTTTGTTAAAAACACACGTTTGTTTTTTTTGGTTTTAAATAGACCCCCGAAATCTTTTTTAACTTTTTTAAAAAAAAATTTTAAAAAATGGTAGAAATTTAAAAATTTTGAACATCCCTGCAAAAAATGAAAGGAGCGTTTTAAAAACCCCAAATTTTTTGGACTTCATTTACAAACCCAAATTGCATAAAGATCATTGGCTTCCAAGTCAAAATTTTGAAACCCCCCACTAACAAGATTTTAAAATCCCCCAAATAAAGAGGACAGAGTGATCGGGCATGGAAAAATCTCCCCTAGGGCCTTTTTCCAGAATTTTTTAAAATTTTTGCCATTACTCGAAAACCAAGGGCGGGTGGCTTTTTTTTATCAAACCTTTTAAAAAACCACCCAAAATCTTTTTTTTAAGGGTCGTAAAAACTTTACATTTTTAAATTTACCAGAAAACAGACGCATACTAACCGAACTGAAAGTGCCCCCCCCAAGGGAACAACGCGTTTTTTCCTTTCCCAACATCCAATGAACAAAAATTTGCATATAAAGAATCTGCAACGAAATTTCCTTTAACCCCCTTTAAAACTGATTTTAGCCAAAAGTTAGACCCCCAATCATTTTTTTAGGCACATTGTTTTTTTATTTGGTGGGGGAACATAAGAAAAATTAAAAATTACGGGGCCCGGCCACACCTTTTTTCCCAACCCAAAACCAAATTCGTTTGGGGAATCCAAAAACAAAAACACCCAAAATGCTTGGAAAAAATTTTTTATTTTGATGAAATTTTAAAGGTCTAAAATCCCCAGGAGTGCAAAGGTTTTAATTTAACTCCATAAGGACTTTACTTTTGGGTCCCTTTATTGGGAGCGCAACACAACCAATTTTCTACAAAGTAGAACAATCTACGGGTTTTTACGCCAAAAAACCCAATTTCAAGCAAATTTAGAAGATGCAATTAAACTCGCTGTTGTTTTTTTTGCCTCCAGCATAAAAAGGGTATCAAGACTTTTTTTTTGAAACATGCTAAGTTAAGGTTTGACTTTTGTTGTAGGTTTTGGATTATCATGCTACCCCGACCTTAGACTGCAAAATTGGTAGGGAAAAAATTTAATAACAATGAAATCCTCAAAGCGGGAGACGCCCAAAGACGGGGGCAAAAAATAAATACTTAAACAAAAGGGCCCCTCCCCCCCCCCAATTTTTAAAAAAAGAAACCAAACCCCCCCTGAAAAAACGATCTAGTTATAAGCGCCCCACAGCCAAAAAAAGCAGCCCAAAACACCCCCCTTTTAAATTCTACCTCCACACAAACCACCACACTCGCAAAAAGACCGCCCTTGTTGTATTTTAAAATTTTTCTGGTTTGGCCCCATATTTTAAAACCACAAAAAAAAAAATTTCCGCAGCTACCCACCCAAACCGTCCCCCAGATGGTCACCAAAAAAACCAGCCCCCAAACCCTATAGTAAAAAAACCCAACTAACAACACTGCCTTTTTATGCCATGCAAAAAGCATAAAGGCGCTTTGGCAGCTAATTTCTTTTTAAAAAAGGTTTGCAAGATTTTGAAAATTGTTTTCCCTAATCCAATTTTTTAACCAGGCTGGGGGCGTTGGAGGACCCTACTGGCCCTGTTGGCGCACTGCCTTTTTAAACATAAACGAGTGTAGAATGAAAACCCCAACAGCCGAAATATACAAACAAATGTAATCCCCTGTTCTCTGAACAAGCCCTTTTTATCTTTCAGCTAGGGGTAGGTTTTCATAAATTTAATTTTGTTTATAGTTTCCTTTTCCCTGCTTGTTTGGCGTTTACCCTGCACTCTTTTTAAAACAGAAAAAACACTTCAAACCCTGGCTTTCCTTTTTTCCATTAAATTTTGTATTTTCTGCTGTTTTTCTACCCTTTTTCCTCTCGTCCAAAATTGGGTTTATCATCTGCATAAACCAGTTTATTTTTTTTCTTCCTTCTTCTTCAGCCTAGCTCGCCAATTTTGTTAAATTTGTTTTTTTAGTTCGCCCCCCTTTTTCCCTTTTAGGCGTTAAATTAAACTAGGAGGTCGCGCATAGGAAATGGGGTCTTTAAATTGTTTCTAATTTTTGCCCTTAACTGCTCCCCCTTAAAACTCGCCCTAAATTTTCCCTGCATTGTTTCCCATCTTTTCCCTTGGGGCCCCTAAATCATGAAAAGGGGTCTTTTCTTTTTCAAACGTGTTGGCAATTTCTTCCCCCCAATTTTTCTGTAAAAACAACAGCCTCGGGCCCTTTAAAATTTAAAATTTTAATCGCCTTTGGCCAGAAAACGGGAAATCCCCCTTGTCTAATTGTTTTTTATTTTAAAAAACTTATTTGGGGTCTGGCTTTGAATAACTTTTTAAAAAAATTTCCTCTGCTAGTTTTATAACAGTTTGGTTTTTTTTTTAAATCTATCTTAAAATAAAAAAGGGCTAGGGCCCTTTCGGGGCGTTCAAAGTCCAAAGTTTAGTAAAAAAGAGTTTTTTTCTATTTTTTTAATATTTTCTGAAACGAAAACCCCTAACTAAAGGGGGGTGTTTCGGGCTTCCAAATAAAGGGGAAATTGAAGAACCTTCTCCCTGCTCTTTCCAGTTCTTTCGCGCAATAAAGGGGGCCCAAATTTTATTTTTTTAAATCTTTTTCAAAAAAAGGGGCCGGCAGTTTTCCTTTCCCCTTCTTCAATAGGATCAATCCGCCCAAAATTTTTAAACCCCTATTTTTTTTTTATATTTCTTTTTTTTTTAAAAAAAAACTCATAGGGTTGTGACCTCGACCCCTACAGAAAAAAAAAGGGAAACCCCCCACGGCGAAAAAAGGAAAAAGGGCAGACGTAAAAGTGTAAATTTACTCCATCAATATTCACCGGGAAACAAAAATTTTAATAGTAAAGTTCCCTGATTTTTGGCGCTGACGATGTAAAATCCCGGGCACGGCTAAACAAACATTAAAAAATAGATATTCCCATCGACAGACCTAATCAAACTTTGTTGCAAATTTGGGGCGGGGCTATCGTTAATCAATAGTAAAAAAAACCTGGAGGGTACAGAAGTTTTTTGTACTAAACAGGCAGATATTTTTCCCCGTTCTGTTTCAAGGCTGCCTAAAAAAGAAAAAAAAGAGAAATTTTAATCAGGGAATACAAACCCCAAAGGGTCTCAACACAGCTTAAAGGGGATGGGAAAAGAAAATGTTAAAGATGGGGCAGTAGCAAACCCTTTTGGAAACAGATTTCAGCACCCCTTTTTAGATTTTGAACTTTTAAAGACGCACTTTCCAAATATTCCCAAAAGGCCACTAAAAAAAAAACCTTACTTAAAGACAGAAAAATTTTTAACCTAGTTTCGGTTGGGTTCTGTTTTAAAACCCCCTTTTGGGCAAAAAAACACAGCCCCGTGAATATTCTCCTTGAGTTTTGATGTTGTTATAACCCCGGACGGGCAAGAAAAAATTTTAAACCCATATAAAAAAAAAACCAGTTTTTAAATTATAAAAGGGGGTTTACCCCGAAATTACGGGAAAAATAGAAACAAGCGAAAAATTTCTCTGGAACATACATCTAAATCATTTTCTGGGAAAGTTTTTAAAAAAAGGGAATTTTGTTCTTTTTTTATTTAAGAACAATTTCCTTTTCAGAGAGAATAAAAGCTTTTTTTATAACCCCAAAAATTGAAAGGGTTACTGGGGAAATTTAAAAGGCCCAATCTGATCAGCGTTTTTCGGGTCGCGCCCCTTTTAAACCCACCAACACTTTTGATGAAAAAAAAAATTTTTTTCCGCCGGGGGTAGGAAAAGGGGATCCGCAGTTGATCGCATATGAAAAAAACCTTTCCCTTATGTTTGTAAATTTGGGAAGACACTTAATAAGTAAAAAAGGGCTGTGGTTAGATTTTAGATCCACATTTGCCAACAATTTTTTGGGAATGGAGAAGGATGGAAACCCAAATGGTAAAAAAAAATAAATTTTTTCGCAAGAAAGCAACGAAACGCCCCAATACAAATGCATGATTTTAGGGGTTTTTGTGAGGCCCCTTTTTAAAACCCTTGAAAAAAAACAGACTAAAAGACCGCCTTTTTTTAAAAATGCAGAAGAAAAATTCCTAAAAAAAAGATGGATAGCTTAAAATTTTCCGGGAAAAAGATCCGCACTGTTCTTTTATCGGCGGGTTTAAACGGGGTGGGGGAAAACGGGTTTTTCATACTTGATTTTTTTTAAAAACAATAAAACTTTTTTCATTAGGGCCACATTGTTATTTCGCAAAAAACCATTAAGCAAAAACAATTTCTTACAAAAAAAAGGAAGTTTTTTTTGGGAAACAACAGAATATATTTTTAGTTGATCCTAGCGAAAAACCCTGACAAACTTTTTTAAACATTACATAGACAATTTGGGGAAACCCTGAAACCCTTTTTAATTGTTGATAACTTTTTCAGCTGAACAAAACTTTGGGGTTAAAAAAAAAAAAAGTTTCTGCCCAAAGCTAGCCTTTAGGGGCCCCCCCGGGCCTTATTTTCTGTGTGGCTCTTAACTCAAAAATACAATGCTGTCAAAAAAGACTTTCCAAATTGCAGTTAAAATGGGTTTTGTATTATTTTAACTAAACAAAGATAGTTTTGAAAATTTTAAGGAAAAATAAAATAATAAGGGCAAAAAAGAGCAAAAAAAAAAAAAAGGGCAGTTAAAAAAAAAAAAAAGGGGGCAGTAAAGCAAAATGCATGCGGACTGACCCCCATTTTCAAAAACGTTTTTTTTAATTAAAAAATTTGTTTTTTAAATTGTTTTGTTTTTAAAAACAATTTTTTTTTTTTAAAATTTTTAAAAATTTTAAAAAAAAGAAGGGTCTGGGGCCAGAACCCAAAGCCCCCAGCTAGTTCCAAAATGCACTGAAAGTAAGCTAAAAGCCCCAAGACACAACTGAGTTTGATCAAAAGGATCCAGGAAATTTTTTGGGTTTTTGATAAAACAGAGAGGGGTTTACAAACGAAAAAAATTGAAAAAAAAAAACGACAGCAAAAAATCCTCCCTTTAGAAGAGAAAAAAAATTTAAGGGCAAACGTTTTTTGGCAAACAGAATACAAACTTCATAAAAGAGAAAATTGCTTGGGCTTTTGCTTCCTAAAAAAGCTTGGGTTTTAAAAGTTTGAACTACGAAGCCCAAATGTTACAATGATAAAACAAAAAATTTAAAAAAACCCTTTAAATGCAGTCCCTATCTTTTTAGCTTAGTTCCAGGAACACAAAAAAAAAAAAACCAGTTTGAAATAACTAGGCATGGTTCTAAATTTAAAGCTACGGGAAAAAAGAAATCCTTAGTTTGAAGGGGGGGGTGACACTGTTTTTTAAAAGAATTTACCCCAACGTTTACAGGTACACCAACAAAGACGATGTTTTTTTTTTCCCCTTAAAATTACTCCGGGGGAAAGGAGATTCTATTTTTGGGCCAAAACCCTACTTAATCAGAGGTAAAAAAAAAAGGGCAAAAAAATTTGGGAGGGCCCCTCTTAAGCTCGTTTTTTGAAATTAAACAAAAAAGGGAACAAAATAAACACCCTTGCATCATCTACAAGGTTACTTGAGGGGTTGAAAAAAGACAAACTAACAAAACACGTTTTTAAATTTTTCATTAAAAATTTGTTTTTATTTCGTTTTAACCCCTTGTTAAATGAAGTGCTGCCAAAGGATTAATAAAAAGATATTTTATAAGTTTAAATTTTTAAAAAAAATAATCTTGATTAAAAATGGAGGTAACAGTTCCCGGGTTAAAAACCAAAAACTAACTTTAAAAGGAAATAGAAAACGACTTTGGGTAATAAAGAGTTACTAGAAAAAAAAATGCTAAACTTAAAAAACTCTTTCTTTTGTAATTTCTGGGTTTATCGGCTGAAACTAGCGTAAAATGCTTTCTCTAGTTTGCGTTTTAAACCCCTGGGGGCGGGGGGCCAGCCCCCTTTTTGCATTAGGGGGTTTTCCCGGGGGAGGATTTAGGAGCCCTGTCTATGAAATTTTTAAAATGCTGTTTTAAAAAAAATTAAAATCCAAAATTTCAAAAACAAAACTGCCAATTTAACCCAAACATCAGCAAAACTTTGTTCCAAAAAAAAATAAGAAAAGCCAAAACATTTTCAGGATGGGAAAAAAATTTCGGACGAAGAATTTTAGAACTTATGGCCATGTTTAGGGTTACAGACGACAAAAAATTGAACTTCAAAAGGAGGGAGAAAAAACTTTTTTCTTCAAAGACAGGTTTGAACACTATGCAAATTTAAAAAGAACTTTAAAAACAAAAAACTTTATCGTTAAAACCCCCCAAAAGAGCCAAAAAAAAAAAAGTTTAAACAAAAAATAAAAACTATTTTTTTTTTTTTAAAATTTACAGTGTTTGGCGGGGCAAAATTCAAAACCCTTTGGGGAACAAAGGACTTTTAGGGGGAAAGGGTTTTTAGATTCAGTACCCCGCAGAACTAGAGATTCCCCCCCCCTTAAAAATAAAACGGGGGGGGTTTTTTTTTCAAGATTCTTTCACTTTAAATAAGTCAAGCTCCTAAGGGGTCTGTGGGTCTAATTCAAAAAAAACGCCTTCCCTCCTTTCCCGGGGCCCAAAAAATTTTCTTTCTTTTAGTCCCAAAAGGCAAGATTTTTTGAGTCCCCTGCCCCAACTTTATTTAAAACAATTTTTTTTTAATTAAAATTGGGGGTTTTACTGGTTCAAAACCCCGTTTTCTTTAAATTCTTCATTGTTCATAGCAGAAAAACGGCTGGCAAACTCCTAACCCAAAAATGTTTTAAATTTTTCTACCAAAATTTTTCGTGAAATTTATAGGAAAACAGACCCTTCAGCAAAATTTCCCTTTTTAAAGTTTTTCTACTTTGGGGTTTTGAACGAAAGGTTTTCCTGGGATCCCTCTCCAACTGTAACAAAGATGTTTTAAAAACAAATTGGTTTTAAAAAGAACCTTTAAAAATCTTTTTTCCCTCATCAACCCGAACCATCCTTTTGGGTTCCTTTAAAAAGGGCCTCCAAAGGATATTTTTTGTAAAGCCACACCCCAGCATTGAGGGTTTTATCTGTTAAAGGTTCAGGGGTCTTTTTTATTTTTGAAGCCAAGTCAACAACGTTTAGAGCATACTTTAAAATTTTTTCCTTTTTCCAAAATTTGTCATGTGGAAAAATACAAACAAGTCCCCCTGGTGGGTGCATTAAAGGGAAAGAATTAACAAAATTTAGGTCTTATTATTCTTTTTTGGGGGGAGGCAGATATATTTTCCCCCCAAATTGCCTGATTTTAAGCCCGTCCCCTTTCCCCCATCTTTAATTTAGAACTCTAGCAAACTTTTCTTTTTGTTTTTTCCCAAAAGCGGGCTTTCCTTTCCAATAACCTTTGGAGAATAAAAATATTTTTTTACTTGTCCCCTATGAAGGACCGTATTTTAAATGGGGTTTTTAAATTGTTTGGGCAAGAATATAGATTGCTCCCATAGCAAACCCCCAAAAAACCAAATTCCACTATTTTCTGTTTTTTCCCATGGGTTTATAAAAGTCCCAAAAGTTTTTGGGGGCGGTGGTTGTTTGAAACTTCTTTTCCCTTTTCCCCAAAATTTAAAACCATTCATTTCCTCATCAACGTCTGAAAAAGTGTGGGTCTGGGATGAAACCCCCGTTACTTTAAATTTTTTTAAAAAAAATTCTAGTGGGCAATTCGTCTTTCTCATAAGCGTCTCTTGCCCGGCTAAATCTTTTAAATTTCTTTGTTATGGCGTTTTTCCCCCTCTTCGTCGGACCTCAATTTACTAAACATATAATTGCAAACCAAGAAGGCCAAGGCAATTTAAAAATACTCCTCCCCACCATAAAACTACTCCCGGGCCCTCTTTTTAAAAAACAAAATTTTTTTTTTGATTAATCTTTCCCCTGAAATAAAAAAATTTTCTTTGGGAAAAATTCCCCGTTGGGAACAAAAAGGGCTTTTGAACGCAAAAAAATTCCCCCCCAGTGGGTTACAACATACCTTTAAAAAACGTCCTCAAGGGCAAAACCCTTCCCCAGGTCGGCCGCTTCAACTAAACAATTTTTTGCTAACACGCAAAATTTTATACAAGGCCGCTAATTAAAAGCAGAAAGGTAAATCGAATTTATAAACTTTTTTTCAAATCATCTTTTAAATTTAATAAAAAAATAATTAAAATAATCAAATACGAAAGGGTGTCCCATGTGCTTTTTAAAACAGATAAACTTTTTTTTGGTTTAAAACTAAAAATAAAGGGGTTTCAACTATTTTTGGGGAACCCTTTTATCTTTCCCATTGGGGGTTTGGGGGGGGGTTTTTTTCCTAAAAAACATTTTTGCAAGGGAAATAAACAAAAACACACCAAGATAGGCACTGCAAAAATTTAAACCCAAAGTTAAAACTCATGGTTTTAAAAAAAATAATATTTTTAAAAATTTTTTTTTGCTTTTTTAAAAAAAAAGTGACGAACTATTTAAAATTGAGGGGCAAGCAGACAAATGCCATAAAGAAAGATTTTACTCTCTGGTGCTTTTTTGGAAAAAATAAAAAGTAAATTTTGGCAAATGAACTAATTATTTTAACAAACAACAACTGTCCCACATCAGAGTTGGGGAAGTACTAACCCAGGACGAAGCACAGTTAGGGTCAAAAAAAGGTTAATTTTGGTGGGTCAGCCCAAAGAATTTGTTTTATATGCTAAGTTAGTAAGAAAAATCGCCAAAGGAAATTTAAAAGAAAATTTTAAAAAAGACTTTTTTCACAAATTTCCCCGGGTTTTTAAAAAAATTTCCCCAAAACTTTGCATTTGACAGGGATTACAAAATTTGGAAAATATGCTATTAAACCCATTTCCCTCAGGGGTTTAAATTCTTTTAATCATAAAAATTTTGATCAAATAAAAAAAATTTTAAAAATTTGCAAAAAAAAAAATTTAGCGATCAGGGGAAGAAGACGCGCAGGACATTTCCCAAGGGGCAAAAATTCGCCACAAAGTTTAAAACCCACGGTTTAATGCGCCAAAAAATTAATGTCCCCCCAAAAGGGGTTTAAAGTTTAAAAATAAAAATCCAGGACTATTGAAAACCCCCCCCGGGGGTAAACCAGCTGAATGGAACCCAAATGCCAAAAAACAAACCAATCAGCAAAACAAAAATTATTAGGGTAGTAAAACAACATCCAAACACCACAACCAAACACCCCCAAAAACAACAACCCAAACACCCAAACCCAAAAATAAGAAGTAATTTTTTAAGTATTTGGGTTCTGTTTTTGTTGGGGGGGAGTTTTAGCCTACAAATGTCTTTAAATTTAAACTTACAGCAAAGTTTCAAACCCCCCCACCAAAACCAGAAAAAAAAAGAAAAACCCAAATTTTTGCAAAAAAAAAAAAAAGGAAACCTCCCGTTGAACCCATTTTTTTATGGAATAGTTTTTTAAGAACCAAAAAAAATACAAGTCAAGAACTAGATAAAAATACAAGTTAAATTATTTTTTAAAAGTACTTTTTAAGGGAAAATTTCAAGTAAATTTCAAAATAAAGTACAAAAAAAATAAATTCTTTTTTTTAAATTTTTAGTTTAAATTCTTAAAAAGAAACAGTTGGGTTTTTAAGTTAAATTTTTGTTAGGTTTTTAAGTAAGTTATTGTTAGGGTTTTAAAAATTTTAATACAGGGGCCCAAATCATTTTAAATTTTAAAACTTTTAAAGTTTTTCCAAAGTCCTAAAAGCATAAAGAAAACTCAGGAAAAGACGAAGTTTTCTTGTTATTGTTAGAGACTAGCGGGTTTTTTTTTTAACACAGTTTTTTTTTACCTTTAAAAAGAGTTAAAAAGCGCAGAAAAATTAAAACAATTTGTTTTGGGTTAAATACTTTGGTTTTTCAAAGAGAGCTTGCCCCTGTAGTTTTTCGTTTAGAAAAAATTTTTTTTTACAACTTCTTTATTTTTTATGCCTTTAGCTTTTTTCATTACAGAAGTCCCGGCGGCAAAAGCAAAACCCTCTTCCCAAAACCCCAACCCAACAAATTCTTTGATAACGTTCCAAAAAAGGGGCAACCTTTTTCTTTCCAAAACTTTTTTTTGTTTTTCAGTTTAATGTAAAAGGGGCTGTCTTTTGGGGTGTCCCCTGTGCGAAACCCCCCCATCAATTTCCTTTTTGCTAAAATTTTGTTTCTAAATCCCCTTTTGAAGCTTTTGTGGGGGCGTTCCCAGAATAAAAAATATCCGTGTCTGGAAAAAGGACTCTTGCTTCTTGGGAAAAGGGTTTAAAAAAGTCCCTACAGAAATTTTAACATCAATAACCCTTTACAACTCTAAACAGTAAAGCCCCATAAACACCGGCTTTCCAACTTTAAAATCCTTTTTCTTTTTTATCATAATACCAACTATTTAACCCTTAAATCTTTTTAAAGTCTTTATAGTTAGGGGTTAGGAGGCAAACTTTAATTTTCTTGGTTTTTTTTTGAAACTAAATTTAACCCTCCCTTTAAAGTTTGTGGGGGGATTTTCCATAGTTTTGCCAAAACGCGTTTTCATCAGTTAAAAGAAGTCTTTTTTTTGAAACTCAGTGGGGGTGAGTTTTTTTAAAATCCCGTAAATTTTTTCTTGATGTATGGCCTCAAAAAGGGCTCTTGGCCCAAAAACAATATTCTGTTTAAAACCTTCTTAGTTTCAGCCCGTGTCCCTTTAAATAAAACGAACAACGTAATGAAAAAACATACTTAGTTTTTTTGGCAAGATTTGGGTTTCAAAAATTTAGGAGGTTCGATAGGACTTTATCTTTTAAAACTTTCCGCGGCATGGGGAAACGTTTTTGGAGGTCATGCAGGGTTTATAAAGGGAATTTTTAAGTCTACTTCTAGAAAAAAACCATACTGTTGAACCGACGTTAAAACGTTCAACCCTTTTTAAACCCCTTGAATATTTTTTGTCCCCTGCCCTGAATACATCTGAAAATTACGTAATGGAAGCGGCTGGCCCCAAGGCCCCCTCCATACAGAAAAATTTTGCGTCTAAGTTTCATTTGATAGTTTTGGGTTGGGTTTTGTTGGGTTTCCAAAAAACGTCAAAATACGGGGCTTTTCAAAAGGGTACAGGCCCAAACAAAAACCTTCCCCCCTTTAACCGGCCCATCCCCTGAAGTTTTTGGGGAAATCCCCAAAAAAAAGTCAAACGATGTTTGTAGAATTTAAAAGCAACCCCAAAAAGGCCAGGCCCAGAAAGAAAAGTGAAAAGGGCCCAGACAGAAAAGTTTTATGCATGTAGAAACGTAAATTTTTAAAGACGGGCAGGGAAAAAACAAACGTTTGGGGCCCAAAAAAATATTTATCAAAGAAAACACCCATTGTTTTTCAAAAGTGAATTCTGTCCCCGGCTTCTGAGCGAATTCATTTCAAGTCGGTTATTCCTTTCCCCCTAAGCTTAGAAAAGGGAAAACACCCTTTAGGGGAAGTGGGTCTTCGTCAAAACTTTCCCACGCCCCATGTATTCATAAGATAAACTCCCTTTTCGCACAAAGAGGGGTCAAAGTAAAATTTTTTTAATTTATTGGAAAGTCTTGTAACGATCCTGCTAACCTTTTCTAAACTTTCCCCCCCAAAAATTTTTCTGAGTCAAAAAATTTAAAAACAAAAAGTAAAAGTCCCTGTACTTTTTTTGAAGACTGGCAATGCAAGGGAAACCCCTTAAATTCAGGGGAAATCAAATGCTTGCATGATAAAATTAGAAACCCTAGCCTCGAAATTATGAAAGAAGTAGGCAGTTTTTCCCTGTCTTAGGATCAACCTTAAGTTTAAGAAAAAAAAAATTGTTTAGGGGCGGCCCCCCTGAAAAATTTCCCGTAAAAGTTTTCGGGTTTTTCTTACGTGCACCTAATAATTTTTCCCGTTACATATCCAAAAGTGGGTAGATGAGTTCCCTAACGTTCTTGGTCTTCAGGATTCCCTTTAAAAATTCGAAAGATTTAAAATTTTGGTTGGAGAGTAAATTTTCGAACTATTTTCATCCCGCTCCCAAAAAAAAACTAGCCGCGGGTTTGGGGCCCCTGTAAATCTCGGGGGCCCTGTGTTGACCAACTGCCCCAACCAACCCTTTAAAACCCTAAAAACAAATTTGAAAGGGGGTTAAAAAAGGGTTTTTTTTTTGTTCTTTTGGGGTTTTTGGCCTTTGATTGCGGTAAGAGCGATTCCCAAAATCACATAAAAAAAACGTATGGGCCCCATTTGCATTTTGGTACAATTCCCTTTAAAACCCAAAAATTTTGACCCTGGGTTTGGGGGGGTGGAGGAAATTTTTACCCCAGTCCACAAAACTTTTTTCAATAGTTTTATGACCCGGCAGCGCTTCCAAAAGTGGGGATTCAAAACCGACACCTTTTACAAATAACTTGTTTAATTTATCTTTGATGTATAAAATTTAAAAAGTCGCTTAATGTTCGAATTTAAAAAATAATGAAATCTTTGTACAAACTCAAAAAGGAAAACCCCAAATCAAATGAATCTAAGGGTTTGCCTAAAGAAGGGGCGTTTGGGGGAAAACCTTATAGACTAGAAAGGGTTTTTTAACCAACCCTGTGTATAAAGTTTTTCAGTGATTGGTTTGGTTTTTTTTTTTTTCAAACGAATATGCTGTTTTTTTACTTACTGGAAAAAGGGAATTTTTTCAAAAATTCAGCTCTTGGGTTTTTATGCTTTTAAATTTGGAAACTTTTGGGGCATGGAAAATTTTAAAAGGAAATAAATGCCTAAAACACCCAAAATAAAACACAAGTTGTCTAATTATGTAAGTTTTAAAACAGCCCGTTTTTAAAAATCAAAATCCTTGGGGAAGAAAAGTAAGAAAATTCCAACATAATTTGAACTATTTTGTTCTTTAAAATTTTTTCAAGGGCGTCCCTTTTAACCACCAGAACCCCCCTTTAAATTTGCCTCCTCACTTTCATGGTTTAAAAAGTTAACATGAAATTAGCCAAGTTAGATTTTAAAATCGTGATAGTTATTACTTCTTTTTTGCCCTTTTTGAAACCCCCGACTGGCATGTTTAATATCATCCACGTTTTTAAAATCAATCAGAACAGCTAACACCCTTTTTAAATGGCGGTTCCATCTGAAAAAGACTCGGAATTTTTGAGATACATGTTTCTACCTTTTTTGAACAAATTTTTGGGGGTTAAAGATGTCAAAGTCTCTTCCAAAACATATTTTTTTAATTTTTTGTCACTGCTAAAAATTTTTTTCCATCGTATATTTTTTTCCGCCCCGGAAATTTTCTTGTTGGGCCCATTTTTAAAAACCCAAAATAATTTTTCGTAAAAAAACAAAAAAAATTTTAAATAAAAGTAAAAAAAAACGCGTTTTTATTCTTCACCTAACGTTGCAAAAACACAAGACATTTTAACCTTAAAAAAACGTTTCCCCCACAATTTTGTTTTTTTTGAACAAAAACAGTCAATGTTCACACTTTGATTTTCTTCGGGTTTAATAGTTCACTAAAGACTTTTATTATATTGTTTTTTCATCATTCCAAAACCCCGATTTACTAAAAACAATGTTTTTAAAGCTTTTCAAATTTTCTCGTTTAAAAATTTCATTACACTTTTTTTTAAAAACAAAACACTAAGTTCGGGAGCCAAATTTTTAAAACTAAAATAAATAAAATTTAAATTGGGAATTCCCAAATGTTTATTTATAGTCTTTTCCCAAACGTAAAACCTTTTCTTCATTAAAGGAATAGTTACTTTTTCCGGGCTGGTAAAAAAGTCAGAATTAAAAATCTTGGAAGGGAAAATAATCAACTAATATTTCAAAAAAATGGGGGGGGGGGGGGGGGAAAATTTGGGGTTTTATGTTTTTCCCCTTTGTGTTTTTAATTTTGTGTTTGTGTTTGTTTTTAAAGGGGGGGGGAATTTTTTGGGGGGGGCCCTTAATTAAGGGGGGGGTAAATTTTAAGACCCCCTTTTTAAAAACCCTTTGGTTTTTATTTTTAAAGGAATAAAAAAATTATTTAAAAAAAAAAAAAATAAACCTTTTTTCCCCCTTCCCCTATTTACTTCCCAAAACTTGGTTTACACTTCCCGCCCGGCTGCCTTTTAAAAACCCCCCCCCTCCCCCCAACCCCCCCCAAAAATTTTCCCTTAAAAACCCTTCACCCCAAAAGGGCCCCCCCCATTTTCCCCAAAATCCCCCAAATCACCTCAAAACAGCCAAACAAAAGGAAAGGGGAAATTTTCGCCTGTTTTATTTAATGGTCGGGAAAAAGTAAATTTTTTAAAAGGGGTAAAGGAACCTTAGATTTTTAAATTTTATGGGGAGAAAAATGTAAATATGCGGGTTCCGATCCCCCAAATCCATTCTGCAGGGAAAAACCCCGTTTCAATGTGCAAATTACGTCAATTTTTGGAGTTTGGGAGTGTTAATTTTGTGGGAAAACGGTTTTAAATTTTGGCAAAAACTGTTATTGATGGAGTTTTTGTAGAAAAAAGGGGGTTTTCGGGAGAATAACAGGGGTGGTCGTAAACCCCGCTTTTTGACATTCTCTTTTACTTTTAGCACGTTCAAACAAATGACTTATTATTACCTGCCCTTAAAACCGACATAGGTTGACAATCCAGCAAACCATCCTCGTGTCAGCCTTGCCTTGGCTGACACATTGAGTTGATGTGGTGTGAGAACTAAGGAAAGTGAGGGGGGAAGGTGGGGGAAAAAGCGGGGAAGGGGAGGAGGTGAGGCACAGGGGAGGGGAAGGGGGAGGTGAGACACAGGGGGGAAGGGGAGGGGGTGAGGACACTAGGGGAGGAATGAAGGTGGACACATGAGAAGGAGGGGTGAGACAGTATAGGGGAATGGGAGGTGAACTAAGGGGGGGGAAGGGGAGGAGGTAGCACAGGGGAGGGAAGGGGAGAGTGAGAACAGGAGGGATAGAGAGTAATGGCCGTGGAGGGGAAGGGGTGAGTCACAGGGGAGGGTAGGGTGTGTAATAGGGAATGAAAGGAGAGATTGAGTAACGTCAAGGTAGGGGCAGTAGAACGTGGAGTGAAGGTAGGGCTCTAACTTGGGTGCAATTTTTAGAAGCGATAAAATTGAAAATTAAAAAATTAATTAATAGTTTCTACGCCGGGAAGGCAGCAGACACTGTCTGTTTGCGTTCTTTGTCTGGCCTGGTCGGGACGCCCGCCCTCTCACACCCCAGCCCAGTTTAAGCGCGGAGCTGCGACACAGCCCCGGGAAGGCCACGAGAAGACCCCAAAGGACCTCAAAAACGCCAAGTTCTTAACTTAAGGGAAGTGAATAGGCGCGATTGATTAAAATGGTGCTGGAAGGAGGAGGTACAGTAAGCCATTAGAGTTTGATATAGGGAGAGAAGTAAGTATGCGGTTCACGATCACCAAATCCTATTGGGACGGTAAAGCCCCGTGTCATGGTGCTAATACGGCAATATTTGGCATTTTGGAGTGTTAACGAGTTAGTGTGAAACAGGTGTATTTTGGGCCAAAACGATATGTGGACGTGATTTGTAGGAAGAGGTGGGTTTTCGGGCAGAAAACATGGGTGGTGAGGACCCGCATATTTACATTCTCTGGCTTATTAGCACGTTCGAAACAAAGAGCTTACTTATTAGCTGAGACCTAAGCGACAAGGGTTGACATCACACAAACCAGACCTCAGTGACAGCCTTGACCTTGCTGACACATTGAGGAGGGAGGGGAGATAGACAAAGTGAGGGGAAGTGGAGGAAGTGAGGGAGAGGGATGGGGCAAGGGGAGGGAAGGAGGGGGACACAGAGGGGAGGGGAGGAGGTGAGGACACAGGGGAGGGGAAGGGGGGAGGTGAGGACACAGAGGGGAGGGGAAGGGGAGGAGGAGACAAGAAGGGGAGTAGGAGGAGGGAGGGAAAAGGGAGGGGAGGGGAGGAGGAGGACAGTGAGGAAGGGAAGGAATTACAAAGAAAGGAAGAGGACATAATAGAGGACGGGGAAATGGGGTGTGGGGTAGGCGCAATGTGGATAAACAGGAGAAGGGTAAAAGAAAGGGACTTCAATCCCGTATCCCCGAAGAGGAGTATGCTGCCTTAAGCGCGATAAAAAAGGTCATACACACAAAACTCCACTGCCTGCTATACAGGAGTGTCCGCAGGAGTATCAGCCTGCGTACGCAGAAGAAGAAGAAGATCCTGATAGAATCACTTTAGTGCACGACGGTGACATCAGTCTCGTTTCTAATGCGACAGAAAATGCTACTTAAGAAAGAAGCGAAGTGATGTTGGATTCGAAGCGGGTCTGAAGGAGGAAGGGGGAATGGCAGAACTCGCCGCTCATTAAGTTTATACACAAGTCACCATTACTGGTGCCCTGTGAATGTTTCAGCTTCCCAGACAAAACACTGATTGTTGCTCTCAGTATGTCATGTCTGTCAGAAAGTGTTACTTCACAGCTAGAAACAATGAAGGCTAAGATGACAGAACTCATACATCTCTACATTCTGCATGTATTTAGATTCTTTTGTTCCTGCACATTACAAATAGGCCAAATGTCAAAGTTGCCTTGTTATACAACTGAATTTATATTTTCTGAAGAGGCTTTCTCAACTGTAGTAAATCAGATTTAAGTCTGGATAAAAATGTTCACAATCTACTGCTCAAACTTAAGATAAAGGGTTGCATAAATTAACTGTCCCGGAATAAGAATAGTGATGTCTACTCCTCCATTTTGACCTTCAGCAAAGTCAAGGTATTAACCATTATAGGTTTAGTTGATATCCTCACACACCCCTCCCCTTCCTGCCTCCTAATCAATTGATTTGAAAGCATGTAAATTCTGTGCCAGAATATTGGCATGTCATAATACCAGAAACTTAATGTTACATAGGCACAGAACATAAAGTTTGTATGTTTGTTGTTCAGTAAGAGAAAAAAGTTAGATGGACACTGTTTTTCAGGCAAATGTGAGAACACACACACATGTGCGTGCATGCACACACACACATACACACACACACACACCACAAAACACACACACACACACACACCAACAACAAACACACACACACACACCCACACAGAAATACACACACACACACACACACACAAACTACAAAGTGTGGATAGCAAAGCCTTCAAATTTTTGCCTAGGAGTTCCGTATATGCCTCCACTTTGAGGACATACACAGAAATAGACCCTTTTACCTTTAAATGAATATAGGAATCTATCACTTGCAAAATATTTCATGAAATGTTCAACCATGGAAGGTGTAAATGAAACGGAAATATCTATAAACCCAGAGAGTGATTAAACCAAAAAAGAGCAAAAAATATTGCCTCTCTGTGCACTATCAGTTCATACACTGCTGATTTGTTCAAGAAAAGTAATATAGATGTTAAGTCTTTGTCAAAAACGTCCCTTATAGATCCCATTCCAACGTGGGAAAGAAAGAGGGCGAAGTTTGATCTTGATTACACTGATACAAAGAAAGCAAATCAGCCTTACATCTTGTCATATTTAACGAAGATGCAAATGCAAGACAGATATTCCAACCATCTTAAGGTGTACACAGATGGATCGTTGACGAGTAACAAAGAGGCCGGGATCAGCATTTGTTATTCCATCGCTGAAAGTACAAAAAGCATATTTCATGGAAATATCGCTCCATATTCGTGGCTGAAATGATAGCGATACTTATGGCGTTGACATTTCTAATTGATTTACCGCAGTCAATTTTTCAAGTATTGTTTTGTGTAGATTCGTTGTCAGTGTTACAATCGATCAAGTTTTTTTAATTCAAATTCAGATAACTTTATTTTGAAGGAAATTCAACATTTAATCCACGTCTTGATATGTAAAGGAACAGATATAACTTTCCTCTGGGTTCCTTCACACTGTGGAATTTCGGGCAATGAACTTGCTGACAGATGTGCGAAAAAAGGCGCTGAAAATGGAACGAGAGTACAAACTATTTCCATACCGTTCACTTTGAAAGAGAGTCAACAAATTTTAAAACATACAGCTTGGGAATATTCAGAAATGGGCAGAACAACGCTGTTATTCATGTTCAGACACAAAATAATCCTCTTTTTAGTATTGATCATTTCAAAAGCATCCAAAATCTGCACATTTATGATATGCATCAATACAGAAACTTCGTTTCAATATTCCATCGATTGAAACTGGATGCTTTTAGAACTAAATATAGCTCTGCAACAAAATGCATATGCGGGGAAACAAAATTGACAAGAGATCATGTTTTTGTTCGAATGTGTGCCTCTCAAGGCATTTCTGCCATATTTATCAGGCATGTCTGTGACAGATATTTTTTCTGATATTGATTTTGCTTTGAAAGTTACTTTCTGGCTTGATTTGTAGTCCAGTCAGGTATTTGCTTTAATCTGATATTGTTAGTGTGTGTAGGTTTGTTTGTTTATTTCGTTTGTGTGTCTGATTGTTTTCTGATTTTATGTACACCACACATGTACATTTTCAGCGCCTTTTTTCGCACATCTGTACACAAGTAGCCAAATCGTGACTCGCTCACTCCCATCTCCACCCCCTCCCACACACACACACACCACACACACACACACACACACACACACCACACCACACACACCACACACACTTGTATGCAACATGAACAAACTCTATCTATCTCCCTCTATTTGCCTGTCTATCTCTCCTTTCTTGTCTAATATCACATAGTTTGTGAAAAGACGTAAAATTAAAGTAACTACTACTACTACTACTACTACAAACTACTACTACTACACACACACACACACACACACACACACACACACACACACACACACCCCCACACATCTAATACAAAGAACATTCTTTTTGTCTATCATTCTAACTGTATTGTGAAACGAGATTGGGATTCGACGCAGGTCTAAGGAAAAGGGGAAATAGGGGATAGAGGGGGAAGAGTATGTGTGTGTGGAAAATAGAGAAGGGGGGGGGGGGGGTCGGTAAGGCGGGAAATACAAATACTTTTTGTCTGATCTTCACCGGGGACATCAAAACTGAATCAATTTTTGTGATGTTGATGGTGATGGGTGAGATTAACCGAGGCCGTTAAAGGGGTCCTCACCCCTACATGTTTGGGTTGTTCAAAAGTATGATCGAGCGTGTTTCGATGTACGTGTTACTTTTCTTCTGGAACTCACTTCAAATCCGTGTTTCGGGTCGTGCAAGTAGCCAAATCGTGACTCGCCACGGAGATTGCCGAGCACAGACGGAAAGAGACGAGAGTCGGGATTCCGCAAGTGACGTATAAATGCCAAGACTAACGAGCAATGAAAGACATGTCCCTAAAACCTTTCGCTATGAGGACGTAAAACTCAACTATTTTCCGCGATAATGGCAGATGCCCCAGCTACGAGTCAAGTTCCAACGAAGAGACATCGAACGTGAAATTGTCACTGAAGTGTATTTCAGCCGTACCATTGAACCTACAGCTCCTTGTACAGTACCGCCTCCTCGCCATCAGACGCTGTGATTTCTTTCTAGCAGTCGACATTATTTTTACAGGTTGACCATATATGTACATGTACACACATACGCACGACACAGATAGTATAATATCACAAGCACTATAACATCTGTTCACACACACCACACACACACACACACCCCACACACACACACAACACACACCACACATTACCTGATTAAATAACTTTAAAATGATTATTGATAACCACATTTTCCTTCCAGTTTAGACTCATCAGATAATGCCCCTTTCCTTGAACAGAGTTTGTCAGCTAACACACACACATCACACATTACCGAGTAATTAAATAACTTAAAAGATTATGTGAAACCACATTTTTCCTTCAGTTGTTTAGACTATCAGATAATGCCTTTTCCTTGAACAGTGTTGTCAGCTACTGCATCATCACACTAATTCTCTTCCCTGCTGTAGAAATCTTTTAATAGCTGTTCACTTTCAGTCCCCCCCCCCCTCCCCCCCCCCCTCCCTCCCCACCACACACACACACTTTTTTTTTACATTCTTCATTTTCAATCTCCTTCCCTCCACTTAAATTCTGAAGTTCCACAATGACAATTAGAATCTGAGGGGTCTTTTACAATATATTGTAGTCAAAAGATTCTGGCTGTTATTTTAAAAACTGATGCGTGAGGTGCCGCACATCAGATCTAAGCTGTAGATCTAAGCTCATTATTCTCTTACTCACCAGGACAGTTTATAGCATACAGACATACCACACCTGCATATATCTTAAAATGCACACTGTCACCATCCTGTATCCAAATACTGATGAATAATTCACTTACTAAAGCATATGGTTGTTGGGCGGAAACTTGAACTTGCAGGGGTGCCTGATGTTCAGCAATGTCCTGAAAAATAAAACCCAAACCATTATTCACTGGAGTCCAACAAGCTGTTATTTATGGACATGGACACTTTCTTGTTAATAAGAATCATACCTTCAGTTTTGTTGGAAACAGCAACAGCAGGGGAAAAAATTAATCACAAACATGCAACAGTTTCAGTGACAGCAGGCAATGTGACGACTGACTGCCACTATGACTCTGGCATGTGTGACTGAAAGTAATAATGTGTGTTTCAGTTTGATGCCAACACTCTACAAAAACCAACAACTATCTTTACAACCAACCATGCACTGAGAATGAAATGAAACCCAAAAAGATCAACCACTCATTCCACAAACCTTACCTTCTTTACGTCTCTGAGTTTGGCTCTCTTGCTCCTGACAGAATCTGTGTCACTGTTGCGTTTGAGGCTTGCACTTGCAGCCGGCGAATGAACAGAGAGTGCTTTAATACATTTTTCTGTTATAATAGTTGGCACAGCATCCTCTTTCAGCTGTCTTCGGACCCGAATTCCAGCTTCCACCTTTACCTTCCAGGTATGTTGGTCTTGGAAACTGCTCTTCAAAGTGACGACAGCAAATGCTATGATAACTGTCCCGAAGAACAAACTCTTTCCTCGTTGTGGTGACATTGATCCACAATCGCCTAAACTGGCTGGAAGCACCTGGAAAAGCATGAACGCTTACTCTTTGCTTATTTCCTGATGAAATTCCGCAACCAGACACAGCACACATTCTCCTCATCTCACTTCAGCCGAACACGAAGAGCGACTTGGCTTTTCTACGTCATCAATCGGGAAACCCCTTTTATCGAAATCGAGGCTCTCGTTCCTGTTTCAGCCTCTCGCTTTCCCGGTGCGCAGGAAATGCTGCTCTCACTGCAAGATGAGAGCACAGGCGGCTGATTTGGGCTGGGTTTCGCAATACGACCACATACCAAAACCGTGTATTTGGTCAAAATAGATTTGTAAAAATGGGTGAGAACCCCTTAAGGATAAGGTTTCCCAGGTGCAGCTCTTGGCGTTGCTGTCCCCAGCGGTGATTGGTCGGAGTCAGTGTTGTCAGCGGTGATTGGTCGGAGTCAGTGTTGCGTTGCTGTCCCAGCGGTGATTGGTCGGTGTCAGTGTTGTTGGTCGGCTGCTCTCTGTGTCCTTCCATGCTCTTGGACAGTTCCCCTTCAGGATCACTGATATGGATCCACACGATCCAATTTTGGCCAGCTCAGGTAGAGCACCCTAACTGGTCGCCCCGCCCCTCCTCCCCCCAGCTGGCAAGCCAGAGGACAGAGGTGTGAGTATCAGATGTTTGACCCAAGGCTGGACTCTGAAGAACCTCTTTGCTTGTTTTGACTCTCTTTGCCGTCCTCACCTCTTTCTGCACAATGGTTAAAACCAACTGTCTGTACCGGAGGATAGGAGGGAGTCACACAGGAGCTTCATGGGTTGCATCCCCAGGGTGGGATGTGGTTGGAGAAAGTCCTGGACTCTGAGGTCGTGGGTTGTCCTAAAAATCCATAGTGGTGCCAGGGTGGCTGCTAGGGCAGGGCACCCACTGCAGGCATGCTGGAGCGATATATCCACTTCTGCAAAAACATGCCAAGTAGTCCTTTGTGCTTCCGAGCCATTTGTGGCTCGTTTTACTGGACTTTTCAAAAATTCATGTGGCAGCGCGCACAGGAGAAGGCCGCCATGAGACTTGGTGTGATGCGTTCGGTGGTCGTGAGGCAATGGCAGTGGCACGTGTTTTTGGTCGCCTTTCTGCTTCAATGTGGCGACGTTGAGCTGAACCCAGGAACCCCACCTTCAAAAAATTCAAAACAGTCGTCTCTGACATGTAACCATACCCAGTCCCCTGGTAGGGGTAACAAACGGAACACTTCTTCCAATTCAGAGCCGACCATTGCCGATGTTGTGAATATGCTGAACAGAATGGATCAGAAAATGGACAGCATGCATGCATCTACACAAGAACAAATGGACAACATTCAGACAGACATAGCCGATGTAATGAAAGAAAACAATGAACATAAAGAAAAAGTGGAACGGCTAGAATCAAAACTAGACGACCTTGAGGGACGGAGCAGAAGAAAAAAACCTCATCTTCCATGGTATCCCCCGCCGTGGGGAAGGGACCGAGACCTGGGAGGACTGTGAAAACGCCGTCAAGTCTGTGCTGAAGGAGAAATTAGGGAGGGACGATGTGGAAATCGAACGTGACCACTGACTGAGAGGAGGAAAGACACCCACCCCATTATCGTTTCTTTTGAGAAATTCAAAGAGAAAGAATCCATCCTGACTGAAAGCAGAAAAATGAAAGACAGGCGCTCTGATGTCTCCATCACCGAGGACTTCAGCCCCAGGGTGAGAGAGAAACGCCGAAGACTGCTGCCGTTCCTGGAGGAGGCCAAAACAGGCGGGGAAGCGCGCGTTCCTGCGTTTTGACGCTCTGGTGATAGAGGGCAAGTCTCATGTGTACGATCCTGCCACTGACAAACTGGTGGAACGACAAGCAGTCAGATGAAGTGTAGGCCGACCCAATCGTGATTCAACCAGGGCAGCCACATCGTCACGGTCAAAGGTGGTCATCGGAAAGGTGGATGCTTCATTTTATGCCCCAACACACCCATCTTACCTTTCTTTGTCCCTCCTGCCACATCTAATTCAGTAAATGACAGTGTCAAATTTGGTTTGTTCAAGATCATGGTTTGGAACATCTTTCCTGCACAATGGTTAAAACCAACTGTCTGTACCGGGATAGGAGGGAGTCACACAGGAGCTTCATGGGTTGCATCCCCAGGGTGGGATGTGGTTGGAGAAGTCCTGGACTCTGAGGTCGTGGTTGTCCTAAAAATCCATAGTGGTGCCGGGGTGGCCGCGAGGGCAGGGCACCCACTGAAGGCATGCTGGAGCGATATATCCACTTCTGCATGCACATTGGACCCCCATGAGGCTAACCCTGTAGCACCCTGTGTGGAGCCCCCTCACTAGTTAGAGATGTTTTCTGGGGAATTTCTGGCTTAGTTTCTTCTTCCCGTGCATGGGAAGGAGAAACCACCCCCTTGTCCCAATTGGTCTCTGAGGGTCTCCTCTGAGGGTCTCCTCTGAGGGTCTCCTCTACCTTTTCTGTGAACAGCTGTTGGAGCATGGTTCACAACCTTGGTCATTGACAGCTCAAGCTGGGTGTGTCATTTTCTGCTGCAGGCTTAGCTGCTTGGTTGGCCACGTCATTGCCCCATACTTCCCCAAATATGGAGTATGGCTGCCTTAATGGCGGGATAAAAAACGGTCATACACACAGAACTCCACTACCTGTCGAAACAGGCAGTGTCCGCAGAGTATCAGCCAGCGTACGCAGAAAGAAAGAAAGAAAGAACTGCCCCAGACACCAGTGTGGGACGGAGCCCATGAATGTAAGGTCCGTGCCCTTATACATCATCTGGTGAGCCAGAAAGGGGATTGAGCCTGAATCTCTTTCCGGGGGTTACGGGGAGTAGTGGAGAGGGAATGGGAAGGAGGAGGGACGGGACAGAGAACAGATACGGTTAGAGTGGGGAAAGGGGGAAGTGAAGAAGGGGGGGATGGGGGGAGGGGGGGAGGACTGTCAGGTTGGGAGATGGGGGGGAGAGGTGAACCAAAAGGGAAAGGAAAGGGGCAGGGTAGATAGGGGAAGGGGGAGGAGAGAGAGAGGAACACAGGAATGTCGGGAAGGGGGCAGGTAAGATGAAGGGGAAGGGGGAGGAGCAGGAGGGAAGGGGAGGAAGTCGGGAAGGGGGAGAAGAAGGGGAAGGGCAGGTAGATTGGGGAAGGGGAGGAGAGAGAGCACAGGAAGTCGGGAAAGGGGGCAGGTAGATAGGGGAAGGGGAGAGAGAGAAGCACAGGAAAAGTCGGGAAAGGGGGCAGGTAGATGGGGAAGGGGAGGAAGAGAGAGCACAGGAATGTCGGGAAAGGGGCAGGTAGATAGGGGAAGGGGGGGGGAGAGAGAGCACAGGAATGTCGGGAAAGGGGGCAGGTAGATAGGGAAGGGGGGGGGGGGGGGAGGAGGGGAGCACATGGGAAGGGGAGGAGAAGGGGAAGAGGGAAGGGGGAGAAGGGGGGGGAGAGAGAGCAAGAATGTCGGGAAAGGGGAGGTAGATAGGGGAAGGGGAGGGAGAGAGCACAGGATGTCGGGGAAAGGGGGCAGGTAGAATGGGGAAGGGGAGGAGAAGAGCAGGCAGGAATGTCGGGAAAGGGGCAGGTAGATGGGAAGGGGAGGAGAGAGAGCACAGGAATGTCGGGAAAGGGGGCAGGTAGATAGGGGAAGGGAGGAGAGAGAGCACAGGAATGTCGGGAAAGGGGGCAGGTAGATGGGGAAGGGGAGGAGAGAGAGCACAGGAATGTGGGAAAGGGGGGAGGGGGGGGGGAAAAAGGGGGCCCCGAAAAGGGAAGAAGGGAAGGGGTGGGTAAGTTGGCCCAAGGGGTTTGAAAATTTTTGTTTTTGATTTTGGGTTTTTTGAAATTTTTTAAAAAAAAGGGGAGGGGAAGGGGGAAAAAATTTTCGGGGCCCCCGGGGGGGGGGGGGGGAAAGGGCCGAGGTTTTTGGGGGGGGGGTTTAAAACCTTGGGAGGGGGGGGAGGGGAGGGAATGCGGAGCTAGGAAATAAAAAAAAAACCCCAATATTTTGGTTTCCCGGAGGGTTTTTTTATGGAAAAAAAGGGGGGGGAAGGGGGAAAAGGGTGGGGGGGGGGGTGGGCGGGGGTTTGGACGGGGGGAAGGGGAGGAGGCCCCAAAAAAATTAAAAAAAAATTTTGGAAAAAGGGAGGGGTAAAAAGGAAACCCCAAAATAGAGCCCCAGGTTTTGGGAAAAGTGCAGATGGAAGAAAAAAAAAATCAAACTAAAGAAAAAAGGAAACAAAAGCAAAAAAAAAATTAATAAAGAAAAAAAAAAAAAAGAAAAGGGGAAAAAGGAAAAAAAAACGGGGAAATTGGGGGAAAGCAGAAAAAAAAAAAAATTTATTATGGTGGGGGGGGAGAGAAATTTGGGGAAAACGGCATTTGTGGGGAAAAAAAAGGGGGGAGGGGAATAAAAGGGGCCCAACGGGGGGGGGAAAAAAAAAAAATTTTTTCGGAAAAAAAGGAAAAAAGGGGAAGGGAAAAAAGAAAAAGGGCCACCCACCCAATTTACCCGGGAAAAAGGGGGAAAGGAAAACGTGGCCGGGGGGGGAAAAAAAAAAGGGGGGGCCGGGGGAGTTGGGGGTTTGAGGGGAGATGGTGGATTGAGAAAAAAGGTGGAAGAAAGAGGAAAAAAACCAAAAAAAGTTTTAACCGGGGGCCCCCCGCAGGAAAGGGGCCGAAGGGGGAGCCAAGCCCCCCCCCCCATCACCCCCCCGAACAATTTAAAATACACCCAAAATTTTGGGTTAAGCTTTTTAAACACCCGAAATTGGAAAAACCCGTTTTTCCGGAGGGGGGGAGAAAGGGGGGAGGGGCCCCCGGGGGGGGGGGGGGGGGAAAGGGGGAGGGAGGGGGGGGAAAAAAGTGGGAGGGGGGGGGCAGGGGGGCCCCCCCCAAAAGGAGGGGGAGCGAAATCCCCCGCTGTTTGGAGGGGAGGGGAGGGGGGGGAGGGCGGGGGGGGGGGGGGGGGGGGGGGAAAAATTTTAATTGGGGGGGCCCCGGGGGGGGGTTTTTAATTTTGGGAAAAGGTTTTGGGGGAAGGAAAGGGGCGAATAAGGGGGGATTTTCGGAGGGGGGTTGGGGGGAAAAAAAGGAGTATGGTGAAGGGGGAAATTAAAAATAAAAAAAACCCCCCCCGGGGGGAAAACGGGGGGGGGAATCGCCGGGCAAAAAAAAGGGGTGCCCCGAAGGGGGGGGGTGTGTAAGGTCCGTGCCCTTATACATCATCTGGTGAGCCAGAATAGGGGATTGTAGCCTGAATTCTTTCCGGGGGTTACGGGAGTAGTGGGGAGGATGGGAATGGGAAGGAGGAGGTGACGGGACAGAGAACAGATACGGTAGAGTGGGAAATGGGGGAAGTGAAGAAGTGGGGGATGGGGGGAGGAGGGAGGCCCTGTCAGGTTGGGAGATGGGGGAGGAGGTGAACCAAAGGAAGGAAAGGGGGCCGGGTAGCTAGGGGAAGGAGAGGAGAGAGAGAGAACACAGGAATGTCGGGAAAGGGGGCAGGTAGATGGGGAAGCGGAGGAGGAGAGGCACAGGAATGTCGGGAAAGGGGGCAGGTAGATTGGGGAAGGGGAGGAGAGAGAGCACAGGAATGTCGGGAAAGGGGGCAGGTAGATTGGGGAAGGGGGGAGAGAGAGACAGGAATGTCGGGAAAAGGGGGGCAGGTAGATTGGGGAAGGGGAGGAAAGAGAACACAGGATGTGGGGGAAAAGGGGCAGGTAGATAGGGGAAGGGGGGGGGAGAGCACAGGAATGTCGGGAAAGGGGGCAGGTAGATAGGGGAAGGGGGGGGGGGGGGGGGGGGGGGGAGAGACAGGAATGTGGGAAAGGGGGCAGGTAGATAGGGGAAGGGGGGGGGGGGGAAGAGCACAGGAATGTCGGGAAAGGGGGCGGTAGATAGGGGAAGGGGAGGAGAGAGAGACAGGAATGTCGGGAAAGGGGGCAGGTAGATTGGGGAAGGGGAGGAGAGAGAGCACAGGAATGTCGGGAAAGGGGGCAGGTAGATAGGGGAAGGGGAGGAGAGAGAGCACAGGATGTCGGGAAAGGCGGGAGGTAGATAGGGGAAGGGGAGGAGAGAGAGCACAGGAATGTCGGGAAAGGGAGCAGGTAGATTGGGGAAGGGGAGCGAGAGAGAGCACAGGAATGTCGGGAAAGGGGGCAGGTAGATAGGGCAAGGGGAAGGAGAGAGAGCACAGGAATGTCGGGAAAAAGGGGGCAGGTAGATTGGGGAAGGGGAGGAGAGAGAGCACAGGAATGTGGGAAAGGGGGCAGGTAGATAGGGGAATGGGGAGGAGTGAGAGCACAGGAATGTCGGGAAAGGGGGCAGGTAGATAGGGGAAGGGGAGGAGAGAGAGCACAGGAATGTGGGGGAAAGGGGAGGCGGGGAAGGGGAGGGGTACGGAATACGGGGAAGGTCAGGGAGGGGGGGGGGGGGGGCCAGTGAGGAGGAGATGGCACGAGGGGAAGGGAAGGGGTACGGAATACGGGGAAGGTCAGGGAGGGGGGGGGGGGGGCAGTGAGGAGGAGGATGGCACGAGGGGAACGGGAAGGGTGGGGGGGAGAAATGGGACGAGCAGGGGATGGGGGGGGGGGGGGGGGGGCAGCAAACACACACAGGCCAGCGTGCATGTGCAGATGTGTGCACACACGGGAGAGGGTGGAAGAGGGGAGGGAGAAGGGGAGTCAATTTTGTTTTTTAAGGAACTGACGACATGAAGTGTCCAGATGACGGCAGGAACGCTTAACCTGCTTTGGGGGGGTGGGGGGAGGGGGGAGGGAGGGTGCTTCTAGACCAAAAAAAAAGAGAAAGGAACATGAATTGAGGTAGGGAACAGCAAACAATAAACGAAGTAGAGTAACTCTTGTTCCATAAGAAAACCTAACATAGAGTAACTTTTATTCAAGATGGCACAGCCTTTTTAAAATGAATAAAGTCAGGCAAACACAAAGACGAACAATCTAATAGTGGGGGAAAAGAAGCACAGGCCAAAAGGTCATCATAGTAATGACTTAGCAAAGATTTGAACTTTGGGGGGGAGGGGGGGGGGGTGAAGATGAAGAAAATGGGAACATGAAATTAAGAAAATATATTTTAGATTTTGAAAACTCTTCACTAGCTGCATGAGGGAACCACCCTAATCCCTCTCGAAGGCTTAAAAAATTGATCCAAAGAAGCAAATTGATCCAAAGAAGCAAAATTAATCCAAAGAAGCAAATTGATCCAAAGAAGCAAATTGATCCAAAGAAGAAATTGATCCAAAGAAGCAAAATGATCCAAGAAGCAAACTGATCCAAAGAAGCCAACTCATGTCACTTGAGCCCAAGACGTTACCTGATACTCTTACCATATTTTCATAGCATGTTGTTGTTTTTTGGTGGTGTGGTAGTGGTGGTCCAGAAACACTGGAGCCCTCTCACCTTGGATCTGCCCCTGTTCAAACACACATACACCCACGAACGCGAGCGCGTTCGCGTTCAGAGAGAGACAGACAGCGCCAGGGGACCATGCACCGAAGTGCCATTAAGTTTCTGAGTCATAGAAATGTTTTTCCAAACGAAGTAACCCACGGCCAAGCCGGTGTTACGGAGAATATTGACTCATAGAAATTTAACTCCCCGGTTCTTTTTTCTCCAGAGAAAAATTAACCGTTCGTTTTTACAGGTTTTGGAGTCAATATTTACGGAGAATGATCCAAAGAAGAATATTGACTCCTGTAGAATATTGACTCCCATGGTTACGGAGAATATTGACTCCCGTAGAAAAATGACTCCTGTGTCAATTTTAGTTGCTTACTATGTTTGATTTATAAGTATATATACGTATCTTGATAATTTTTCATCCATCCCAATATTCTTCTTGTAAAACACACTGGTTGATTAATTTGTAGATTGTTTCAGTCGATGAATTTCAAAATTATCTATTATTATTATCATTAGTAGTAGTAGTATGTCTATTATATTGTCTGTTAGTGTGAATGCACATGTTGACGTGAGCGTGCGTGTTGGGTTAGCACACGGCGCTTTGGGCTAAATTCATTTGGAACTGCGCCTGTCAACGTCATCATCATCATCACTTTTGTTGGTGGTGGTGGATTTTTGTTTGTTTGTTTTATGCTGACGCTGCTGCTTTTTCTACAACTATCACTGTTTTATGCAGATTGTTATCATGATATTAAGTAGAAACGAATAGATAATGACCACTATTGCGGTCTCTGGTCAAAGTCCTGTCATTGCGGCAAGTTGCAAGGAGCACAGCTTCGTTTGTCGGCTAAACGACATCCGTTGTCAGACTGAAGTTACGATCAAAGCGCATAAAGACTGGAACATGTCGCGGACTTTTAACAGACGCCGACACGGCCAAGGCATTAGCTGAATCAGTCTATGCTCAAGCCAAAAAGTTCAGCAACCGAGCTCTGAAAACAAGGAATCAAAGAATGTTTATGTAGTAATCAAAAAGATTTTTCAGACTATTTTTTTTTTGTTGCACGAAATGATAGTTCATTAAATGTTACAAGGGTGTGGTTTTGAGGAAAAGTTATCAGACTTGGCAGTAAACTTTCATTATTGGAACCTTGCATGTGTTTTGAAAATATATGCTATCTGAAATAAACTAGCAAAAGTATCTGGCTCTAGTAGCATGCAGGATGGGTACAGCCATGTTGGTTGATCTCCGCATCAACAGGTCTCCCGTATAATTATTTTGACAGTTTCGCAGCATGCAGGATTCGAGTGCGACCCCTTGTTTCCAAATTTGCTCCAGGGGGCCAACAGTCTGAGTCGCACTGTTTTATGTTTTATGTTATTTTAATTTACTTTTTAACATGCGCGTTGGTGACCTACTCGTTTTTGAGTGAACCAGTATTTTAGGAAGAAGAAGAAGAAGAACGATGATGCAGGTCGATAGATCTCACTATAAAATATGCTTGAAGGATCAT
The DNA here is from genome assembly GCA_018398815.1 of Conus ventricosus. NCBI lineage: Eukaryota > Metazoa > Mollusca > Gastropoda > Neogastropoda > Conidae > Conus > Conus ventricosus. Next base: position 98,751,822 of record CM031600.1, read on the forward strand.
GGATCGATGATTGACTATGGTCTGAACTTCTGTCCAGTTTTTGAGAACCATATCAGCATCCCTATCACACACAGAGACATACAAGCATACATACCTAAATACATGAGAACAAGCAAGCCAAAACATGACATAAATGAAGTTTAAAAAGTAAAAATCAATCAAACCAGACAAACCTGCAGAAACTGTGCATTTACAAACTCAGTAATAAAGTAAGTTTACTAGATCTATCGACATGGAGACCTATATTGCTGTGCAGATCTACTAATGCGCGGATCTACCAAACAGTCCAGTCAGTGTGCTACGCAAATGCAACGAGGGGTTCATTATAATCTGGCTTGAGTAATAAACTGAACAGTTCGAATGATGAATTTTTGGCAGAATAAATTTCCGACAATGTTCTCTCGGGGTTCAGTTTGAGATTGGTCTTGAACGACATGGATGCTGCCAAGATAGATGAACTGAAGAAGTACATCAGAGAAAAGATCACACAGACAGAATTAAAAAGACTTTGACACAACAAAAGAAATTTTCGAAGAGACAGCAAGAAGTTCTTTGTTTTTGAGAGCAATGATCTGTTTTACAAGAATCGACAAGGCGACAGTCTGCGAGTTTTTCCACAGAAGACAGGGACGAAGCGCTACTCAGTGTCCACGCCCATCAACACGGCGGCCACCTTGGTGTGAACAAGACATAAGTACAATGATCATCCATTTCTATTTCATGGGCGTGTTGATGTCTTTGCTATCTATTCCCTCCTCCTGCCCCCCCCCCCCTTTTTTATTTTTTATTTTTTTTAACCAATAGTACTTTACAAGTAGACCCTGCATAATAATAATACTCTGCTAAACAACGCAGCCCTTACCTGTCACGAACAGGTTTTTGTCCAGGGGTAATATTCAGGTGGGGAGATCCTTCCTGTTCGTTTTTATTTCCCATCCGACGACAGAAACCTAGCAATATGTTTTGGGTCCTGTTTTCGTTATTTCGTGTTCCAGTGTAGCCTTTCCTCCATCCTTCCCCTCTATATAATCTGTTTTCATCATCCTCACTCCTTCCTGTAACTGTCCACGGGTTTCCGCGGGCCTCCCTGTGTCAGGTCTGACACGCATGCCTCGGTTTTTTCTCGAGATTCTCGTGTTTACTCACCCTAGAATCGAAGCTGACGTTTTTGTCGCGGTGTGGTCTCTTGGCACTTTGCGAAAGTCCAGCCTCGAGTCGAAGACATATCTTCTCCCTGGTACCGTTTTCGGGTTCAGCTTCATTGCTGTTTTGATTTCTTCATTGGAATCTTCACCTCACCCTGGAGTGCTATCCTTCATTGGATTGGGCATAGGGGTTTTGGTGGTTGGCGACTTGGGAGCTCTCTTCCTGCTGACCAGGGTGGGGGCCGTGGTCTCACGACCATTCTTTCCTCGTCGGGAGAGTTGGGAGCCTGGTGTTGGAGACGCTGGTTCTTCAGTGAGCAGAGCGTAGCATACGGCTAGCTTTTCACAAGCCTGTTGGTAAGTGACGTTTTGTTCCTTGAGATAGGCTTCTTCATGTAATTTTCCCACGGTTCGTGTAAAGTAAATCACTTATTCAAATTCTAAGGTGGAGGTCTTAATTCTTTCTATGTTAGTTTTCTCTAAATTCTTTTATCGTTAGTTTCTCTCTAAAAGGTTTGCATGTTCTGCTGGTTTTCGTCTGCTTCTTGTGCAGGGTTTGTTTTAGTTGTCCTGTTAAAAATCTTGAGTGCGAGATATTGCGGTCGAGTATGGCTCATGCAGAGAGCAAAAGAATAAGTTTTCATTGAAATTTAGTGTCCGTCGTACTTTCATAATTTTAATAATAATAATAATAATGAATACTTATATAGCGCCTATTCTCGGCTAGAGGCTAAGCTCTAAGCGCTTTACAATCAACACTCGTTTACACAACGGGCTGCCTACCTGGGTTAGTGCCGACTGAAGAGTGCCAGTGGCGCTTCATTCAGTCGTTTCCCCTGTCATCCATTCAGTATCGTTCAATATCGATCACTCATTTCCTACTCCTTCAT
>CM031600.1:98763030-98790530 GCA_018398815.1 Conus ventricosus
TGGGCGAAGCTACAGTATGCAAGAACCAAAATGAGAGGCTTGGTTGCAAGGCGAAGTCTTAGAGATCAGATTAAAACAGTCTAAGTATGCACCGATTGTAGGCAAGGCTTACATTCCACTACCTCCAGCATTAGTTGCAAAAAAAAGCAGTTCTAAACATAAAGAATACAGACAACAAATGTTTTATGTGGTGTGTTCTTGCAAGGCTGCATCACGTCCGCAAAAACGCAGAGAGAGTGTCTAACTATCACCCTTACATCAATGATCTTAACTTTAGTGGAATATCCTTTCCCGTTAGCGTGGATTCCATTGATCAGTTTGAAGAACAAAACAACCCAATAACTGTCTAATGTCTACACATGGGATGAGGAAACAAATCTACAACCTATTAAAGTGTCCAAGAACAGTCCAACGATTGGCGAACCAGACAAAAATCATGTTGACTTACTACTGATGCTTTCACCAACAGGGCTACCGCATTACACATTGATACGCACAATGAGTAGATTATTGGCGCATACTTCAAAAAACACTAACAAACAAGAATTCTGCAGAAAATGTTTAACAAGAATTCCATCTGTGCAAGCCGCGAGTGAACATATAAAACATTGTAAAAGTTCTGTAGACTGTAATACAGAACTAATTACGCCTCCACCCGGATCTAAAGTTAGTTTTAAGAACTGGAAACGACTGCAAACGAGCCCATACGTTGTTTACGCAGACTTCGAATCACTCATTGTTCCTTATGAAGGGCCAGCGCCACAAAAACTTCGAAAAACAGTCTTAATGAGTAATCATCAGATTTGTTCATTTGCTTTCATTGTTGTCAGGTCGGATGGCGCTCATTCAACGCCAGAATTATATAGAGGACCAGATGCGGCTAGAAGATTTTTACAGCGCATGCAGCAAGTGCGCAATGACTGTTCTAATAATCTGAATTTATCTGAAATCATAATGACGCCTGAAGACCAACAACAGTATGACTCAGCCACTCACTGTTGGATTTGCGGTTTAGAACCCAGTGAAGAAGCAACAAATCCGACAGTAAGAGACCATGATCACATTAGTGGAAAGTTCAGAGGAGCAGCACACAGTAAATGCAATCTTCAACTAAAGTTTGAACCAAAGACATGGAAGCTGCCTGTATTCTTTCACAACTTGCGAGGTTATGACTCTCATCTTATAATGAAAGCAGTAGACGATGCTTTTAGGGTGTCATGCATTGCACAGTCATCAGAAAAGTACATGTGTTTCACTTTAAATAACATGTCTTTTTATGACTCTATGCAACACATGATGGGATCATTAGAGTCACTGGCTATGTCCTTAAAGTCCTGCCCAATAACGGAAGAATATTTTGACCCGACTCTCGTTAGAAAGGTCGTTTATCCTTATGAGTACATGAACAGTTGGGAAAGGTTTGACGAAGACACACTTCCTCCTAAAGGCGCGTTCTTTTCTAGTCTCAGAGGAAAGGACATCAGTGATTCTGATTACCAGCATGCTCAAGATGCGTGGCAGAAGTTAGAGTGTAAAACGATGGGAGACTATCATGACTCCTACTTGATGGCAGATGTATGTTTGTTGGCGGACGTCTTTGAAAATTATAGAAAGACCTGTATGAAACATTACAGCCTGGATCCCGCGCATTACATTTCTGCGCCTGGGATGAGTTGGGACGCTTTCTTAAAGTTTACTGGAGTACAGATTGATTTATTGTCAGATTTACCAATGATTCAGATGATTGAAAACGGATTGCGTGGGGGAATTAGTATGGCGTCGCATCATTACTGTAAAGCAAACAACAAATACCTAGATGATTATGATCCAAGTAAAAGGTCTAACTATCTCATGTATTTAGATGCAAACAATCTGTATGGGTGGGCTATGGCGCAATCACTTCCATTACGCAACTTTAAAATGTACACAGAAGACAATCCGAAAAATATTCAAAAAGCATTAAGTGGTTGGGGCAGTTGGCGCCTGATTTCACAGATGTGGATACATTCTAGAAGTTGACTTTAGAATACATCATAACTCCATGACCTGCATTAATGACTATCCCTTAGCAAGCAGAAAAGCGCTAAAGATGAATCCAAGAAGAGCCGCCTAAAACTTGTGCCTAACTTCGCTGGCAAAAAAAAATTATGTCTGTCATTACAGACTCTACAAGTTTTATTTAAGACACGGTTTGAAGTTGGACATCCTGTTTTTCATCGTATAATTTGCTTTTGATCAAGAACAGTACATAAACCATACAATAATGAAGAACACTGATCTCCAGAACTAAATCCACCAGAATGCTTCAGAAAAAAGACTTTTTCAAGTTAATGAAACAACAGCTAGTTTCAGGAAAGACTATGGAGAATCCACACAAGCGTAAATGAAGTCAGATTGTCACGCCAGAGAGAACGAAGCAATTAAGCAGACTTCAAAACCTAATTTATCAGGACTTTAAAAGAATTTCATGATCAGCTTTTGGCATAATGATGAAAAAAAAAAGAAAAGTCAAATTAGACAAGCCGTATTTATTGGTTTAACTGTTTAAGAATTATCAAAGCTTTTGATGTTAGAATTTCTTTAATACTACTAAAAAGGCCCCGTATCCCCCCCTGAAGTCCAGAGTACATATAACACATATACAATAGTTTTTGTTATAGATATCCCTACTTAAGACATCTATAAAGAACATGGAAATCGAAGTGGGCTAAAGGTTATGCGGGATGGTCTGATTACATCCGATTACCCTAAAGATCACCTATGCATTCATACCGTTAATAAAAAGGTTTTAGGAAAGAATGAAGGATGAATTATCTGGAAAGGAGATTAAGGAGTATGTGGGGTAAAGTCAAAAAATGTACAGTATATTTCGAGCCAGGAGAAAACCCAATAAGAAAGCAAAAGAATAACTCGCAGTGTGTGCAGTCAAAACAAATCACATGACAACTACAAAGAACATTGTTTTTGACAATAAGACTTTTTCATCATGATCAACGTAAAACTGCGATCTAATCTACATGAATCAACACAACTGTTGTACAAAAAAGTCATTAGAAGAACAAACACAAAACGTGTGTTTGTATAATACCAGATTTTTTCATATGCAATAGGGCACTGGAGGACCGCAAAAACAGGGGGGGTTAAATTTTTCATCAACATTAATATAAGAGCAACAAGCTTCAACCCAATTCATTTAAATCTTTTCTCTTGTTTGCTTATGCGTTCGAATTTATTTTTTTTTTATTATTTCAAGATATTCTTAGTTCCCAATATGGGGTTTGATTTTGTAAGGTGATCATGGATGGTTTAGCATGCTTGATTAATCCTCAAAAATGTTCCACTAATAGCAAAGACACGCATCAAATGATTTCCCGTTCAATTTTTCAAGGGTCTTCTTCCTTTACCATTCTTGGTTTCGTTCTGCACTTTCGTCCTGATACTTCCATTTAACTCAAATAAATTTACGTAAATAAATTAAGCGAAACTGTGGTCCCAGTTGGGATTATCCTTCAGTTCTTCCTTCACAAAAGATCCTTTGAGGAGCTGGTTTGTTTTGTTGTGTCAGTTCTCATAAAATAATACACGGGCCGGATTCAGCTTTTACAATTCTCCTTTTTATTTCATATGGATCAACCCTCATTGTCCAACTGGATCTGTTGCCATGATTCGAGTGTCCCCTTCTGCTTCCCCCGGTAAATAAAGGTACCTTACATTCAAACCAAATGGTAAATAGTTTGCTGATGAAGACAGCTCCTTCAAGCAACATTTATTGTTTTTCTTGATTGCTTGTAAAGGTTTAGCCCTTTAAAGAACCACACCATATTCATTATCTTGAACGTGCGTGGCAAAACTGAGGGCTCTTCTAACCCCTTCCTGTGTGCGAAATTGTCAATCAGCCTCAATAATATCAGTAGTGAAAAAAGTCTTTCGCTAACTGTTTGTTAAAGTTTTTCAACTAAAGCCTGTGATCTGTGAACTCCCGAATGCCTCATTAATGGTGACTCTATGTTTTAACAATATGATTCACTTGGCCTTTAAATTCTTTCCACAATCGACTTGAATCATGCGAGGATAAGTTAAGGGGCCTCGTTGGTATATCAGTTGTAAAGGCAAAACAGCAACAGCTGAATCACTTTTTGTGTTAAGGTTTCTGCATCTTATATCTTGAGCTATGTCAAGACTGTGAGTGCGTACTTAAATCTGTTTTCCGTCCTAATCGTATCATGGGGTAAATATAGAAGGACCATATGATGGGGTGTCGTTCGGTAAATGTATTCACAAAGTGTGGTCTCTCTATTCGTCTAGGGCAGGTACATAAATTTTGCCAAATCGCTTGTTTAAGATAACCAATCCTTATGCTGTTTGTTCACTGACACCCCCGCTGCTTGCTTGCTTTTTATTGCCTTGATTCCCATCCAATATCCTTTTGGCGAATAGATAATTTTGTTCATTTTTCTTCATCCAATATTATGTGCAATAAAATACACAATGGTCATACCAAAGACAATACACACGATTTCTTGCATCTTTTTTTTTCTGGATGGCTATAAAAGTCAACAGAATTTTGGTGGGGCAATGTCGCGATCGGTTTGCCTGTTACAAGATAATATTCTTTTATTGCCTGGTCAAACATTTTATAATGGTAAGCTGCATGTCCCTGTTTTTTTTCAGTTTGTCGTTAAAAAAATCTAACTGCTCAATTCCCTCTGCTTTTCATAGTTATCTTGTGCAGCTGCTAGTTGCTCCACAAGCTTGTTATGTCCTTTTCTCTCCGCCGTCATCCCGCAAGTTTACTAAAGCGCGTAATTACTTCCGCTAAAAGCAAGCCGCATTAACCACTGCGCCACCTATCATCATACGAGTGAAGCCATTTTTTTATAAATGTATTTTTTATTTACTATTTCATACTGTAACTGGATTATTCCTTGCTTAACTAGAAAAATCTTTTCGTAGCAAACGAAGCTGCAATGATAGCCATCAGCTTTTGTGATCCTCAAGTCTAGTTTGCCAAGATCTGCCGTTTTAATTCTTACAAGCTTATACCAAGCAAATTTGTATCCTATACCTTAGGCCCCAATAACAGCGGAATGGTATACAAGGTGGCAATAGATTTTTTTTTTTTTTTCGGTGCTCATTTTAAAAATAAAAATAATATAATTACTAAAAACATGAACACGATGATCATGCTAGAGCTACAGAGCAGACCTAATCCGTCTTGGACTTACAAATGAAGACGTTGATTGACCAAGCTGTTATCCCAAAAGAGAGGTTGTATTCTTTGGCAGCATGATGGAAAAACAAAACAGTTCCCTCTGAACTGAATTCAGCATAGACACAGATACAACCAGATGTCGCCGCACGACATTTAAAGTATCATAAAGGTATGTAGCGCAACTTGGATCAAGAATGGGTAAAAAGTGTATGGCAAACGGTTCTTAGTTTTGTACCCTAAACAAGTCAGTAATTTGCTCCCATTGATTCTGAACAAGATCTTACGTATGAGTTAACGCCAGGATCCAGTTTTAACTAAGTCATTAGAGTCTCAAAAGGTGTATCTGTATTACAGATCGGAACATTGTTATCGCCATTAATCATGGGATTAATTTACTTTTAATCATATAGATTATTTCCCTTAAAAATGACCGAGCCCAAAAATCAGCAAATCAGAAAACACTGAATCAGGTGGAGAAAGTAACCAAGGCCAGAAAATCATCAGAAAACACTGAACCAGGTGGAGACCAGTGAAAAGCCTCTCATCCTGGTCGTGTTAAAAAGCAGCGAAAAAAAAATTAGCAGAGTGGAACAGACAAAAAAAAATTAATGTTCAATCACAGAATAATAACCATACTGAAAACATAACACCACCAACGCCATAACAAGTTGATTCAATCCAGCTATAAAAACTCCATGTGAATTCAAGGGCACCAAAGTCTTCATGGAATATTGAACTTGGGGCTGTTTGTCATTTTTGGCGCCCTTGGATTGCTGCTGCTGGGGGCGTTATAACTGTTATAAACTATATAAACAACGCCTGTCAAAAACCAAAGAAGTTAAAACAACCTGAACCACTAAAAACAGAAGACAAAAGCCACGCCCAAAACCCGCCAATAACAAAACATCATTGTGATCCATTTATAATGCAATAAATATTTTAAAATTTTTTGATAAAACAAGGCGTATAATTAAATGATGAAAATGACATAAATAAAGACATGGAGTCTATAAAAGACATTTCCATAGACCCTGAATTGTAATCAAAGCGGTGCTTAGGATGTAAGAACCTTCATTAATATCAATGCAGACCGATTTTCGCGCTGAGGACCGCTGAGCAAGACAACTCAACGATGACGCTTTTTTTGGAGGCGTGTTTGTACTATATTAGACATTTACAATTTACGATAAAAAACATAGATTGTATTTTTTTTTGGTAAATATATAAGAAAACTTGAATAAGAACTTGTTGTACTTAGAGTAAGACTTAATTACAATCTTGAGGTGACTTTAGTAAGAACTTGAGGATGACTGATGACAACTGAGTAAGAACTTAGAAGTGACTTGAGGATAACTTGAGGAATGGACTTGAGGATAACTTGAGGATGACATGAGGATACTTAAGGACAACTTGAGTAAGAACTTAAAAGTGACTTGAGGATACTTGATAAGATACTTGTGGATGACTTGAGGATGACTGAGACAACTTGAGGATGACTTGAGGATGACTTAAGGACAACTTGAGAGACTTGAGACAACTTGAGTAAGACTTAGAATGACTTGAGTGTGTGGCATGCCGCGGGGTGGGAGGTGGGGCGGGAAGGTGTGCGCGCTGCCTTTGATTATTTATAAGAAATGGATGTCAAGAATATAATATATTTATTTTCATAAAACAGCAAACAACAACAATAACAATAACAACATCTAAACAAAGCACGATCGCACGCCACTCCACACACCGTACATTGAAGACACACACACAACAGACACAGACACGCAAGCTGACAGCATTTCCATTTGCCGCTTACTAGTAGGCAACCGCCCAACTCAAATCAGCCCTGTGTCAATTACACAAAATTACCTATCCAGGCAGCGACCGCGTGCCATTATCCAAAAATCTAAGTGTAGCCTCCTAATAATATGTAGCTAAATCCCGTGATTATTTAATTTCATTCAAGAGCACTTTCAATTTTGTATTCATTATCAATCAATGATTTAATTTTTGTACTTCTAGTTTTTACTCTTTCTTCTAGATTCACCTTGTGTCTCTTTATCATTCTCAACCTTTCTCTTTTTAAATATAATACTGGCCAATAAACTTTCAACAGTTCATGTGTTCCGATGTTGTTTGCATACCAGCATTTAAAACTAACATGCATGTCACCAAGAACACGAAACTAAAAACAAGTCAATACCTTTTTATATGTCAACGCAAACCCAATGGTCACAGTCAACGCAAATAACAATGTCACACGGGCAAAAATAAATGTCACACAAGCAGCGCAATTCACAAAACTTGCTTTGACATAATTATTCATTGACTTGTCAACTCATTTATGCAATGCTAGCTGCCGAAGCTGTTGACGTCGCAAAATGACTGAGGCCAAATCCTTCAAACCACTTGTAGAAAATCCTCGCTATTTTCAGAACTCACTATGGGTATTTACCTCTCGGCTTTAACAAATCCAACGATGCATGAGTGTGAGACCGCTAGATTGCTCTGAGCTCTATTGATATCTCTGGGTAGTGCTGCGCTTCACGCATGCCTTTAAAAAAAACAGCTGCATAACCACTCTCTACTCACCTGCAGTTTGTATGGTGGATTTTATGACAAAAATATAACTCGGTTTTAAAAGACTTTAGAGAATAGTTAAAGACTGTAGTTTTATTTTCACATGAAAGACAGAGACTCATTTGATGAATGTTTGCGTGAAAATGAATGTTATTGTAACGATCAAGAAAAACACCCAGATTAACAAAAACTGAAATTCTAAAAAGTTTAAGTAAATAGGTATTGAAAACGGAACAACCCAAACACAGTATGCATGTTTTGTAGAGTTCGTTTATTTTTTTGGTTATTAAAGTCTTGCTATATAATAGAGAACTATTATTGCTGTCTGTTTTGGCTCGGCAGCTCGACCCCGTCCAAGGCCGGTGGAGATCGGGTTGAGCCAAAACAGACAAATAATAGTACTCTAAGATGTATAGCGTTGCCAGCCAGACTTCGAGTAAATGAAAAAAGCTAAAGGCCATAAGTAAAGAAGTTGTCCAAAAAAATATATTACACGATAACTACAAGCAACTCTCTTTTGAAAACAAAGTATGTTGATCACGACAAATGTTAATATCTGCCTCTACACTTTCATCAAGTAAACACAACTGCTGTTTAACAAGAAATCATCTAGGTCTCTAACAAAACAAGAGAACTTCACGTCAGTCCTGAGTTTTCATATGCAGTAGGACATTGGAGAACTTTAAAAGATTAACTTAACTGACTTGGCCTGTATTTAACTTAAAACTTAACAATACTTATTTAAGAACTTAACCAGTACTTATTTAAGAACCTACCTAGTACTTCATTAAGAACCTAACTAAGTACTTAAAAAAAAGAACTTATTTTTTTGAACTTTACCTTGTAATTCACTTGCAATTAACTTAAAAAGATACTTTCTAATAACTAACTTAACTTGTACTTTTATTTAGTTTCTTAGCTTGTAACTTATTTTAGTTCTAACCTTTTACATTATTCTTGTTCTTAACTTGTACGTTATCAGTTTCCTTACAGCCCTGATGTGGCCCTTTGCGTCCCGGCTGGGCTATAAGCAACATTATCTTATCTTATCTTATCTAGTTTCTTAAAAACCTATTCCCATAAAAATGGGTCCTAACAACAGGAGGTTGCACTTTTTTTTTGCAGAAGCTGTTCTTCTTCTTTTACTGGCATTGTGGGGGCTAGAGAACAGGAAAAATGCCAATCCAAACTCCCAACCGCCCTCAAACCCAGTTCGGGCGATGCGACCTAGGGATTGGCATTTTTTCGTTCTCTGACAAGTAAGACGTTCATAACCAAAAAATAACGATTATCTACAAACAAACATACAGGTGTAGGATTATCCATTTTCAATACTAATTTACTAAACTTTTCAGAAGAGTAACGTAGGGGGAAAGCCAGCAGTGGCTGAACACACCCCAAGAGTAACGTAGGGAACAGCACAGGTGCTGAAATAACCTCATACACAAACGGTGGAGCAGGTATCCTTTAATTGCAAATTGTCGACCTTGCCTAAGGACTCCGCACTATCAGAATACTGCAGAGACCCGTCATTAGGCTGAAACCTGATATTTAAATTTGGCGTTGTGGGTCTTCTGACTTGCGGTGCAATATGGTGACCGGACATGACGACATTTCCGGCGTTGCCCACACTGGTGTTGTTAGCACTGAATACCTAGCTGTCTTTGTCATGTTCACATTGGGTTGGTGTGCTGTGTAGACGTGACTGGGTGTGATTTTCCATCGGAAAGCGTTGTGACTTTTAAAACTTTTGCTGATTGATTCATGTCTCTAGAAGCATTTTTTCAGAAAAGAAGCGCTTTACCTAGGTATCCACTTCACCGAATTAGAACAGGAAATTAGAGTTTCAAACGCTTCACATCAACACTGTAGATTATTCTATCTAGAAACGTCACTAATTTTCCCATCAGAATACGACCCTACACAACAACCAATACTTTCAGTCCATCTACTGCATCTACAACATTGCCACCTCCATCTGCTTACAATTGGACTGAGGAAGAAAAGCGCTGTTGCATGAATATTTTTGTTTACTTTGGAAAAATTGAAAGATTTGACCCCATGCTCAACTGCATGGACCGCAGAACTGCCAAAAAAAAAAACCAAAAAAGAAAACATGAAGCTTTATTCAAAGAAGGGAAGGTACTTCAAAAAGAGCAGGAAGAATTTTCACTCCCAGCAGCACTTCATAATACCTTCTTGCAAACAAAGCTGACAAAAAAAAAAAAATAACAAGAGAGGTATTTTGCAGATAGCGCTATTAAACGTTGAAAGTGAGATAAATCCTCAACAGACTAAAAGAGGGGTCAGGAACATTCGAAGTCAAGATGCCCAAACTATCATTGTCTACATTCAATTTGGGAATTTTTTGAATTTGTGTAAAGAAAGGCATGAGACTCAGCAAAAACAGGGGAAAGACAGCAACTGGGGAGACCTGGTTTGAAGGCAAAAACTGGATATTCTGATGACCATCCACGCTAGAAAAAACTGCGTGCCTTGCAGTGTACTTTTGGATTTATAACAGTTTTTATTTGTGATGTGCTTCCTTTAAACTTCTTCCACAGTCGACTGAACGCAATTACAGTCATGCTGCAGGTTCAGCATAGCTAACTACTGGAAACAGATCCCACATGTGCCAGCCGACTTGGAGCATTACAGTAGAGCAACCTGTCACAACACCACCAATCAAGGGGAAAATGACATGAATCTAAAAATAACGGTTATGCATAACCGGGGCTCTGCTTCCAACTTCTTCTGCCTCCACAAGCCTTCAATGCTCCCTATTCACCGTCCTGCTTCAAAGGCTGCCCTATTAGGCTGCCATCAGAGTGTAACTTTATTCAACTGTCTTGTTTATTAAATCAAGTCTTATGATAAATGCACTTGGTGGCCCGCTTTTGAATAATCATTCATTGACAGAGAGACCGACAGCCGTCTTGAATTTACGGCGCAACAAGCGTGAACCATAAAACCCTTTCACCTTTTCCCATGCAAGCACACCCCCCTATCTCTTAAATGCTTGTGCGTGTGGGTGCGTGCGTGTGTGCGTGCGATCGTGCTTGAATATATGCTGTCATTGTTGTGTTTTGTTGTTTACTGATAATAACTATATCATATTCCTGAACATCCATTCTTATAAAATAATCAAAGGTGCGCGCCCAAACCCCCACCCCACCCCACCCCGCTCACCCCCCACCCCGAGCGCATGCCACACACATCAAGTCACTTCTAAATTCTTAACTCAAGTCACTTCTAATTTCTTAACTCAAGTCCACTACCCCAAGTCACTTCTAATTTCTTACTCAATTCACTTCTAAGTTCTTACTCAAGTCACTTCAAGTTCATACTCAGTCATCCTCAAGTCACCCCAATCACGTTCTAAGTCCTCTTAAATCAGTCACCATATTTCTTTAATTAAGTTCTTATCAAGTCCTCCCTCAAGATCGTAATTAAGTCCATCCTCTAAGTACAACCAAGTTCTTTATTTAAGTTTAACTTATAATTATCAAAAAAACAATACAATCTATGTTATTATCTTAATGTAATGTCTAATATTAGTACAACACAACGCCTCAAAAAACGGCGGCATCGTCGAGGATTCTGCTCAGCGTCCTTGAGTGCGAGATCGGTCAGCATAGATCTTAATGAAGTTCTTACTTGTAAACAACCCCGCATTGATTAAATCCTGGTGTATGGAAATGTCTTCTATAGACTCCCATGTCTTTATTTATTGGACTCCCATCATTTTAAACAAATAATAATCCGTCATGATCTAATTTTTATCAAAGAACAAAATTTATTTATAATAAATCAAAAACCAATCCAGTATCTTTGGATTTGCAGTATTGATATTTATTTAAGTTCCTTAAAGTATTAATGCAATTAGAAATGGATCAATATGGACGTTTGTTGTTGGGAAGTTCGCTGGCATGCTTTTGTGTTCAGCTTCTGTATTTAGTTGTGGAGATTTTGTTTGGACTTGCTTTGGTTTTTGCTGTCGCTGTTTTATAAATTTTTATAACTGTAATAACCACCCCCACAATTGCCGCCAAAAATGACAATTGCTTTAAGAAATTCTGTGAAGACTTTGAGGTGTAGGCAGCCCTGTTGTTGTAGGTCTTGAATCAATCCTTGTACTGGGGTTTTTTTATAGGCTGGCATTGAAAACAACTGCTGCGGCTCTAGCACTTTTTCATTATGATTATATTATGTGCTTGTAATTTAATCTTGTGGTTTGTTCCACACTCTGCTAATCTTTTTTCCTGCTGTAACACGCCCAGGATGAGGAGCTTTTTAACTGGTCCTTTCCTCCACCTGATTTCAATGTTTTCTGATCCAAAGTTTCCTGATTCTGCGATTTTCTTGCTCGTTCATTTTTAAGGAAACAAAATCTATGTGATTAAATTAAATTAACCCATGATTAATGGCGACAAAATGTTCCAAGTCTGTAGTATAGATCACAGCCTAGAGACTCTAATGACTGATAAAACTGGAATCCTGCTGCGTTAAATCCTACATAAATCTGTTCAATCAATGGGGGCAAATCTACTGACTATTTAGTGTAAAAACCTAAAACCGTTTCCACAGCCCCGACGCTTTTCACCATCTCGACCCTAGTTTGCGCTTCATACCTGTTGTGATACCTTTACAATGTCTGTGGCAACATCTGTTGAATCTAGTTCTATGCTGAATTCATTTCGAGGAACATTTTTGTTTTTTCCACACTCCGCCAAAGAATACAACCTTTTTCCTTTTGGGCATAATACTTGGCATCAACTTGATCAGGTGTAATCATAAGTACAGGAAGGATTAGTAGAATCATCGCTGTCATGAATTTTTATTAATTATAATTATTTTATTTTTAAAATGAGCACCGAAAAAACGGTTCCCAACCTTGTATACCATTCTGGCTGTATGGAGGTCTAAGTGTAGGAAACACTCTGCTTGGTAAAAGGCCTGTTAAATAAAACCCAGCAGATCTTGGCAATCTAGACATTGGAAGACTCCGGCAAAACTGATTGCTGTTATAACAGCTTCATTTGCTACGAAAGATTTTCTAGTTAAGCAAGGTATAATTCCGAGACAGTATCAAAATGGAAAAATTAAAAAAAATACAATTTATAAAAAATGGCCTACACTCGTAAAGATTAGGCGGCGCTGTGGGAATGCGCTTGCTTTTAGCGGAAGTAATAACGAATTAGTAAACTACGGGCTGACGCGAAAAGAGAAAAAGACATAACAAAGCTTGTAAGAGCAACTAGCTGCAGCACACGATCGCTAATGAAAAAGCAGAGAATTGAGCAGTACGATTTTATTAACGACAAACTGAAAAAAACAGGGACAATGCAGCTACCAATTTAAAAGATGGTAGATCAAGCAAAAAAAGAATATTATCTAGTAACGGGCAAACCAATCGAGACATGGCCCCCGCCCAAAAATCCAGTGACTTTTATCAACCATCAGAAAAACAAAAGGATGCAAGGACATCGCGTTATGTCTTTTGTAATGACTGTTGTGTATTTTGTTGCGCATAATATTGGCTGAATAAAAAATGAACAAAATCTATTATTCGCCCAAAGGATATTGACGGGAATCACGGCAATTTAAAAAGCTAAGCCTACAGCGGAGTTAGCGAACAAACCAGCGAAGGAATGGCTATCTAAACAACGAATTGGCAAATCTATTTAACCTGCCCCTAGACGAAAATACAGAGACTGCAACTTTGTGAATTCACACGCCAAAACGACACCCATCAAATGGACCATACAATAATTACCCCAGAAACGATACGACGAAAAAGATTTTAAGTACGCACTTAGCAGTCAATGACATGGCTTCAAGATACAAAGATGCGGAACCATTAACACAAAAGAGTGCTTTTCTGCTGTTGCTGTCGCAATAACCACAGATAAACCAACGAGGCCCGCTAACTTATTCCTCGCATTTTCAAGTCGATGATGGAAAAGAATTTAAAGCAAGTGAACCAATTATTGTTAAAACATAGAGTTACCATAAAAAGAGCATTCCATGAGTTTCACATATCACAGGCTTTAGTTGAAAACTTAACAAACAGTTAGCTGAAAGACTTTTCACCTACCAGTATCACAGAGAGCTTCTTGCCAATCCTCCAACAAAGAATGGGTTAGAATACTGCCCTCAGTTTGCGCATCAATGAATAATGAGAAATTAAAATTAACCGGCTAAAACCAGTAAAAAGCAATAAAAAATAAACATAAAAGTAGCTGAACAGGCTCCAGTTCATCCAGCAAACTATTACCGTTTTGGTTTAAAAGTAAGGTAACCTTTATTTACCGTGGGAAGCAGAAGGGGACAACTCGCATCAGGGCAACCGAACCAGTTTGAGTGTTGATCCATATGAAAATAAAAAGAATTGAAAGAAGGAATCCGCCCGTGGATTATTACGAGAAACTGACACAACAAAACAACCAGCTCCTCAAGATCTTTTGTAAAGGAAGAACTGCAGATAATCCCACGCAACACGTTCCAGTTGCTTAATTAATTTACTTAAATATATTTTGAGTTAAAAATGGAAGCTCAGAAGGAAGCGCAGAATGAAAACAAAGAATGATAAAGAAAGAACCTTTGGAATAGAAGCTGGAATCATATGATACGAATTTCTACTATTAGGGAAAATTTGAGAGGATTCATCGGCACATGGCAATGCATCCAATCACCAACAACCCAAAATCTCCAAAATTTGATTATCAAACATGGGGAAAAGAATATCTTGAAATAATAAAAAAAATTCGTAGCACATCAAGCAAAACTAGAAAAAGTTTGTCTGAATTGGATATGATATGATTGAGCTTATATGAAACTTGAGAAAACTAAAATATGATTGAAGGAAAAATAATGAAGAAGATATATAATTATGCCGTTCTCCCATGTCCCAATTTGCATATGAAAACTCGGGATTAACAAACACTCGTTTTGTGTTTGTTCTATCTAATGAATTCTTTTTTTGTTACAACTGTTGTGTTGATCTCATGTAGATTAGATCGTAGTTTTTACGTTGTCATATGAAAAGTATGTTTATTGACAATGCTTCTTTGAAGTTGTCATGCGATATGTTTTGACTGCACAACACAGCGAGAGATTCCTTTTGCTTTCTTAAATGGTTTTTCCTCCTGGCTCGAAATACCAGTACATTTTTTACCTAAACCCAACGAACCCTTAATCACCCCTCCAGATAAATCACCTTCATCTTTCCTAAAACCTTCTATTAGTAATTGAATGCAAAGGCGGAATCTTTAGGTCATTCAGATGGTGTCGTACCATCCTCCATGCCCCTTTAGCACTTCTATTTTCCATGTCTTTATAGATGTCTTACGAGTAGGGAATATCTAATCTATAACAAAACTATCTGAATCTGTGTAAAGTACTTTGACTCTGGATACAAGGGTTTAAAGTAAGTCATAAAATAAATTCCTAACCATCAAAGCTTTGATAATTCTAAAAGAGTAAACCCAATAAAACAGGTTATCTAATTTGACTTTCTTTTTGTTTCATTATTGTGCCAAAAAGCTGATCATGAAATCTTCTGAAGTCCCTGATAATTAGGTTTTGAAGTCAGCTTAATTGCTTCGTTCTCTTTGGTGACCAATCTGACATCTATACGCTTTGTGCGGATTCTCCATATTCTTTCTCAAAACCGCTGTTGTTCCATCAGCTAGAAAAGTCTTTTCCTGCACTATCTGTGGATATTAGTTCTAAGAACATGTTCTTCATGATTGTATGGTTTCCCTAACGTTTCTTGATCAAAAAGCAATTATACTATTAACTGCGCCTAACTTCTAACCCATGTTCCTTAAAAAAAATTGTAGGAAGTTATAGATCCTCTGTGTAATATATTGACTGATACCTAATTTTTTTTTTGCCCCGTATAATAGGCACAAGTTTAGGCGTTCTGTGTTTAGCCATCTTTAGGCTTTCTGCTGCTAAGGGATAGTCATTATGCAGGGTCAAGGAGTTCATGAGAAAATCTAAGTCAACTTCTAGAATGAAACCACGCTGTTGATCTGACTCAAACTGCCAACCACTTTAATTCCTTTCGAATATTTTCGGATTTGTCTTCTGTGTGCATTTAAAGTTTGCGTAACGAAGTGATTGCGCCATTGCCCATCACATACAGATTTGTTTTGTATCTAAATACAAAGATAAGTTAGACCTTTTACTTGGATCTAATCAACTAGGTATTGTTTGTTTTGCTTATTAGCAGGTAATGATGCGACGCCATACTATTCCTCACGCAATACGTTATTTCATCATCAGAATCATTGCATGTCAGCAAAAAATCAATCGGTAATTCCTGTAAACTTTAAGAAAGCATCCCAACTCATCCCGGGCGCGGCAGAAAATGTAATGCGCGGGATCCAGGCTATCATTGTTTCATGCAGGTCTTTCATATAATTTTCAAAGACGCCGCCCAACAAACAAACGTCAGCCATCAAGTATAAATCATGATAGTCTCCCCCATCGTTTACACTCTAACTTCTGCCACGCCGATCTTTGAGCATGCTGGTAATCAGAATCACTGAGTCCTTTTCCTCAAAGCCTAGAAAAGAACGCGCATTTATGGGGAAAGCGTGTAATCTTCGTCAACCTTTCCCAACCTTTTCCAGAACTCATAAGGGTAAACACCCTTTTCTACAAGAGTTGGGTCAAATAATCTTCCGTATTGGGCAGGAATTTAAGACATAGCGTAGTGACTCTAATGAACCCATCATGGTGTTGCATGAGTCTTAAAAAGGCACATGTTATTAAAGTGAAAACACTTGTACTTTTCCGATGACTGTGCAATGCATGCAACCTTAAGGCTTGGTTACTGGTTGGGGGGGGGGGGGGGGCTAGCATTATAAGGTGAGAGTCGTAACCTCGCAAGTTGTGAAAGAATACAGCTGCTCTTCCATGTCCTTTGGATAACCTTTAGGGTTGAAGATAGCATTTTACAGTGGCCTGCACCTCTAACTTTCCACTAATGTGATCATGGTTCTCTACTTTCGAATTCGCTAGCGTCAAAGGAGAGGTCTAAAAACCGGCGGCAACAAAGGCCGCCCCACAAATCCAACAGTGAGTGGCTGAGTCATACTGTTCTTGGTCTTCGGGTTTCATTATGATTTTCCAGATAAACAGGAATAATTAGAACAGTCATTCGCACCTTGCTGCATGCGTTCTAAGAAGTTTCTTCTGTCAGCCAATCAGACCCCCTCTAGATAAATCTGGCGTTGAATAGCGCCATCCGACCTGACAATAACGAAGGCAAAAGAACAAATCTGGTGATTACTCACTTTGGCTGTTTTTGGAAGTTTCTGTGGGTTTGCCCTTCATAAGGAACAAATAAGCGACTCGAAGTCTGCGTTAAAAACATATGGAGTAATTTGCAGTTTTTTTCCAGTTCTTAAAACGAACTTTAGATCCGGGTGGGGGCGTACTTAGTTCAGTATTACGAGTCAACTGGCCGATTACAATGTTTTCTTAAGTTCGCTGGCGGCTTGAGCAAGAAGGAATTCTATGTTAAACCATTTTCAACAGAAATCTTGATTATGCCCATTCTTTGAAGCATGTGCTGCTGCATTAGTTACTCATTGAAACGTATTAATGTGTAATGTGGTAGCCCTGCTGGTGAAAACATCAGTAATAATCAACATGGGATTTTTGTCTGTTCGCGGCGCCAATCGTTGGACTGATTCAAGGACACTTAAAGGCTGTAGATTTGTTTCCTCATCCCAAGTGTAGATATTGACAGTATATTGGTTTGTTTTGATCTTCCAACTGACAATTTGTCCACGCTAACAGAAAGTATATTTCCACTAAAGTTAAGATCATTGATGAAAGGGTGATAGTTAGACCACTCCTCTCTGCGTTTTGCGACGCGATGCAGCCTAGCAAGAACCACAAATTGAAACCACATCAAACATTTGTCGTCTGTAATCTTTATGTTTAAAAACTGCTCATTTTGCGGACTAATGCTGGAGGTAGTGGAATGTAAGCCCAGCCTACAATCGGCCATACTTACCTGTTTTAATCTGATCTCTATGACTTCGCCTCACTGACCATACCAAGCCTCTCATTTTTGGCTTCTACAGTGCACATCAAACTGTGTAAGCTTTGGTCTGCCCAACCGGCGTTAAGTCAATATGAGAAAGAATAGTCCAGTGTTTTAGTTGAGACCCAAGCCTTCTAGATTTACTCATTTATCTTATACATAAGTCGAGTTAAACAGTTTTATATTTTCTAACATTACTTTAACTGGCGGGTCTAATGTTAGTTTACCTGGAACTTGAGAAATAGCATGACCAACACTTGCCCGGAACCTTGTTGAATCACTAACATCTAGACTGATATCAATAAAAGCAATATGATAAATCTTCTTCCCCCTTACGCATTGCTTCAAACAATTCGGTCCTGGACCAGCCCCTCATATCTCTTATCCATGGTCTGCTTTCTTTTCTAAACTCAAAATAATATTTAATTAAAAGAAAATACATAATCAGAATCAATATCAACGGTCCTTTTTGTGCTTGGACCATCAACTAAAGTATAACAACCTTTGGCGTTGTTAATGCGAGCTGTTTAGCGCCAGAGTTTAATGTTTCGATTTACTATTTTTTAAACATTCCTTATTTATTCTGCTCAGGGAACTGGCCTGTTGAGAAAAACATGTCCTTGCCTTTCTTTTGAAATCAAACTTTTGTCCTTTTTAGTCATTAAAATCACCTGTAAACGACTAAATTTCATCATGCCGTGATGTTTGAGTCAGCTAGTGTTTCTTTAATTTATTATCAGGCTTAAGGAACAAGTTTAGCTGTTATTAGTTGAACAAAGCTGTGTGACTTTTGGAGTTTAGTTTTTTAATTTTTTGCTAGGCACGCCTACAGCTAATGAACACAGACCAAGGGCTAAATACAAACCACCAAGAGGTAAAGCTTTGGTGCGGGTGCGCCTATGCCCGTTGCTAAGAACCCTACACTTCAATTTCCTGCTGATGCAAGCGCTAATAGTCGATGCTCCAGTATTAACCCAGGTAACAACATTAAAGGCAGCAGAATACCTTCGTTTGGCTTGCTGTATTTGAAAAAGGTCCTGCTCTAGTTTTTGTGCATTTGTGAAATGTTTTTGGAGTTAATCTGAATGTTTTTTATGTCGGGGTGTTACTACAGCAGCAGAGACGACCCAGGAGCCGATGTTGCCTTCTATAGCAGCAGAGTTGCCTACATCTCTCTTAGGGGCGCTTGTGGATAATGCTTAACAGACATGCTTTTTTTTAAAATAAAAAAATAATTTAGTATGTATACTTTTAATCTGTTATCTTGATATTCAGCTGCGCACATATATTAAAAACAAATGTACATTAAGTGGTTTATCAGCATCTTTTCTTTATCCATTTGAATGTTATTACGTCTTTGAACGGGGGGGGATTGGGGGGACTGTTCTCCGTCCACTTCCATGCAACTGATTTTCCTCTGTTCCTTATCAATCCATAAACCGTATTTGGCGCTGTTAAATAATCCCCCCCCAACAAAGCCTAACACTGTGAAGATGCAGATCATTAGACACAAGGTCTCTGTTGGACTTCTACACTCCCACCCCCAAACATTTTTCTTATTATCGTCAAAATGCCTGATAAGTCTAAGCCCGCTAGCGTAGATTTGGTTAGGACTACCCTCAATCGAACATTGCACTTTGTTATTTTAGGATTAATAAAATTTTATTTGTCTTTGAACGGTTTTCCTTCTCTTCACACAGCAATAAAAAACCTTTCTGCTATCTGCTGCGACACTAAAACTAAAATTCCATATATCGTCTGCCTTGCTTTTTGGAATATGTTGTTATGATGAATCACGTCTTTCGTAATATATTGCTAATTTTGACTGATATTGTTTGCTCAATCTGCCGTTGCAAACATTAGGGTTGCAAACGAACGTCAAACTCTAACGCGATGTCAGAAATGCTGTGCTTTGCAGCGGTGTCTGTAGATATCATAACACTTTCTTGTAATCATGTTTAAAATTAGCTCTTATGACATCTTCCTTTAATGCTCCTTGAAAGAAAGGAGCTTGCGATTTAACACTCAAAATCAAGGGAATGGAAAAGCGATTTCCATACGCAAACTTACTGCTTCATCTTTTTGCTGGATTTAGCATCTTCGGGTCGGCCTATTCCTATGTTTTTTAGTGCTTCATTATTTTTGATTCCTTGAAACGCAAGATCAGCCCTTTCATTCTCGGTCTAGGCCATAGATCAGAATAGGTTAAAAATAGTGTCTGCCATAGTGTAAGAAATATGTCTTTGCCCTCAATTTTATAGGAAATTTTCTTAAGATTGCCGCCCCAAATTCCTGACAACTGTCCTGTTTTGGGTCTGTTGTTGAAGCGAGTTCTATTTTGAAAGTAAGTTGCGCAGATCCTGGCAACAATCACTCTCCGCTCCTAGGACTGGAAATTTGCCAGTAAGAAATTGATTCTGCATCTAAAGTAAGAGATGGATTATTTGGGAACAGTAATAATACCGTTATTACCCTTCCACGCCAAAAGGCCTCTTCAGTCTTCTATGCGGGTCAAGAAATAGAGCCATATGCTTGTTGACATATTTTTATAAAACAAAATAAAAAGTTAATTATTTAAAACATGGCAGGGAATAGGAGGTGAAGAAGATAAGAATGTTTTTTGATCGAGAGACCCACATGAGTACATGACTCCATTGACACAGCATCACTCGGGCGTCTCTCCATTGTGCAAGATGAATTTGTAGAAGGGCGGCAAGCTGATTAACAGAAATAAGTGTTCAAGATCATTATACCAAAGATTAGGACTAGAACCCTTCCCAAAACATATACCCTGATGATTTTGAACTAATAGAATAACCATTTGTATTGAAAAACGATAAAGGAGAACGTGTTCCGCTTACGCATAAACGAAACCTCATCACGGTTTTGTAGGCTGGGATGCCAATAGACAAAGGCACCGTGCAAGCGAAGCGAAATCGCCTGGCTTTTAACATAAACCAAAATTAGATGAGGAACGCAGTTGCTAAACTTCCAAAACATACAACAAGAAACTCCAACAGATAACCAAAAACAAAACAATGGAACTTGAAGATTTTAAGTCAAAACAACAGTTCAAAATAATAAATGGCAATAGAAGCAGAAACCACTGAAAAAAAAAGAAGAAGAAACACAATAAAAACTATACGCGAACCAACAACCCGGGCTACCTGAAGAGAATTAGTAGCCCTTGATCCGTCACTTTAGAACCTTCCAAGGAAATAAATAAACATTTTAGGAGCAAAACTGACTGAACTAAAGAGCATCTAGAAAAAAGAAAAAGAAAAACTCCGCTGATTGCTGACGACGACCAACTTAGGCTTGAGATTAAAGAAAAAATAGAACAAAGAATAACATAAGCATGAAGAAGGAAATGTCATTTAGACAAAGCAGCGGGCGTCTACTAACAAAGAACAAATACAAACTCAAGTGAGCGAATAGAGAAACTATCTAAAGAAATTTAACTGAAAACACAACGCTAGCAGAACGAAATACGAAAACACTGTTTAGAGAGCAGGGAAACACATTAGCAAGCGTTATAACAGCCCTTAGGATTTGCAATAAGTACTGGTGTTAGGCTAATTACAGGTGTCGGTGTTCAAAGTCCGTGCTCCACACCTCGCCTCCATCACCACCTGAGAATCAGGGGTAAAAAAAACAGCTTGATCATCTGCGAGTTTATTAAAAAAAATTAGCCGTAAAGCTATGGACTCTTACCTGTATATTGGGGAGTATCGTTAAGCTGCTTTTTTCAACTGCAACAAAGTAGTTGGCTTTATGGCCGAGCACTTTATGGCATTAGTTCTCTTAATAGTTGGGTTACTATTTAGTAAGATAAAGACCAATTAGTCCTAAGGCCAGTTAATCCAACAACTAGCGCTGTCTGTTTCAAATTCATGGTCTTATTTTTTTTTACTTCAACAGTCTTGGCTTTGAACCTTGGGGATTGGATGACTTAATCTAGGGGGTCATTCTTGTTTTTTTATTGTTTGTAAATATTACGCTTCAGATTTAAGTCGTTTTTTTCCGTCTTTCGTTCATTGCCCGCCACAAGGATTTCATTATTGTAGTTTATTATTGTTCCTATCTGGAGTCTGAGGTCAAAGCAGCATGTATCAACCATGCCAACGAGCAAAGTCTACTTTCGATCTTGCAAATTGTAAAACATTTTGGTACCATTTTATACTTGAAGCAAATCAACTGAGAATTAAGGGCGTCCTCAAATTTGCTAAGTATGTTTTTGTGCCATCAAAACCAGTAAAGGATCGAGTTTATGCCTCGATCTTGTTTGTGCTTGCGAAACCTAGCAAACACCAAACTAAGTACGAAAAGAGTCGTTTGAATTCGTTTCTATTCCTGCTTTATTTTAGGCCCTTAGAAGTGACTAAGATAAATGGTTTCCATGCAGTATATGCTCTTGCTCTATGGACCCGAGTGAACACCTGTGCCGAAAGAGAAAGATGTGTAAGGAGGGATTCCCAGTCAAAGTTATACTTTCTGTGCACGCCCCAAAAATAGAGGGGTGCCTAAGCCTTGTTAATATCCAACTTTTGTCAAAGTCTTCCTTAACATTAATATTGAATATCGTTACAAATCCTTTCAAAAGCCTTCATGTCAAAATTCGGTTGCGGGGGGGGGGAAATGATTAAACGGGTTGATCATTTGTAATGGCGCTTCAGTTCAGTCCAAATACTCTGAGTGTAATAAAATGAAAATCTGTACACTGAACCCACCAAGATCAGGATATTTAGTGATCACATACGACACTCCACACCCGTTTTGCACAAAACACAGCAAGTTTAAACTGGTTCAGAAAAAACTGCATCGGATGACTGAACCACACTATAGGATTGTGGACGTTTTTAAATAGGAAGGGATAAGATATCTGTTTTAATGGAGTACTCACCTTACTTGAAAGGCGTCAGACTGATCACAGAAATGTCGAGGGTGTCAGTTGTTATATTTTAAAGATTGTAAGTGCGGCCCAACAGAAATTTTGCACCAGTATATTAAATGCGCTCATTTTTATATACGTTTAAAAAATGTTTGTAACAATAAACAACCCAAGACCGTCCTTCGTTTTTGAACATGCTGTTAAGAAACGATTGCGGAACCAAAAATGGTCGCACTCCATGCAATTTTTTTACAAAGTCGTAGGTTTAATATAAGTAAAATCCAAGAAGACTAATATGATTAAAAAATATGACCATGAGAGGAAACTTAGTTTGGCCATTAATCATCCATTACCTTATGGTTTATAACGGGTTTGTTCCTAAAAGAAGCAGAGTAACTTTGACATTACTCTCAAACTTAACAACGCGAATCTGAAAACAATGTTATCATTCAAACCTGAAGAAGAAGAGTAGGTTACTATTTTGATGGAGAGCTAGCTAAAATGTTAGGCTTTGCAACTGACAATCGGGACATTCATAGTTTTAGAGTTGCGCCAGACAAAACTACTTATGAGGGAGAAAATCCGCTCGATCTTGCATTACATTCATTACTCTATGTTCATTTAGATGAGCTGAGCACTGATTGAAAACTTATGATGGAAAGCCCTCAACTGTTCTAAGAGCTCTTCCATCAGGGAAAGCTGCATATTGCGATTATGAAATTAAAAACAATTCCCTAATTTACAGTTTAAAAAATTAGCTTGTGGGAGGGTCGGATCATTTAATATAAAGATCACAGACAAAACAGGAAAAGTCGTAAAATGCGATAACCTACACATTGTTTGGAATAAAATAATAACATGTACTAAAAAATAATGTCGCGTGGGCCAGAAGAATCAGGAGTTACATTAGCGCCTGTGAGGTGTATAACTGTAGAATTAAAAGACCTTGCAGACGTTGCGGACTTTGAACAGAATGGTGAGAATAGGCGCTTTGTATGGTTTATGAGTACACTGAAGATGGTGATTATAACGCAAAGAGGTGGCGACAACAAAAGGTTTCCTAAACTAGAACAGCTGCGCAAATCTAGAAGCAAATAATGCTGGCCAATATGAATATAAAATAGTCGAAAACCTGACAGCAAATGGCACTTAGAACCATATTTAGAATGGGACATAAAATTTGAATTCATAAGCCCATTTACATTTTTTGACCGTCAAAGAAGCTTCAGAAAAGCTTTCAACTCTGGTCCTTTACATATAAGTCTTATGCCAGAGGACAATATCGGAAAGAGATTGAAATAACGCCGTATGGGAGCAAACAGTACATCCTCCACAGAAGAGAAACGGTTTTAAAGGAAGCTTCTACAAAATTACAGTTCATTCCACGTACGCATGAAATTAGGAGACACGTTCACAATGATATTTGAAATTCTGTCTTAAAGATAAGGCAAGAAATGGAGCTGTGGGCGTCAGTGACAATCTATGAAAGGAATTCTTATTAGCTGGCAAAACTTAGACGTTGAAAAACTTAAAGTTACCATCGTCGTTCTTAACAATGGTGAGGATATTAAGCTCATAACAACCAGCGCCAAAATTAATACTAGTCTAAATAGAAACGATCTTACAGGACTAAATTGGATTAATCTTACACATTTAGGCCTTATGGATTTTATTATACTGGAACAAGTTCTGACAGAGAGTATGATAAAAATAATAACTGGATTAGATTAAATTCTGTTATAAAACTATGGAACAGTTAAACTTTATGGCAAAAAAACCCCATTGTTCATTGATTTGTGGACAGACTGGTTGTGGGAAAACAATATTTATCCTCGACCTGTTACAAACAGTTTATCGTTATAATTTTGATCATATGTGATTTTTCTGCCCAACACTTAAATGGAACAAAGCATATCAACGATAGAGGTTTATATGGATAGATGATAACATATTTTTAGTTGATCCTAGCAATAAACTAAGTGAGTGTTTAGAACACTTTTTTATAGACTGTTTGAGGGAACGCAGACACTATTTATTATAGATGACTGTTCAGCAGAAAGAGACATATTAAAAAAAAGAAACACTTGTCGAAACTGCTTTCAGTGGAAGACATGCTGGAATAAGTGTGTGGATTTATGTCAGAAATATAACTCGTTTTAAAAGACTTTAGAGAACAGTTAAAGACTGTAGTTTTATTTCACATGAAGGACAGAGACGCATTTGATGAATGTATGCATGAAAATGATGTTATTGAAAATGATCAGAAAAACGCAGGATTAAGCAAAAACTGAAATCTGAAAAGTTTAGTAAATTAGTATTGAAAACGGATAATCCTACACAGTATGTTTGTTTGTATGGGAGTTTAACTGGGAGAGAACTAATAAATACCCATCCTAGTCAACTGCCCGAAACTGAGTATGCATTTGTAAGGTTTACTAGTTAGAGAACTAGTAAATACCCAGTCTAGGTCGCCAGCCCGAACTAGTGAGGGCTGGTGAGCTAGACTTGGTATTTACTAGTTCTCTGTGTGGCACGTGGCCTGCCGGTTTTTTCTTTTTTGGGGCGCGTTCAGGGGGATGTGTTAGGAATGGTGCATTATTCATGAGGGCACTGGTCTACAAATTACAATACAACCCAGATAACAACATGAACAGCAACAGGAAAAACAGGAAAAGAAAATTATATGGTATAAACCCTCCATATGATGGAAGAACAAAAACTAACGTAGGAAAAGAATTCCTCAGAATCCTTAAAACATCATTCCCAAAAGAACATGTACTATCTAAAATATTCAACAAAAATACCGTCAAGCTATCATACTCATGTATGCCCAACCTTAAAAATATAATGATTCTTCCAATAAAACCAAAAACAACACAACCAGAGAGGTGATGAAAGGATATCTTGTAATTGCACAAAAAAGACCAGTGCCCTCTGAAAAATAAATGTCTCTACAACAATATTGTGTACCAAGCTACGGTAACAACAGACAGTGATAAAGAAACATACATAGGGATCACGGCAAACCATTTTAAAACCAGATATGCAAACCATAAACAGTCTTTCAAAAAGAAAAATATAAAAACCAAACAGAATTAAGTAAATATATTGGAGCTTAAAAATAAGAAAATAGATACAACATATCATGGAAAATTATAAAGAGCAACACCATAACAACAACATTCTAAAAAATGCAACTTATGTACTACAGAAAGTGGCAGATATTATGTAAACCCCACCTAGCATCCCTGAACTCTAAAGTAGAAATGATAAACAATTGCAGGCATAAATGGAAATCTTTGTCAATGCACCATTCCGTAACACGTCCCCCCTGAACGCGCCCCCCCCCCCCCCCCCCCCAAAAAAAAAAAAAAAAAAAAAACCGGCAGGCCACGTGCCACAGCACAGAACTCACACGCCCACACACCACAATATATAACACCGGTGGCGTGCCCAAATGTATACACTGAGGAGAGCGTTTTAGCTGGAAACAAGCTTGTAGGTTTTTTAATTTTTCCATTTTAAAATCCTATTTTAAACTGGTATGTCGCTCCCTACATGGTTGAGCACTTTAACGTTCTGAGTGGCTTTTTAACTCTGATTTATGATTGCTCCTCACGTTGAGCACTGTGGCCTAGCAGAATCTAAATTAAAATGGAGAGAATTAACTTTGGGCAGTCCACCAAAATATACCTTTTTCCAATCCACAACTCTACATGAAAAAACTTATAGAGCAGACTGAAATAGCTGTGCGCAACATGAGGTGGAAAGCGTTTTTTCTTTTTGAACCAGATGCCAAAAAGGAAGATAAAAAAAACTTATGGTTTTAAGTCATGGAGATCGCCACCTATAATAGAGGAAATGAAACCTTTTGAAGAAAGCATGAAATAACTAATAGCTAATATTGATTTCAGAAAACCACGTAAATAATTTCCAACGAAATTGAATAATAACATGAACAAATCCAGAATGACAAAAAATATTCATAAAGGCAGACAAGACAAACAATTTCTATAAAATGGAAACTAATGAGTACTCTCAACTCCTCAACAAAAATATTCAGAAAAATTATAAAAAAAAGCTGATAAGACCACATATGACAACATCTGCAAAAAAGAAAAAACTTGTGCACCAGATGGATTTAGGCGATAGGATAGAAGCAACAGCAATAAAAGAAGCCTTTATAACCCTTAAAGACCACAAACCTAACTTTCTCAACAACCCTACTTGTAGACTGATAAACCCATCAAAATCTGAATTCGGCAAAATTAGTAAAAAAAGATCATGGAAAAAGCAACAGAGGACATAAAAACATACACTGAATACAATCTCTGGAAAAATAGTTACGAAGTTACCAATGGTTAAAGAATTGAACAAACAGAAAAATACAGCGTTCATTACTTTTGACATAGTGGACTTCTACCCTTCCATTGATGGGGAATTACTTACTAAAGCACTAAGATTCGCCAACAAATATACAAATATAACAGATTCTGAGATGGAAATCATTCTCCACACTAAGAAAAGCCTTCTCCATAGCAACAGTGAAACCTGGATAAAAAAAAACAGCAGAAATTCCACATTCGATGTCACGATGGGATCTTATGATGGAGCTGAAACTTGTGAATTAGTTGGACTTTTCAGTTGTCTCATATACAGAAAATACTTGGTAAACAGGTTGGCTTATACAGAGATGACGGTCTTGCCACCTTAAACAATAAACCAAAAAACCATTGAAAACAAGAAAAAAGAACTTTGTA
>CM031600.1:98795530-98800306 GCA_018398815.1 Conus ventricosus
CCATCCTGTTGTTATTATTTTGTCACTCCCCACCCCCACCAATATACTAACAGCCCCCCTCTCTCTTTCTCTCTCCTCTCTCTCTCTCTCTCTCTCTCTCTCTCTCTCAGGTTTTCACTTTGTTAGTTGTACCAGAGGGAACAACTGAGTCACTATCAAATGCAAGGGAACTCGGTGCGTGTCACTAATAGTTAGTCATGTGTGTTCAGGCCTTGTGGGTGCTTTGTTTGTAGTTTACGAATCCAGAATTTTTCCCTGAGGTCTCTATGAATGTCACTGTCTATGTACTGTTTTTCAATTGGCATACAACGCATGTCTTGAAGTGAGTGGTTGTGCATGTTGAAATGATGTGTGACGTGGTGCCTGTATTGTTCTGGATGTGTGACCTATGTAAGTAAAAGCGTTGTTTGAGCGAGTTGCGTGTTTCTCCTACGTATTGAGCTCCCTTGCATTTGGTGCAGTAGAGCAGGTACACGATGTTTCTTGTGCTGCAGGACATCTCATGGCGAATGGTGAATGTCTCGCCACTAACATCACTGTGAACTGACGTGTCTCCACTACATGCTCCTTGCAGATGACACAGCGTTTTCGAATACATCTGTGGCTTCCAGGGTTGTCAGTGGATGGTTCTTGTGGAGGAAGCATGGAAGGCATCAGGATGTTTCGTAGACTATTTGAATTTCTTTCTCCTACTATGGGGAGCTCTGACATGGCTTGTTTCATCTTGTTGCTTTCATGTAAAGCTGGTTGCTGTTGTTGCAGCCACTGACGTAGAGGAGGGTTGGCAGGGTTGTGAGTGAGTGAGTATATATATATAATACAACAAACTAATAAATTCCAAGGATAAGTACCGCACCGTTCCAGCAACTTACAGAGCAGCTTGGTGTTGCAATGACTGCAAGAAATATTGAATTATAAACAAAGCTTGCTCTTATGTTTTAGATTGAAGAAATAGGGGGAGATACGCATTCATATCTGCAGTGGTAGATGATTCTGCCTAACTAACAGTATGTGCTTGAGTGGGTGAATATATATATATATATATAATATATATATATATATATATATATATATATATATATATATATATAATATATATATATTTCGAGATCTTTCGTCTGCTGATCCGACCTCGCCAGAGAGACACAGCTACTCGTGCATAGATTCCCTTGGCATGAAATTGAGTTATACTACAGTGAAGATTTACCTCTAGAAAAGTCTTTGTGTGCCAAAAACTAGAACAGGCCGCGAATATAAAACTTAAGATACATGAAGCGAGGTAATATGTAGACTGAGTGGTGTAAGATGGCGCTTAGTGCTGAAGAGATTACATCGGTCTGGCCTGTTTTATACCACGGTAACAAGTGGGTCTGTGCCATTTTTACACCCATGACTCGGGACCGAAGGTCCATAATCCAGACCACCTTTTTTTTTCCTTTCGTGGGACATGGCAGTTGCTGATATCACCAAAGTGGTCGGTTCACAAGATCTAAATTGATCATCACTTTTCTTCTATGTCTTTATCTCTTTAGCCGTACAGTTACGCAGAACTCCCGCGGGAAAGCGTAGGTTTAATTGTTCATGCAAAGTTAGATCTAGTTGCAAAATGAGGCGACTGCAGGCGGAAATCTACACAAATTTTAAAAAGTATTTCTAAGGCTCCGTCTTAAAACGTAGACAAACGAATCACAAGACAGAACACGACGCGTTTTCGACCTCTTAGGTCTTCTTCAGGCAAGATACACAACACTCAGGACAAAGACAATGAACGAGCAATCACTTACCTTCACCCAATTTTGCGCAAGATGGGCGTTGAATGAGACCTTACTAGTCAGAATCTCAATGTCGGATCACCTCTTTGCAACATATGCAATTTAGATCTAAGGCAGAAATAATAGCGGAAAGAAAACACTTCATAATCGTATAAAGTCAGGTACATACACACTCCGCTTGCGCGTATTCAAGCATCTGTACGCGCACCCACACATACACACACTGTACATATACATGCATATACACACACAAGCACGCGCGCAGCAACACACACACACACGTATACACACGCGCGCTAATACACACATACTGCACGCACATATACACGTGCACACACATGCGAGAGCGGCGCGCTTGTGCGAGTATGCACAATAACAGGAATAAGTAAAAGCATCATAGACCAGCCGCTGTGGCGAAGTGGTTAGCGTCGCGGACTCCCGGCTGGGAGGTCGTGGGTTCGAATCCCATCAGAGTCATGTGGGTTTTTCTGCCCCGACCGGCTCCTACCCAGAGTTGAGTTTGCTGCGGACTCAGTTGGGAAGACTGGGACCACACAGTCGAGTTTCATCCACTTAATGGATGCGTTTCTGAGAGTGTTGTCTCAAATTTCCTGACCAACACTGCAGGTGCCTGTATCTCTCGGGCCTGGTTGACGCCAGGATATATTATGAAAGGAAGCGTAGAGTACAGCCCTGTCATGTAGTCTCAGACCGAAATGGAAATCCGTAGCATCATCTTAATCATCCTCATTCCCATTGATCAGCATTAAAAACAAATGTCTCAAATTCTGTGGCCCTTCATGCCCTGCTCTCATGGTGACCTCATTTTCGATGTCCTCTCCGCGTCTGTGGCCTTGGTTTGCTTCCGTCGGGGTCACCGGTATCGGCGAGTCCATGGGGGCTGTCGTTGGACGGACGTGGTGGCGCCCTCCGAGGGAGAGCTCACTCACGCCGGCTCCACGACTAAGCAATTATTGTCGTCAGTAGGGGGCTTAGTAGGTGGTGTCCTGCGTATGTTAGATCAGAACAGGCGCCACTGAACACCACCGAAGTGACTCAGCAGCAGTGCAGTGTCTCCTCCGGTGGTTGCCTCTTGACGACTTGACATTGACTGCTCCCTGTGGATTGCTGGTGCCGGGGCTGCGGCGGGCCAGCCGGGCTATGGCTGTGGACGGGTGTCGGAATGGGCGGCGTGGGTGCACTGCCTCTGAGGTAGCGCAGAGGTTGGGACAGCAAAAAAAAAAAAAAAAAAAAGGCATCATAGGATTAAATAAAACACAATGTTCATGATATGAGATTTAGGGTCCACTAACAATGGAATAATTGATGTTTACCCATATAGATAACCTTTCTAGAGTAAATACATGTATTCACACACCTAAGTGGGCCACACATCTAATCAATATGACAGTAGCCCCCCCCCCCTCCCCCCCCCCACACACACACGCTCTCTCTCTCTCTCTCTCTCTCTCTCTCTCTCTCTCTCTCTCTCTCTCTCTCTCGCACACACACACACACACACACACACACACACACACACACACACACACACACACACTTCGGCTCCAAACCGCACGACTCGGTAAGTGTAGCCAGAACACTCGAGACCTGAATATTCAGTGGTGAAAGAGGGGGAGGGTTGAACTGTAGAGGGGAGGGTTGAACTGTGGAGGGTAAACGTGCAGCTCACGCAGTTACTGAGTCAGCCTTGTCCCTGACCTCGGCATGCCCAAGGCTTTTTTTCTTTCTTTCGTTTTTGTTGTTGTTGTTGATGTTGTTGTCCCATTTGAAACATCCTCTTCTGTTCGTGATCTTATTTACATCATTTCGTCCTGTAAACGCCACAAAATCTCGCGGCTTAGCAGACTTGAAGTAGAAGGGGAGGGGGGGGGTAGAGAGGAGGAGGGGGCAGAGGGACACCCCCATTCCCAGGTCCGATTCCCACGAAATCTCCCGACTGGGTGGGGGGGGGGGGGGGGGGGGGAAGAGGAGAGCACTTTCTGCCCCTACTCCCTTCCTCCCCAGGTTTTGAAGGGGGGTGGGGGTGGGGGGAGACGACGAAGAAGCAAGAAAAGGAGAGGATTTCTTTCAAATACTTTAAGCCGCGACGTTGGCTCGTCTGTGTCCACCTCCACTTGGATAAAAAGCAACCTTACTTCAACCCCCCCCCCCCCACACACACACACACACACACACACACACGCCGCTCGTAGAAGAAATTTGGGAGATAAAGACTGCAGTAAGGTTTTTGTCCCATCCCCGGAGTGGTATTCCTCAAGGTACGTACTGAGACCGGATTCTTTTCACTATACTTATGGTTTGCCAGACTGCAGACTATTGAGTAATGTAAGTTTTTCCGTTTAGATGGCTCAAAAATATATACAACACATCAAACGAGCTTGATGAAATTTGATACGTTGACAAAGATGTACTGACAGAATGGTCGGATACATGGAATGCTCTTTTTTAGTGCTGCTGTACCAACGAATGAAAAATTTCACATTACTTCAGTAACAGAGTGAATGACTTTTGTAACAAAGTAATAGAAACCATTAAGCGTACAGCTGGTAAAGTTGTTCACGTTCTCTTGACTGTGGTCAAATGTTACACGACATTCATGTTGAAGATGAGGGCTGGTACACCCAACAACATATCCCGAGGGTATCAGACCACACCCTTCCATCAAATCGTGATTGATGTAGCCTATGATTTTGACGGGGAAAGAATGTGTAGGCAGTGAAACTGTCTCCCCTTCATGACTGAACCTGAACCAGGCACCCCTCTGCAGTGAACCTAAACCTGAACTACACTAATGAAATCGAGAGCGAAAGGACACTGTTCTACAAATACAGGCCAGGAGAGAGAGAAGAGAGAGAGAAGAGAGAGGAGAGATATTCCCATAAGCAACAGATAACAGATACCCCCCCCCCCTCCCATCCCCCTCACAGCTGGCCTTTGTCTCGTCACAGCAGGACATGTTACAAAAAACCACCAAAATTTAAAA
>CM031600.1:98801306-98823913 GCA_018398815.1 Conus ventricosus
TCTCTCTCTCTCCTCTCCCTTCTCCTTTTCTCTCTCTCTCTCTCCTCTCTCTCTCTCTCTCTCTCTCTCTCTCTCTCTCTCTCTCTCTCTGTGCATGATTCTAGTCAGCTTTGTTTACTATTATTAGTGTTTATCAAAGAAAGATTATGTCAGCCTAAGATCTTTATCCTTGTCAAGTAAAGTTTTCAAGTGTCATGTGTCAATTGCCTCTCTGCAGTGTTGTGTGTGTGTGGGGGGGGGGGGGGGGGCATTCCTGGCGTAAGGCCAGAATGACTCCCCCCCCCCCCCCCTTCTGTTTTTTAACTCCCTGGGAGTCCGTCTGGATCAACATTTCTTGATCGAAAGTAACTCCCGGGAGTTAGTCATTCTGGCTTGGTTTGTTTTAACTCCCGGGGAGTTAAAATTGGCACGTGCTAATTCTCCCGGGGAGTTAAAAAGTGGAGGGGAGTTAAAATGGATCGTTACACCGGGCAGCGTGTTGAGGCAGGGGGAAAAAAAAGAGGGGGGGGGGGGGGGAACCCAACTAGCCTAACCTGGTATCTGGAGAGGCTTATCCAGTAATCGAAGCGACCACCAGGTCAAGGCCTGGACCGGCCCAACTACTAAACCCTATCCTTCATTTACCACGAGGCTAGTTGGGGGGGGGGGGGGGGGGGGGAGGGGGGGTCTGCTGAGCTCCCTCTTGAAGGATACCAAGGACGGAGCCTCTGCTGCTGTTGCAGGCAGGGAGTTCCAGGCGGAAGAAACTGAACTTGTATGGGTCAGAGGAGGTACCAGGTGAGCAAATTTGGGTCGGTGATGTGATCTTGTTTTGGTGGATCCTTTCTTGAGGAATTTGTCTGGAGGTATGTCCACAGTCCATTAACGATGTTGTACATGAAGATTAGCCTCTGCCTGTTTCGCCGGGATTCAAGGGGTTCCCATCCTAGTTCCTGCAGCATGGATGTTATGCTGCTGGTCCAACCATAGTCATTGCATACATAACGTGCTGCTCTTCTTTGCACCATTTCAATCTTTTTCTTTTGGCCTACTTTGTACGGGCTCCAAACTGATGAGCAGTACTCCAGGTGTGGGCGTACAAGGTTAGGTAAGCATTAATTTTGGTGGTTTTGTTGGACGTATTCAGGTTTCTTTTCAGGAAGCCTACCACGCTGTTGGCTTTGTTGGTGATCTTTGTTACATGATCTTTCCAGTTGAGGTTACTCCTTATGCTGACGCAAGATATTTCGAGCTGTCGGCGTGATCGAGAGTGTGTTCTTTTAATTTTTAGTTGAAGTTGATGGGGTTTCTTGATGTGGAACAGGTAAGGACATTACATTTTTGGGGGTAAAATTCCATCCCCTAACGCTGCTCCCAGTCTGTCAGTGTGTTAAGATCTCGTTGGAGCATCTTGCAGTCTTGGATAGTGTTTATGGTGGAATAGACTATGCAGTCATCAACGAACAGGCCGATGTTGGCCTTGATGTTCTGCGGCAGGTCGCTGATGAAAATAAGAAATAAACCAGCCCCGTGGCGAAGTGGTTAACGTCGCGGACTCCCGGCTGGGAGGTCGTGGGTTCGAATCCCATCAGAAGTCATGTGGGTTTTTTCTGCCCGACCGGCTCCTACCCAGAGTTGAGTTTGCTGCGGACTCAGTTGGGAAGACTGGGACCACACAGTCGAGTTTCATCCACTTAATGGATGCGTTTCTGAGAGTGTTGCTCAAATTTCCTGACCAACACTGCAGGTGCCTGTATCTCTCGGGCCTGGTTGACGCCGGGATATATTATGAAAGGAGCGTAGAGTAACAGCCCTGTCATGTAGTCTCAGACCGAACGGAAATCCGTAGCATCATCTTAATCATCCTCATTCTCATCGATCAGCATAAAAAAAAAATGTCTCAAATTCTGTGGCCCTTCATGCCCTGCTCTCATGGTGACCTCATTTCGATGTCCTCTCCACGTCTGTGACCTTGGTTTGGTTCCGTCGAGGTCACCGGTATTGGCGAAGTCCATGGGGGGCTGTCGTTGGACGGACGTGGTGGCGCCCTCCGGAGGGAGAGCTCACTCACGCCAGCTCCGCGACTAAGCAATTATTGTCGTCAGTAGGGGGCTTAGTAGGTGGTGTTCCTGCGTATGTTAGATCAGAACAGGCGCCACTGAACACCACCGAAGTGACTCGGCGGCAGTGCAGTGTCTCCTCCGGTGGGTTGCCTCTTGACGACTTGACATTGACTGCTTCCTGTGGATTGCCGGTGCCGGGGCTGCGGCGGGCCGACCGGGCTGTGGCTGTGGACGGGGTGTCGGAATGAGCGGCGTGGGTGCACTGCCTCTGAGGTGGCGTAGAGAGTGGGACAGCAAAAAAAAAAAAAAAAAAAAAAAAAAAAAAAGAAATAAGATGGGTCCTAGAACTGTCCCTGTGGGACTCCGCTGATGACAGGTGCTGGCTCGATTTTTCGCCATCAGCTACGACGGTCTGGGAGTGGTTGGAAAGAAAGGCTTTGATCCAGTCCAACGTCGATCCTCGTACACCATAATGGTCCAACTTACGGAGGAGGCGTTTATGAGGGACCTTATCAAAGGCCTTGGAAAAATCCAGGATTACCATATCTGTCTGTTGTTTACTGTCCTAGGTTTTGGCGTCGTCGTGAAATAGTGTAATCAGTTGGGTTTTCGCAACTCCTTCTGGCTCTAAACCCATGCTGGAAGTCGACAAGAATTCATGCTGGTTTCAGATGGCGCATGATGTTGCTTGCAATGATGTGTTCTCTCATAAACCAGAATGTTGACTTGAATATGAAAGTTGTATATAACTAACTACCTTATGAATCAGCGTTGTCAATCATGTTGACTAAATTGTTCATTATGCTGTTTGGAGACTAATTTTTCTGACATCCTAACTAACTACCTTATGAATCAGCGTTGTCAATCATGTTGACTAAAATGTTCATTATTCTGATTTTGGAGACTGATTTTTCTGACATCCTAACTCAACCGAAGAATGCTAAGTACTGCGCGCGCGTGCGGGATCAAGTGTGTGTGTGTGTGTGTGTGTGTGTGTGTGTGTGTGTGTGTGTGTGTGTGTGTGTGTGTGTGTGTGTGTGTGTGTGTGTACTACTATTAAGTTTTGTAATCGACTGACTCAGATAATGTACAGATCTAATCATCTTGTGTTTTACAATCTTGTAACAGTGTTCATGCTGCTGGTGAGGAGACAAGGGCCAGATTGGGGGGTATTGGGGGGGGGGGGGTATCTGTTATCTGTTGCTTATGGGAATAATCTCTCTCTCTCTCTCCTGGCCTGTATTTGTAGAACAGTGTCGTTTCGCTCTCGATTTCATTAGTGTAGTCAGGTTTAGGTTCACTGCAGAGGGGTGCCTGGTTCAGGTTCAGTAATGAAGGGAGACAGTTTCACTGCCTACACATTCTTTTCCCCCGTCAAAATCATAGGCTACATCAATCACGATTTGATGGAAGGGTGTGGTCTGATACCTCGGGATATGTTGTTGGGTGTACCAGCCTCATCTTCAACGTGAATGTCGTGTAACATTTGACCACAGTCAAGAGAGTGAACAACTTTACCAGCTGTGCG
The DNA here is from genome assembly GCA_018398815.1 of Conus ventricosus. Taxonomy (NCBI): domain Eukaryota; kingdom Metazoa; phylum Mollusca; class Gastropoda; order Neogastropoda; family Conidae; genus Conus; species Conus ventricosus. Next base: position 98,804,877 of record CM031600.1, read on the forward strand.
CTTAATGGTTTCTATTACTTTGTCACACAAGTCATTCACTCTGTTACTGAAGTTAATGTGAAATTTTCATTCGTTAGTACAGCAGCACTAAAAAAGAGCATTCCATGTATCCGACCATTCTGTCAGTACATCTTTGTCAACGTTCAAATTTCATCAAGCTCGTTTGATGTGTTGTATATATTTTTTAGCCATCTAAACCGGAAAAACTTACATTACTCAATAGTCTGCAGTCTGGCAAACCATAAGTATAGTGAAAAGAATCGGTCTCAGTAGTAACCTTGAAGAATACCACTCGGGGATGGGACAAAAACCTTACTGCAGTCTTTATCTCCCAAATTCTACGAGCGGCGTGTGTGTGTGTGTGTGTGTGTGGGGGGGGGGGGGGTGTGAAGTAAGGTTGCTTTTTATCCAAGCGGAGGTGGACACAGACGAGCCAAAGTCGCGGCTCTAAAGTAGTTTTGAAAGAAATCCCTCCTTTTCTTGCTTCTTCGTCGTCTCCCCCACCCCCACCCCCTTCAAAACCTGGGGAGGAAGGGAGTAGGGGCAGAAAGTGCTCTCCTCTCCCCCCCCCCCCCCCCCTAGTCGGGAGATTTCGTGGGAATCGGACCTGGGAATGGGGGTGTTCCTCTGCCCCCCTCTCCTCTCTACCCCCCCTCCCCTTCTACTTCAAGTCTGCTAAGCCGCGAGATTTTGTGGCGTTTACAGGACGAAATGATGTAAATATGATCACGAACAGAACAGGATGTTTCAAAGGGGGACAACAATATCAACAACAAAAACGAAAGAAAGAAAAAAACCCTTTGGCATGCCGAGGTCAGGGACAAGGCTGGCTCAGTACCTGCGTGGGCTGCACGTTTACCTCCACAGTTCAACCCTCCCCTCTACAGTTCAACCCTCCCCCTCTTTCACCACTGAATATTCAGGTCTCGAGTGTTCTGGCTACACTTACCGAGTCGTGCGGTTTGGAGCCGAATGGGGGGTTGGGGTGTGTGTGTGTGTGTGTGGGGTGTGTGTGTGTTGTGTGTGTTTTGGGTGGGGGTGTTTTGTGTGTGTGTGTGTGTGTGTTGTGCGTGCGTCGCGCGCGCGAGCGGAGAGAGAGAGAGAGAGAGAGAGAGCATGTGTGTGTGTGTGTGTGGGGGGGGGGGGGGGGGGGGGCTACTGTCATTTGATTAGATATGTGGCCCACTTAGGTGTGTGAATACATGTATTTACTCTAGAAAGGTTATACTATGGGTAAACAATTATTCCATTGTTAGTGGACACCTAAATCTCAGATCATGAACATTGTGTTTTATTTAATCCTATGATGCCGTTTACTTATTCCTGTTATTGTGCATACTCGCACAAGCGCGCCGCTCTCGCATGTGTGTGCACGTGTATATGTGCGTGCCAGTATGTGTGTGTAAGCAGTCAAGGGTTAGAGGGGGGGAGTCATCGTCCATCACCCAAGACCGTGTTGATGTTTGACTTTTCGTTTATTTCAGTCGATCAAAACCAGACCAACCAACCAGCCAACCTGGAAAATTACCAGGAACAACATATTTAGAAAATTGGCAACAAAAGGAGAAATCTCCAAAAACATGAATGAAAGGAAACATACATTTATAACTGAGTACACAACCATGGGTGAATCAAAAAAAAAATCAACTCAGCATAACAATGGAACAAAAGCAAAATAAAATATCAACATTAAGATACTGTGAAGATACCAGCATCTGTTCTGTTCAGTTTAAGATTGTTTGTACTGCTGGTTGCAGAACTGACCCTTGTGTTATTTAAGACAACCGAACAGGGAAATCTGCAATTATATAAACAGGTCAATGGACTAGATTATTATCTCTGAAGATTCAGTTTAGTATCTATTAATATGAAAACAAATTTTCATTTATCTTGATTAATACATACACATCTACTATCATTGGCTTGACAAAAGAAAAACATATCTTCATTCAATACCATGATGCCATAAACATTGGCTTGTGGTAACAAACATTGTGTACACTAGCGTTACAAATGATCGATGTTTCAAAGCGTAATGGAATTGAACAGGGACTTGTGAATATGTCAAACAAAACAAAAAATTTACAAACTGTTTTCAACATGGGAAAAAACATTATCTACCTCAGGATAGGGGTGTTGGTCAAACAACAGTTAATCTATCCCAGCAACCTCTTTGGTGTGGAACAGGCGAGTCCTCTGTTTAGGGCAACATGTGTGTCATAATAATAGCTCCATGACGCACATGATCTTTTAAAAAAAAAGTTAATTAAGGTCTGGCATCAAGATTCACCCTCCAGCAAGAATACAGCAAAGAGAAGCAATTCATTCATTTCATGGTTTATCTTCAAAATAAATGGGGTTACTTCCCCATTATTCACCCATCGTTCGCAACTCGCCAAACTTCGTAATTTGGCCCGAGAGTGTTGCACGAGATTTGGAACACAATGCAAAAAAACGAAAGTTTTCTGGATATCATCTAAATTGAATGTAAATTATAATTGCATAAGCTTTGATTTTAGGAATTGCTTTAACAACACTGTAACTACAAGAGTGAGCATTAAGATTGTTATATATTCTTTCCGCCGCCATCACATAAGGTTCTGATTCCATGAAAAAAATAACATGCTCAGATGTGTGAGTAGTGAGAGAGAGGAGGTGATGAGAGAGAGAGAGAGTTAGGTGAGAGATAGAGAGAGAGAGAGAGATAGAGAGAGACGAGGAGTGAGATAGAGAGAGAGAGATAGAGAGAGCATGAGTGAGAGAGTGCGAGAGATAGTGAGATAGTGTGAGTGAGATGTCCAAGATCTATTGAATGATAAATACAAACCAGTTTCCTTCCTAAGTGAAAACTCTTTGTGCTTGTTAAACATCTCCATTTAAGTGGCTAGTTTTTGTTTCCTTTAAATCAACTTATACAAGTCAACTACATACAAAATTTTTTTTATACTATAGAAAACCAGGTATTACCATTGAATTCGTGTTCCAGTAAAAAGTTTTTTGAATACCCAAAAGATAATACCTTTTCCGTGGTGCTGAGGCTAACAGCATGAAAAACGGTCTTCCTTTCCCTATTAAGGGAAACAGGCAAAACCGATGTTGGATGTGTCTAGCAGTGGGGAAGAGATCGCATTTTGCGAGGAGGAATGGTATTATTGCATACAGTTTCCTCCAACAGATCTTCAGCAGCAGAATATGGCCCTGAGCTTCAGTAATTAAACTGTATAATCATTGCTTTGTCCATTAACCTGAATAAATCTACAGAAATGTCTGGTTATTTGTGAAAATTTCCTAAACAGTGATTAGGCCAAGTAGACTGATTATATCCAAAAACCAAAAAACTTTGGTATTCTACTCGTTCCCACTGGAATTCTTAAGATTATTATTGAACCAAGCGAATTGGCGACAAGGCGGATAACTCTTCTGACAAAAGATCAGAATTCACTGATAACTATGCACTTGCACTACCCTTATCATCTATACTACAAAAGGCTCAGAATTCACTGAATATTCACTTTGCCCTGACACTACCCTTATAAGCTCATCTACATCAAAAGTATTAAAAAATAGCCAACTTTATAAAACGACACCTTGCTCTTCATGAGCTTGAAGATTAAACTTTGCAGAAAGTAAATACTGTCCAGCCACTAATCTCCCCTGCTGACCAGTTATGGATCCCCATAAATTTGCCTATAGTATTGCATGACGTTAGCACACAAAAAAATACTACAAACTATAATCATTGGCAACAATATATCCTCAAACAGGCAAATTGTCAAGCAAAAAATTAAAACTACAGTGTTGGACTGCACCTTAAAACGACAAGGCCAAGGGGGGAAACCATAATTTTTCTGTAAGATAAAGAATTCAAAACAAAAAAAATATCGGAACAATAGCTAAAATCAAACATGCCGATAGGTATCAAAAGATCAAAATAGTACATCAAAAATAACATATCCGCAGTACTTACAGACCAAGAGAACGGAGGGACAGAGTTTTACAAAAACCAATCGGGCATGGGCTTACAACACCAAAACAAATAATGGGACTTAAAGTGCCGATCTCGCGCTTCGTTCTGTCGCATCCTATACTGAGCTTAGCATCGTTGGACATCGATTTCTCCATTTTCAACAAGAGTCCATGTTTCAATTGTTAGACCTCAAGTCTGTCATTTTTCCGGGGATCTTCCTTTTTTTCTAAAGTAATTCTTGAAAATGACCTTTACTACAAAGATTCAGGGGGCAGTATGGCCATTTATTTACATATTTACTGTCTTGACTATGCTATCTGTCATTCTTCATTCTTACATTCCGGGATGCAAGATAACTTCTTTTTTTTTTTAAGTAGTGCTTCTTCCTTTTAAGTCCACATTTATGAATAAACCGTTGAATACAACATTTCTTCACATACCTTTCAAAAAACGAAATTCATTGTTCAACAAACATTCTGCAGCTTTTCACGCAAATGAACTGCCTTCAGCAAGTTGGAAGCATTATCAAACAACCCAACAAAACAAAATTTAACAAACAATGAAAAAGTTGTCCACCTTGGCTGATTTTATTCACCATGCATGTCAAAAATAGAACTAAATAAAAAACCAAAAAGATTCCAAAAGATGGAGGAGTGTTGCATGCCTTTCACTAAAATGCTATCCACTCACCAAACATTCTTATTTCCACTTCAGCGTGGGGGATCCCATTGTTGGAGGGGCAGATCTGCGAACAGTCTGTACCGCTCTGTCTGTCAGTGGCTGATGATAGGGGGGTATGTAGGGGCTTGAAGGTGGGATAGGAGGGGTTTCAGGGGAGGTTTCCCTGGCTCCCGTTGTCAGTGGGCTTGGGTCAATGTGCCAATCTAGATGTGTGGTCATGCTGGGAGGTGGTCTCAGTGCGACTCTCAGGATAATCTTCCATGAGGCTCCACAACAGAGGGAGAAAATGACAAAATTTCATGCCTGTTCTCCTTCACCGTAGTGCAAACACCATCCGTGGTGGCCATTGGTGAATGGACCCACTCGGGACCCAGGCCCTGAATCCACAAATGGATGATCAGCTCAACCCAGATTATCATGTGATCTTATTACGCAATGGCCTTGTTTTTGGTCAGGAACAAGATTCCGGTTGGAGGTTCGGGGGTGGGTTTGCCCTGGTCTTGCCTGGACTTCCTCCTGGAAGCAGGATGTGGAGTTGATCCACTGCTTTTCTGTGAGTAACTCTCAAACGCAAATAATGTCCTCAACATGGGTTGGCATGATTGCCATTCCACTCATCTTCTTTCTCTCTAGAAAATATCAATTGAAGGATGCCGGGGTTTCCTCACCAAACATGAGGATTGAATGGGGGAATCTGTGGCACTGTGTGGTGTTCAGTTAGTACTTCCTAGTTATTCTGCACAAATTGCTTGAGGCCAGCGACGTTTTTGATCTTCAGGGAGAGTCCTGTGCAAGTTGTGCATGGTTCGTTTATATAGTTCGCACTGGCACATTTCTGCAGGGTTGTATGAGGGTTGTACGGGACTTTGCTAGACCGTATTGGCGGCTTAAGCATGAATTATGGCCCGGAACTCGAAAACTAACGACACTTATCAGAGTGAATCGCTAGTGGGGATTACTAATGCTGGAACCAGTTCTGGTTCAGTGCTTTTGGCTACATCTGCAGATGTATGATCCCGTGTTGGGATGGACTTGTGGACTTGGTGAAATTGTCTCTGTGATGACTGATATTTTTTGTGAATTCACTGTGGGCTCAATACTGTGAAGTAAATGCTATGACCTCAAGGGGTTGGTAGCCAGCTGATGACCATAGGGGTGTGGGCCTCTTTGTTCTGCACTATGGCTGTCTGACAGCGCTGACAACGCTGCCCATTCATCCACGTTCCAGATGCATGTTGGGCCTATAACACTCGTGTCGGAGAAGATGAGAGTCCTTTCTGGCCCTTGATGACCCCAGTCCTGTGTGCATGTGGAGGAGGGAGGGCACGATGCCGTCAGGCGGAAAATAGGTGCTTGGACACCCGTCTTGTCCATCCTCCAACGCTCTGTAATGCTCCTTATTTGAGATGCAGCCGTGTTCAAATGTGAGAATGGGCTTTCTGAGTCAGCATCATGTAGTCGAATTTGCTTCCCTGGGAGGACGACAAGGGGACTCAACAATTGGGACGAGAGAGGCATATGCTTAATCTTTCCCGATGTGTTCCTGTATTCAGAAGCGATAATGAAGGAAACTGCATTGCTGGGGGTGGCTCAGGAAGAGAGACAGAGGGGGAAGTCAGCTTTCTTTGGTTTGCCTCCAATGGTTCCACGTTGTTCGATGAACGATTTCATGCACTGTTCCGACCATGCGTGTCACACTACACGAGACTGCAGCACTCACATATTCAGCGCAGGGGAACCTTGGCCAGGACACTGGTTTCGAGATAGTTGACATAGATTCGGTTCTCTTCCCTGATCGATACTTCACGGTGAAGTCAAAACATGCCATGTATGCTGCACTTCATTTTGCTTACTGCCCTAATTTGGCTGTCTGGATGTGACTTAAGGGGGTTGTATCAGTCTGAACTACATAGTGCTGGTGCCTAAGGTAGAGGGATTCGCATACTTTTCGCAAATGGCAATTTTTGTGCCAAAGCTCCAGGCTTCATAGTACTGTAGATGAGCATATTTACTCTGATGGACGGAGAGACCGGAACTGGCATATGCGAAACCGCTGCTCTACTACCTGGTTTGTGAGAGCTCAGCCCCCAAGCCATCCAAGGATGCAAATCTTGTTTACAGGACAAAAGGCAGTTGAAATCTGCGATACCTAGTACGGGTGCAGAGGTCATAAAGCTTCTTTTAGTTCCTCAAATGCCTTTTGACACTGAGGTTTCCATGCCTTACATAGATACCAGCTTGGCTCTTCCGAGTTCTTTTCTTTCTCTTGCTGGTTGGTCTGAGTGACCAGTTGGGTGTGTGGTTTTGACTAGACTGGCCAAAAAACCTTCTCAAAGCGCCTGTTGTAGCTGGCAAAACCCAGGTAAGATCTCAGTTCTCGCAGAGATTGCGGTCTTTGCCAGTCTGCTACAGATTTGATCTTCGAGTCGGACGTTGCGGATTTCCACTCAGACGAGAGTTGTACCCCAAATACTCCACTTGCCGTTGTGCAATTTGACATTTCCGGGGGTTGTGCTTCAGGCCCGACCTCACGCAAACGCTGAAATACAATTTTTCAGGCGCTCGAGATGTTCAAATCGAAAGGTTCTGATGTAGATCATACTGCCGATTCAGGAGGATTTGGAATGCCAGATATTCAGTTGTGCTTTGCATAAGACCTCTGGAAAGTTGCTGGGGCGGTTTGGACAAACCCATTGGACAATTCTAAGGTATTCGAACAATCCGAATGGTGTGATTGATGAAGGCTGTTTTGTCTGTCTTCCTGCCATGCAAACTGATGGTTACCACTTGCCAAATCCAGAGTGGAAAAACTTGGCCCCGCCAAGTGCATCAATGAATCATCTATCCTTGGGGAGGGGGGTAGGATTGGTATGGGCTTCTCATTTAGGCGACGGTATGACGAGTAGGCGGAATAGAGTTGTCCTTCTTTCCGGACAACTAATACCGGAGTTGCATATAGCACTGGAGCCTTTTCTGGACAATCTGTTGTCTAAGGTTTGTGGATTTTGCTCATTCACCTCCTGGTATGCGTCGGTTGGGATCCTCGAAGGTCGAGGCCACAGGGACATCATCATGAAGGCGGTTCTTGTGCGTGACCCTGTCTGTGTACCCAGTTCACAGTCATTCACGGGAAAAAAGTCCGCATTGGATTTCAGCACTAATTAGTTGCACTGCTTTGGCTGTCAGTGCAGTATACTCCCTACAGGTTTACGGGGGGCACTCTCCGCCTTGTACCTCACTATCAGTCTCAGTGGAGTTAACTGTGACATGGATCTGATTGCAGCCAATTCCATGACACTTTGCCTGGGGGCAGCTCCTGTTTAGAATAGATGCACCTGTGCAACTATTTCTGGTATCTAGACAATGCATTGTCATTGAAAATTGATGACCTGAACAAATAAAGCAATTGACTTCGACTTGTTAAGTGGGTGGGACAGGCAAACTTTGTGACTGATGTCCGGAAGTGGCTCAGTCAACACTTCTGGTCCTGCAGTGTTCTATTACTGCCCAGTTGCTCTGAGGTGGCCACATGCCCGAGGCTGCGGATTTACTCAGGACTCCTTCTGCCAACGTGCAAAAACCTGCACCACTGGGCACTGGACATTGGATTTACCTCCCGACATCACATTCATAACTAGGATGACAGGAACATACGTTGTGGATGTAGTGGACTACCGAATGCCCTTTCCCCTTACCGTGGTGCCCCAGATTCCCACGTCGGATTCTTAATATCTACGTGGGAATGTCATGCATTAGCTGCAGTGACTCACTGCCAACCAGCCTAAAGGTGGTTGGGGAGTGCACCCAAAGAGTTCTGTGAATGTGCATTCCCCCATATAGGTGACCTGTAGACCCAGTGTCCACAAGGGCATCACTTATTGTTATTAATCCATACCTTGCTTATGGCTCATTCTCAATAGGTTTTTATTGGAGTGAGCGGAGGTTGACCTCAGCAGTGCGACTAGTCATGCTGAGAAGGTCGTTTTACTGCATCGACAGATTTGGACATTGCGGCGGAACTATGACCTGGCCTATCACACCTAGACATATTGGCTCCCTTCTCTGGCAAATCGGCAATTTCCGCCTGCTGCCACTTTCCATTGTTTGTGGGGACTTTGGGCGCTTCTCGACAGAGTGTCCTCCATCTGTCTCATCCTGCCTCCTTTTTTTCCTATTTTTTCTAACACAATGGCCTCATGCTTGGATCGCTTGACAGATGCTCTGTGAGACGTGACTGCTTCAGTGGCTACTCAGTCTCTCATTCTTCAATACATTCTTAGAGCCTCATTCTCTAAGCCTCTAAGAAGGAGGTATTGGGATTTTGTGGTCTGCTCTTCAGACAGCTTCTTAATGCCCATTGCAGAGAACATCCACAAAATGGTCTAGCAGAATTGTTCTCGATCCAGGGATGCTGCCTTGCATCCTCTTTCCTCTGCATCTTTGTCACATATGAAGGCTTTGTTCAGCCTTGTGGGAATACTCCAAACCAATCATACCCCACTATTGTGTCACATCTGTTAGGCTTTGTTTCAGCTGTGGGGATTACTCCCTAACCCCTTCTTACCCATCTGTGTCACATATGTAAAGGCTTTGTTCAGCCTGTGGGAATACTCCATAACCCCTTCAGTCAACTCTTTGTCACATCTGTAAAGGCTTTATTCAGCCTTGTGGGAATATCCATATCCCCTTCATACCACTCTTTGTCCCACCTGTGTAAAGGCGTTGTACAGCCTGTGGAATACTCCCTGACCCCTTCATACCACTCTGTGTCCTTCTGGAAAGGCTGTAGTCAGCATGTGGGAATACTCAGAACCCCTCATACCACCTCTTTGTCACATCTTGTATAGGCTTTTATTCAGCCTGTGGGAATATACCTAACCCCTTCTTAACACCCTCTGTGTGATGGAATAAAAAGGCCCTAACAGTGTCTCGAGGAAAGTTGCTTCTCCACACCCTTATATAGAATTTTGGAAAGCTCATCGGGGTTTTCTGTGCATCCGTTGGGTGTCACAACAGTTCCAATCTTGACAATTTCTGTCAAGTGAACTCTATAATGATATTCTTCTTTTTCACCTTGATCTGCCTCTTAGGAGACCTAAATTGGACCAAAATATCTTTTTATATCCTTCTCAAACCTTCAATGTTGGGTGACCTGTCCTGAAAATACCTTGATTGAATTTTCCCTTGGTGCCTATAATTACCCTCTGAGCATTACTTTTAAAAAGCTGCTAGTTTTCAGCAAGACTGGCCAAGGTCACCTCAGCCATTTTAAATATTCATTTGAAGCATGTTATTACTAATAGGTTACGATACGAGCGGAAAAACAAGATACTCAAACAAAAAATGGGAAAGTGAAATCCTAGAATATCAGTATCATGGACAAAGAAGGTTAACAAAAAATAATTCCCTCATTAACATACTTATGCACATACTCTATTCAATCACTTTCATCTTTAAATTTGTGATTAATCACAGTCCATGTCAGTCCACTTTATAAGCTCAGCTGATTCAACAGGGGTCATATCAGGATGGTCCTTCCTCAAAAAAAATGAAACAAACATTTCAATTCACAATAATCAGATAATTCATTTAATCACTGTGACACGTCAGTTTCCCATCATGCTGGAAATAGTACTGGCAAGGTCAAGATCATTAGCTTGCTACATATGTTGGCTGCCATCTCACCGAACCCATAGGCATTAAATTCAAAATTTCAAGGAAAAATGAAAAACTTCTTGAATTGAATTCACATCAAAGGAATGATCCCGCGTCCTGAGGTTGGACTCGTTTATCTGCTCGCAGCGCCATTTGTAAGCAGTCAAGGGTAGAGGGGGGGAGTCATCCGTCCTTCTCCCAAGACTGTGTTGATGTTTGACTTTAGGTTTATTTCAGTCAATCAAAACCAGACCAACCAACCAGCCAACCTGGAAAATTACCAGGAACAACATATTTAGAAAATTGGCAACAAAAGGAGAAATCTCCAAAAACATGAATGAAAGGAAACATACATTTATAACTATGAGTACACAACCATGGGTGAATCAAAAAAAAATCAACTCAGCATAACAATGGAACAAAAGCGAAATAAAATAACAACATTAAGATACTGTGAAGATACCGGCATCTAATCTGTTACAGTAAAGGTTGTACTGCATGCTAGCAGCACTGACCCTTGTGTCTATTAAGACAACCGAACAGGAAAACAGCAATTATATCAACAGGACATGGACTAGATTATTACTCAGCAGATTCAGTTAGTCTCTCATAATATGAAAACAAATTTTCATTTATTCATGATAATACATACACAACATCATTCAATCAATGGCTCTGACAAAAGAAAAACATATCTTCATTCAATACCATCGATTGCATACACATTGGCTTGTGGTAACAACCATTGTGATCACCAGCTTTACAAAAAATCAATGGTACAATGAATTGCACAGGGACATGTTGAAAAATGTCAAAACAAAACAAAAAATTTACAACAGAATATCAACATGGGAAAAACATTATCTACCTCAGGACAGGGTATTGACACACACCCGTTCATCTATCCTGGCCACCTCTCTGGTGTGGAACAGGCGTCCTCTGAAAAGGGCAACATGTGTGTACCTAAATCATAGCACCATGACGCACATGATCTTTTTAAAAAAAAAGATAATAAATGTCTGGCATCAACATAGCCAGCAAGAATACAGCAAAGGGAAGCAACTCATACGTTTCAATGGTTTACTCTTCAAAAAGAGGTTACTTTCCTTTATTTACCCATCTTCGCAACTCGCCCAACTTCGTAATTCTAGGCCGGAGTGTAGCCGAGAAATGGAACACAATTCAAAAACGAAGTTTCTGACACATCTAAAATGAAAATTAAATAGATCAGCATTGATTTTCAGGAATTGCTTTCAACAACACTGTAACTACAAGGAGTGAGCATAACTGAATAATTCATTCCAGCCTCCATCACATCAGGTACTGATTCCATGAAAAAAAAATAACATGCACAGAGAAGAGAGAGAGAGAGAGAGAGAAGAGAGAGAGAGAGAGAGAGAGAGAGAGATAGAGAGAGAGGAGAGAGAGAGAGAGAGAAGAGAGAGAGAGAGAGGAGAGAGAGAGAGAGAGCTGTCCAAGATCTCTTGAAAGAAAAATACAACCAGTTCTCCTCCTAAGTGAAAACTCTTAGTCTTGTAAACATCTCCATTAAGTGGCTCTTAATATTTTCTTTAAAACACTTAAACAAGTCAACAACAACAAAAATATTTATCAACAGCAACCAGATTCCCAATGAACTTGTTCCCAGTAAACTTATTTTGACATACCTCAAAAGATAATCACCTTTTCCTTGGTGCTGTGGCTAACCAGCATGAAACCGGTCTTCCTTTCCCAAACGAACAGGCAAAACCTCTGTTGGCTGTGACAAGCAGTGGGGAAGAGATCGCATTTTGGCGGGAGGCTGGTATTATTGCCTACAGTTTACACCAACAGCTAACACGCAGCAGAATATAGGCCCTGAGCTCAGTAAATAACAGTATTAATCAATGCTTTGTCATTACCCTGAATAAATCTCCATTAATGTCTGGTAATTTGTGCACATTCCTAAACAGAGATTATGCCAAGTAGACTGATTATATCCACAACCCAACTATTGTATTCCTACTCGTCCACTGGCATTCTAAAGATAATTCTGGAACCAAGCTAATTTGGCACCAAGGCGGATAACTCTCTGACAAAAGATCAGAATTCACTGAAATCCCTATGCACTTGCACTACCCTTATCAACTCTACTACAAAAGGCTCAGAATTCACTGAAATCCCTATGCACTTACACTACCCTTATCAGCTCAACTACATACAAAAGAATAAAAATAGCCACAATAAAACGAAACATGCTCTTCAAGAGCATGAAGATTAAACATTTGCAGAAGTAAACTTCTGTCCAGCCACATGTGTATTAGCGCGCGTGTGTCTATATGTGTGTGTGTGTGTGTTGCTGCGCGCGTGCTTGTGTGTGTATATGCATGTATATGTTCAGTGTGTGTATGTGTGGGTGCGCGTACAGATGCTTGAATACGCGCAAGCGAGTGTTTATGTACCTGACTTTATACGATTATAAAGTGTTTTTTTCTGCTATTATTTCTGCCTTAGATCTTAATTACATATGTGCAAAGAGGTGATCCGACATTGAGGTTCTGACTATGAGGTCTCATTCAACGCCCATCTTGTGCAAAATTGGGTGAAGGTAAGTGATTGGTCGTTCATTGTCTTTGTCCTGAGTGTTGTGTATCTTGCCTGAAGAAGACCTAAGAGGTCGAAACGCGTCGTGTTCTGTCTTGTGATTCGTTTGTCTACGTTTTAAGACGGAGCCTTAGAAATACTTTTAAAAATTGTTTAGATTTCCGCCTGCAGTCGCCTCATTTTGCAACTAGATCTAACTTTGCATGAACAATTCAACCTACGCTTTCCCGCGGAGTTCTGCGTAACTGTACGGCTAAAGAGATAAAGACATAGAAGAAAAGTGATAATCAATTTAGATCTTGTGAACCGACCACTTTGGTGATATCAGCAACTGCCATGTCCCACGAAAGAAAAAAAAATGGTGGTCTAGATTATGGACCTTCGGTCCCGAGTCATGGTGTAAAAATGGCACAGACCCACTTGTTACCGTAGTATGAAACAGGCCAGACCGATGTAACCTCTCTTGAGCACTAAACGCCATATTACACCACTCCGTCTATGGCCTATATCACCCTACTTATGTACCTTAATTTTATATTCGCGGCCTGTTACAGTTTTTGGCACACAAAGACTTTTCCAAAGGTAAATCTTCGCTGTAATATAACTATATTTCATGCCAAGGGAATCTATGCACATAGCTGTGTCTCTCTGGCGAGGTCGGATCAGCAGACAAAAATCTCGAATAATATATTATATATATATATAAATATATATACTCGGATGTTTTATTTATAAGGCCTTGGCCCATTATGAAGGGGTGGTGAATAAATACATCATAGAAGCAAAATACTCATGACTGTATAACAAATCAAACAAAATTAGAAATGAAATGAGGCGGGGAACAGAAAAACAATAAGCAAGTGGGTAACTTTTGCTCCCATAAGAAAACCTAACACAGAAAAAACTTTTATTCAAGACTGGAAACACCCTTTTTAAACTTGAATAAAGTCGGACAAATACATAGACGAAAAATCTAATAGTGGGGGGAAAAAAAACAAGCGCAGACCAAAAAATCAACTGTTTTCGTAGTGACTTGTCCGAGATTTGGACTTAAGGAGGAGGGGGGCTGTGGGGGGGGGGGGGTTGAACATGGAGAAACCTGGGAACATGAAATTAGGAAAATATATACAGATATGAGAACTCTTCACTAGCTGCATAAGGAACCATCGTAATCCCTTTCGAAAGCAGATAAAATTTGTATTATTTGCTCCGACGCCTTTCGTCGCGGATCGGAACTCATCAGGGAGACACGGCTGGTTGTGTCTGCGCCCCTTTGGCGTTAAATAGAGACACACCACAGTCCATAATACCAGGTGTTCTCACCACCAAGGGTGCAAGAAAGAATCCAGTAGCACTCCCAAAGCAGCCAGTGAAGGGTAGTAAAGGAAACCAAACAAAAGTGGGGGAAAGGAAAAAAGTCGCTGAAAAACTAAAGACATTATGCAAATAGTATAAAATGTAGGGGGCAATCTTTGACCCTACGCTTGAGGATCCACCCAAGGATGCAAGGGAGATCAAAAGACAAACACACAGACGGACAGAAACAAATACAAACAACCTCGATTTAATCGAAACGAAATTGGAAATAAAATGAGGCAGGGAACAGTTTTTTCCCCCCACTATTAGTTTGTTCGCCTATGTATTTGTCTGACTTTATTAAAATTTTTAAAAGGCTGGCAGCCCTTGAAAAAAAGTTATTCTGTGTTAGGTTTTCTTAGGGGAGCAAAGTTACCCACTTGTTTACTGTTTATTGTTTACTTTTCCCCTTTGCCTCATTTCATTTCCAATTTCGTTTCGATTAAATCGAGGTTGTTTGTATTGTTTCTGTCCGCGCGTACACACACACACACACTCACAAATAGACAGAGTGAGAGAGGGAGGGGAGACATAGAGAGAGGCCAAAAAAATTCAGTAGTGGGTGGACAAGCGCAGGCTATAAAAGTCATCCATCATCACGTTAATGGATTAACACAGATACTTTACAAGAAAAAAATGTTGTATGTGTGCGTGGTGGGGGGGGGGGGGGGGGGGGGGGGGGGGGGGGGGGGGGGGGGGGGGGGGGGACGTGGAGAACAAGAGAAAGAATGAGAAAAAACAAATCAGGAACCAAACTAGAAATACAAACCCTTGGTCAACACCATGTAGGAATCATTCATACTGTCTGCTTCGGATCTTTCGCCCTGCTTATCCGACCTCGCCAGAGAGCATGGCTACTCGTGCATAGCTTCCCTTGCATGAAATAGAGAATATACTACGGGTCCATAATTCTGTGTATTCTCATCACCAAGGGGTTTCAAAAACAGAATCCAGGGCCCCACCCCCAAAGCAGCCATCGAAGGGTAGAAAAGTAAAAGGAAAAGGAAGTGCGGAAAGGGGAATAAGTTGTTGAAAACCCCAAAATCATGATGTTAACAGTATTAAATGTTAGGGAAAATCTTAGCAAACCCATGTTTTGGGGATCAACTAAAAGGTAAGCGAGGTCAAAAGGTGTCAAAACTCAATGATGTCAGCTCAAACTGTTTTATAACCCAACCTTGTCAGTCACATCATGCCAACAGCAGCTAAAGAATTGTATAGAACAGCCTTTACTTCAATCTGCTAAAAGATGCAATTTTCCCACTGACTGACCAAACAATAGGAAAGTCGAAAAGTTCAGAATTGGAGGGAGAACACACCACACACCACACACACACACACACACACACACACACACACACACACACACACACCAACACCTCTCTCTCATCTCTCTCTCTCTCCTCCCTTTTCTCTCTCTCTCTCTCTCTCTCTTATAAAATATAATATATATATATATTATATATATATAAAAATATATATAATTATATGCGCGGTCCCCGGGGGGGCCCCGCGCGCGTGTTTTGTGTGTGTTGTCTGTGAGGGGTGCCCAAGAAAATGCCCCATATGCCCTGTGAGTGCAAGCTGAGTGTGTCAGGTAAATAAATCTTTGGTTTGAAACATAACTACCCTGGTAAAGGGCCCAAGGTTCACTGGACGTGACAGAGACTTCAAAATACATTTATAGGATATCACAGGTTTGCCTTTGAGGCAAGGACAATCTGACACAGTTTTTCGTCCCTAGGCGCTTTCTCCAGGACGTGCATGCAAGACGTTGACAAGAGATCTTGCACTTTTATTTTGTTAGCAACTCTTTCCTCGAGACGAGTACAATCTGAAAGAGTAATCGTTTATGGGTGCATACTCCTCCTCCTCCCGACCCCCAGTATAAGTTCTATGCACAGCCAATCAGTTTGTAAGTCATCAGAGGGTTTAAGCTACGTATTTCTATGTTCATGACAAACAGGGTGTGTTCCCGCAGACAATGTGTGCCGCTGTGGTGTGAGCTCGATGAGTTTTCTAGCATGAAAAATGGTCGCATACAATGGACCCGTGTTAGCTTTGGTACTGCGTGCACGATAGCGTACGTCACCTACTATCACCGACCCCTGTCCTTATTGCTTGGTACTGCGCCTCGTTTCAAACGCCTATTGTCTATGTCTCTGTGCGACGCTACTTTCACCACCACAGAAGCGTCTTTCTCAGCAGTTTAGTGCGTTCACTTTTTAAACAGTGACACCAGCAGCCGTGCCCCAGAGCATTAATTTGGACCACCAGGCAATGCCCATGAAGAAGCGATCTCTGCCCTATAAAGACTCAAAGAAAGAAAAAGAAAAGAAGAGACAAGAAAAAGTTATAAATAAGTGCTGTCTATTCAATAGCGCCCAACCACTTCGACGCTTCACCGCGGTGACACTTTAAAGAAGTGTGTGTGTGTGTGTGTTTTGGAGCATTGTCAACTTTATACAGAGTCAGTGAGTCATGCTGTGAGTGTAGACCTTTCAGCGATTGCCAACGCGCCGTTCATGCGTACTAACAGTCACAAGTGTACACGGAGCAACTGGGTTACATTAAAACTAGTTAAGACACATATCCGGTCCCCCCCCTCTCTCTCTCTCTCTCTCTCTCTCTCTCTCTCTCTGGTACTACTATGTTTTTTTCAGTAGAATGCAACTGTTCATATTGAATTCACACTCCTAATGAGCTGTCATGGTCTGTTTGTTTACATTCATTCATTGATTCATGCATTCATTCAATCATTCACCCCCCTCTCTTTCTCACCCTCTCTCTGTTAATTCATCTACCCCTCCCCCTTTCTGTCTCTATCTGTCCCCTCCCCCCTCCCCCCTCCTCTCTCCTCTCTCTCTCTCTCTCTCTCTCTCTCTCTTCTCTCTCTCTCTGCATCTGGTGCCGCTGTATCTTTGCAGTAGCACGGAAATGTTCATATGACATATGTTCACACCCCTTCTGATGAGGGGTCATGGCCTATACTGTTTCAATTCATTCATTGATTCATTCATCCATGCGTTCATTCAATCGTTCATATTCTTCCCTGTCTCTCCCTCGCTCCTGTTCATTCCTCTCTCTCTCTCTCTCCTCTTCTCCTCCTCTCTCTCTCCTCTCTCTCTCTCCTCTCTCTCCTTCTCTCTCTCTCTCTCTCTCTCTCTCAAACACAGTGGTTTAATGATGCAACTCAAAACAGTCAGGGTCAGACTAGCAGCAACAACACATATCACCTCGTCAGCTTCTTGCAACAACTACGGGTTGACACTGGATATCTCAAATGTCATTATAGGAGACTCAGCCATACGAAACATTTACCCCAAGCCTCCTATTTTACAAAGGTAAGAGCCAAATCATCAGTGTTCCAGGTCTCACTGTCGATGATCTTATCATTGGCTTAAACACATTCCACGCAACAACACCACACAGCAAATCATACTACACATGGACTAAACACGTGCAAACATACATCAATCACGGAAAACACATGGACACAGCTGATCAAAACATCAAACATGTTTTCCCTCAGGCTGGACTATGGCTTCCTCCATCATTCCCCCAATGGGACAGCACCCTCTCAAAAAGACCGTCCACCTCTCCAACTTGAACCCTCACTACAGTGTGTCCAGAGAAAAACACTGTACATGCCGACCACACCTCCATTGTCATCACCAAAAGCGGAGCTTCACGTAGGAACATGTACACCGATCCCCTCCACCCCAGCCCCAAAGGCACAGACAGGTTGGCGTACAGCCTCAAATACACCGATCCCCTCCACCCCAGCCCCAAAGGCAAAAACAGGTTGCGTACAACCTCAAATACGCCGATCCCCTCCACCCCAGCCCCAAAGGCACAGACAGGTTGGCGTACAGCCTCAAATACACCGATCCCCTCCCACCCCAGCCCAAAGGCACAGACAGGTTGGCGTACAGCCTCAAATACACCGATCCCCTCCACCCCAGCCCAAAGGCACAGACAGGTTGGCGTACAGCCTCAAATACACCGATCCCCTCCACCCCAGCCCCAAAGGCACAGACAGGTTGGCGTACAGCCTCAAATACACTGACCCCTCCACCCCAGCCAAAGGCACAGACAGTAGGTTGCGTACGCCTCAATACGCCGATCCCCTCCACCCCAGCCCAAAGGCACAGACAGGTTGGCGTACAGCCTCAAATACACCGATCCCCCTCCACCCCAGCCCCAAAGGCACAGACAGGTTGGCGTACAGCCTCAAATACACCGATCCCCTCCACCCCAGCCCCAAAGGCACAGACAGGTTGGCGTACAGCCTCAAATACGCCGACCCCCCCACCCAGCCCCAAAGGCACAGACAGGTTGGCGTACAGCCTCAAATACGCCGACCCCCTCCACCCCAGCCCCAAAGGCACAGACAGGTTGGCGTACAGCCTCAAATATGCCACCTAAAATACTGCAGACAACCCTGCTGAGGACGCCCATTAGAATACCATGTGGCGAGAGCTGGATGCAGTCCTCGCAACCCCCGGCCTCCCACTACGATATTGAAACCAAAGAGACACTGGTCTCACTTGGTGTTCATTACCACAGCAGCCCTCAGACCGCCCATCCTGCCCCGGTTCTGCAGCCACCTACAATGCCTGGATCAACAGGTGGGTCTGTTCCCATCCTCCACCTGCGACCCGACATCAGCTACCCGGTCTCATCCTGACCCGGTCCGTACCAACTGCATCTCGGCGACCCGAACACCTTACTTCACCTCTGGCGACCCGCTTTCAACTCACATATTCTGCTCCGCCCTACAATTGTTGTTTTT
>CM031600.1:98824913-98860588 GCA_018398815.1 Conus ventricosus
TGAGTCGATTCCATCTCCACCGACGTCCGTCCTCATCGCCACCCAAAATTTCTATGTAAGTGTACTCTTATTGTGTTGCGGTGGGTCAGATTATTATGTATCTTTCCCACTGCTAAACCATTAGAACCGTTTACATTTTTTTTTTTTTTTCTTTTATTCGTACAGTGGATCAGAGAACACGAGCGACTGGGACTGAAAAATGCCCGATCTACATTGTCTGGGTAAGAAATGTTTTAGCATGCGTTTTGTTTATTTTAATGAAAAAATAAAAATAGATTTTTGTAATACCCGGGAAAAAATGTATTGTTCAGGGTTTTCTTATTTTTCTCTGTTCAGATAAACATGATGAGGAACACAAATAAATCGATAGTGGTGGAACGAAAAATCAAACGCACGTGTGTATCTGTTGTGAGTATGTTTGAATTGAGATTAAAACGCTTTGATGGTTCTGCTTAACGTCCTCCAGCCTGTGCAAACGGGACATATTGGACATGTATTTTTGCTTTAAAATATAAGTAGTCATTGGGACCGCAAAGCGGTCGTCTGAAGATAGTTCAGCTGCGGTTGTTTCCAAGGCCATCGTCAGGGCCACCGGCGGCCTCACGCGGCACAGGACCATCGCCACTCAGCATGAAGACGGCCGCCCGTGGCCCTGACGATCATTTAATTAAAAATTGCAGACAAAACAGGGAAAGTCGTGAAATGTGATAACCTGCACATTGTTTTGGAAATAAAATAATACGTTACTAAAAAATAATGTCGCGTGGGCCAGAAGAATCAGGAGTTACATTAGCGCCTGTAAGGTGTATAACCTTAGAATTAAAAGACCTTGCAGATGTCGCGGACTTTGAACAGAACGGTGAGATAGGCGCTTTGTATGGTTTTGAGTACACTAAAGATGGTGATTTTAAACGCAAAGAGGTTGGCGACAACAAAAAGTTTCCTAAACTAGAACAGCTGCGCAATCTAGAAGCAAATAATGTTTGGGCCCTATGAAATATAAAATAGTTCGAAAACCCGACCTCAAATGGCACTTAAACCATATTAGAATGGGAAAAAAAATTTGAATTCATAACCCATTTACATTTTTTTAGCCGTCAAAAAAGTTTCAGAAAAGCATTCAACTCTGGCCCTTTACATGTAAGTCTTATGCCAGACGACAATAGTCGGAAAGAGATTGAAATAACGCCGTATGGAAAAAACAGTACACCTCCACAGAAAAAAAACGGTTTTAAAGAAAGCTCTTACAAAATTACAGTTCTTTCCAACAGAAAATTAGGAGACACTTTTACAATGATTTTTTGAAATTTCTGTCTTTAAAGATGTGGAAAAGGGGTGGGTTTGGGCGTTAGTGATGACCTTATAAAGGAATTAATATTAGCTGCAAAACTTAGACGTTAAACGTCTTAACGTTACCATCGTCGTTCTTCACATGGCGAGGATATTAAGATCATAACAACAAGCAACAAAATCAATGTTGACTTAAATAGAAACAATCTTACAGAACTAAATTGGATTAATCTTACACATTTAGGCCTCATAGGTTTTATTATACTGAACAAGTTTTGACGGAGAGTATGATAAAAATAATAACTGGATTAGATTAAATTCTGTTATAAAACTATGGAGCAGTTAAACTTTATGACAAAAACCCCTCATTGTTCATTAATTTGTGGACAAACTGGTGTGGAAAAAACAATATTTATCCTCAACCTGTTACAAACAGTTTATCGTTATAATTTTAATCATATTGTGATTTTCTGTCCACACTTAAATGGAACAAAGCATATCATGATAGAAGTTTATATGGACAGATGATGAAATATATTTAGTTGATCCTAGCAAAAACTGAGTGAGTGTTTAGAACAGTTTTATAGATTGTTTGAAGGAACGCAGACACATTTATTATAGATGACTGTTCAGCAGAAAGAGACATAGTTAAAAAGAGAAACACTTTGTCGAAACTAGCTTTCAGTGGAAGGCATGCTGGGATAAGTGTGTGGATTTTATGCCAAAAATATAACTCAGTTTTAAAAGACTTTAGAGAACAGTTAAAGACTGTAGTTTTATTTCACATGAAAGACAAAGATGCATTTGATGAATGTTTGCGTGAAAATGATGTTTATTGAAAACGATCAGGAAAAACATAGGATTAAGCAAAAACTGAAATCTGAAAAGTTTAGTAAATTAGTATTGAAAACGGATAACCCTACACAGTAATGTCTGTTTGTAGGGTCGTATTTTTTGGTTATTGAAGTCTACTTATTAGAGAACTAATATATGTCTGTTCTGGATTCGCCCGGTCGAAAAACCCGGCTAAGGCCGGTTGAGAGCGGGTGAGCCAGAACAGACATATATAGTTCTCTAAAGTGAAGCTAAGAAACACAGTAATTTCTGTAAATTAAACTACTACCGTTGCATGACATACCATCAATGTTGTAAATAGCAATTAACATATTATATAAACTAACATGACATACCATCATAATTGTAAATAGCTCAGTGACATGGCAATCAAAAAAACCAACGATAACGTAAAAAACATCATGGAACTAAGAAAATTAGGAATAAAATTTGTACATGTCTTTTACCCAGGCCATTCTCGTATACATCAAAAATCTTTAATTAGTAAACATACTATTATTATTTTAGAACCATATATAGAGAGCGGAGGGAGAAAGAGTGGAAGATTGAAAAAGAAGTGGAATAGAAAGAAAGAAAAGAAAGAAGTTAGGAGGAGTCTTCGATAGAAAGAAGAAAGAAAGAGGAAGTATGTAGCACAATCAGTATGTTGAATAGGAGGCACAGGTAAAGGGTAGTGGAAAGTGGTTGAGTAGGAGGGAGAAGTACACAAACGGAGAGGGGGGGGGGAAGGAAAGGGATAGTATACTGGCGGAGGGGGGGGGGGGGGGGGGGGGGAGGGGGAGAAGGTTCAAGAAGGGGTACAAAAGAAAAACCTGTCACAGACCACTATTGTAAAATGTAACTGACATATTTATAAATCAAAATGATAAAACAACTTCATTAACATAGTGATCTGAAATTAGATAGATGACCGTAGGTAAAGTGAAACTAAGAAAACAAAGTACAAGTTCTGTAAATTAAACTACTACCGTTGCATGACATACCATCAATGTTGTAAATAGCAATTAACATATTTTTATAAACTAACATGACATACCATCATTATTGTAAATAGCTCAGTGACATGGCAATCTAAAAACCAACGATAACGTAAAAACATCATGGAACTAAGAAAATTAGGAATAAAATTTGTACATGACTTTTACCCAGGCCATTCCCGTATACATCAAAAATCTTTCATTAGTAAACATACTATTATTATTTTAGAACCATTCTCATCAAAACAATAACCTCACCAACACACAAAACACCCTCACACACAAATTACTCCCTCTTTTTCTATCTTCCACTCTTTCTCCCTCCGCTCTCTCTCTCTCCCCCTCTTCCCCCCCCCCCCCCCCCCCCCCCCCCCCTTCCCACATCTCCGTTACGCTTAAGCGTGTGTGGGTATGTGTGTGTGCAGTGCGTGTTTGTTGTGGGTTGGTGGTGAGTGTGTGAGTATGGATGAGTGAGGGTGTGTGTGTGTGTGTGTGTGTGTGTGTGTGTGTGTGTGTGTGTGTGTGTGTGTGTGTGTGTGTGTGAGTGAGTGTTTGTTGCCAAAACAGATTGTTGTGTCTGCTGATGAGTATTCACATCCCAAGAATTGGACCTTTTATGAAGTGTTTTATTCCTGAAGAAGCCTTCGTGGCGAAAGCTAGAAAATTAAAGTTGTCCCTGTGGGAAAAGACGTTCAACTTGTTTTAGTATTCATTTTATTCAAATCTACCTGTTGACGACGTGAGTTTTAGTGAGAATTTTACCTGTGAAAATATATAATATATATATATATATATATATTATATATATATATATATATTTTATATATATATAATATATATATATATATATATATATATATATATATATATATATATATATATATCAGTATTTTAAAATGCCTAAAACAATTTTTTTTAAGTGCTCAACCCCTTGGGGAGCAACATTAGTTAAAACAAGTTAAAAGAGGAATCTTAAAACTATCTACAAATTTGTTTCGAGCGTGTTGCGCTGTCATATATATATATATTTCGGATGTTTTATTCATATAGGCCTTGGCCCATTATGAAGGGGTGGTTGAACATCATACATCATATGAAACAAATACTCATGACTGTATAACAAATCAAACACAATTAATTTAGAACATCAAGAGGTAGCTATTTCTCTAAATGCCTTGAACAGAAACAAGGACAACTTTGAACAACGTCTGTTGAAGTTGATGACATCAATACACCCAATTTAAACGGGGAAAGGGTTTTGTTATAAAAAAATTTTGGGCCCTATGTTCGTTTTAATATTCCTTAAAGGGTGAACAACAAAGAAAAAATGGATTTCTTTTTTCTGAACTTTTGACGGGGGGAACAGAGGTCATTGTCATAAAAGGGTGTTTTGTATCTTATAACTTAGAACTGCCAATTCTGATATTCTAAATTTGGTATGACAAACTTTTCGTGTCTGTCCAAAAGGGTTTTTCCTTTGCATCGGAAATTAATGTTATGTAAGTTTGCGTGGAATTGTGTTTTGCATGTAAATTTAAACCCAAAATACGGATGCACACACACAAACACAAACACCAACCCACAACACACCCACAACACCACACACACACACACCACACACACACACACACACACCCACACAAAAGGGAAAGGTAAGGGGGAGGGGGCGGGGGGGTCAAAAAACCCAAGTTGGGGGGCCCCGTAAGTACTACCTTACAGAAATTTTTTAACACAAACTTTCGGAAGCACATCATCCACACCAGCAAACAAGGACAAAAAAAGAAATCATATCCAAACACACGGAAAATTGGCAAAAGTAAATTTATCAAAAAAAAGCTTTAACCCCCCCTTGGGACCAAAAACGGGTTACCCCAAGAACCCTTTTATGGTTGCTTCTCCTAACCTCCGACTTTTTTTCAACTTGCCAAAAAATTTAAACAAATTTGTGTGGGAAAAAAAACCAAAAAAAATTAGCCGAAAAAAATTCACATAAAGATTAAAAACGGGGGGTTTGGTTTCCTGATGAAAAAAACTTTTGGGGGATGGCATTTTAAAGGGAAAAACCCTAAATGGAAAAAGAAAATTTTGTTGTTTAATTTACCACGGGAAAATTAAATTTTTAAAAAAAATTTTTGGGGCCAATTTTGTTTAAAAAATTTATGGGTATAACCAATTTTGGACAGAAGTTTTAATGTTTAAAAATTTTCCACTAAAAAATGCATCCCCTAAAAATTCGGCTGAGTTTCTCGCGAGCCTCTTTTTTTTATAAAAAACGTTTTTCAAATAATAGAAAATATGTCTCTAAATCACTTAATGACAAAAACGTATTTTCTTGGACATTTTTTGGCAAAATGGAAAACCTCTGTCGACTTAGTTTTAAAAAAAAAACCCAAATCAAATCAATTTTGTTACTTTTTTGGATAATACCATAATAAAGTTTTTGCGAAAAGGTTTGGCACTTTGAAAAGAATTAAAAACGCCCCAAACTTGATAAACTTTGTTTTCCACTCAGAAGGCACAAATTTTTTAAAAAATTTTTGGGGTACTAACAGAAAATTAACAAAAAATTTTTTGGGAAAAAGGGTAGCAAAATTTTAAAATGGGGCTGTTTCTTAAAAAAATTTTAGTGAAAAAAGAAAAGTGTTTGGGGTTAAAATATGCTAATTTTGGGGTTTCCAGGTGTTTTAAAAATGGATTTAAATTTGAAAGGAATTTTGCAGGATAAAAAGATAGATCATTTTTTTGGAAGTGAACTTTAAGATTTTTTTCACTTAAAACATAAAAAATGAAAAGCAAAAATATTGGTCACAATTTTTTGTTTTTTTCATAATTTTAAAAAAAATTTTAAGATTTTTGAAATTTTAATATTTTAAAAAAAAATTGGCCCCATTAAAGGGCTAATAAAAAAAAAAAAAAAAAAAGAAAAAAAAAAAAAAAAAAAAACAAACCCCCCACAATTTCCCCCATTAAAGGGAAACCAACGGGAAAAGACAACAAAACAATTTTTTCCCCAACAATAAATGAAGGAATTTCCTGTTTCGTTTCAGACCCCAGCCTGAAAACACCATTTCCCCGGGCCAAACAGCCAAAAACAGTTTTTTCCCCATTCCAGTTACGTGTGCAGTTTTTCTCAGCCGCAGTTTTCAATAGCTTTAAACAAATAAATTTTTTTAAAAAACCAAATTTTCCCAAAAAAAAAACAAAACCCAAAAAATACTAAACCCTGTTCATTTTGCATATAATTCATGCGCACATTCTCCCTTCAGTCTACCCTTTTTAAAAAACATCCATCCCTTTATGTACCACATCCAAACCCAAAGTTTCAGGGGTTTCAATGTCAGCACACCCAAAAAAAAAATCAACACAAAAAAAAAAAGGCCACACGACGCAACGTTGAATCCACGACGACGACGCGACGGTGGGGACCAGGGGCGAACTGCCCGCCGAAGAGGGAGACAGTAACAGTACACACCGGGTTTCACAGACCCCCGGAATTTCCCACCGCAAAACAAAAGCGACAGGACGACTGCACCAACCCCAGTGAAAATCACTCAGGGGGCGACGACACCCCTTAAAGGGGGGCGGTCACCGGTGAGGAGTCGGTGATACGGGGGGTCAGCGCGGGGGCGATAACAACGACGCCAAAGCAACGACGATACAGAACGGCGACGCAGCCTCAATGGGACCGCAAAGGCGCCACAGCTACGGGGACCAGCAACGGGGACACCAACGGTGACGTTTCGGCCCGTGGATGATCCCGCGGGGTGGGAGGAAAGGGGAAAAGGGGGTTTTAGTTGGATGGGTAAGGACTGGGACAACATTGGCACAGCAGGAAGGGGGGGCAGGTGGGGGTAAATTTCAGGCCCTGCGACGCTCGCCGGGCAGTCAGGGGACCCCTTCAAAAACTGACCGTCCACACTCCCGACCACAACGGCCTGAACCCCCCTGGTTCCGGGGCCCAAAGGGTGGTGGGAATGCTCCCCCACCGCACAACACAGAACACGACAACTGCGGTGGCCACCCCCGCCTGAACCCCGGGGCCGCACACAGAAAACCCACGACTGCCGACCAAGAGCAAAACCTCAAGGGCCGGTCACCATGTGACCGAAGTCAGACCCCCGCACAAACGCTGGACCAAACAAGAGCCAACGTTTACCAAGGTTTGACCCAAGGCTAGCCACCCGGCCCCACCAAAAAATTTTAAAAACCCGATGACTCGCACTCACTCCTTGCTGAATTCTGAAATCTACAAAATTTCCGTGAAAAGGGACTCCACACGCACAAAACAGGGAAACGGGAACAACCCCCCCTCTCCCCCACCTTATTCTTCCCCTGTGCATGGTAGCAAACGCAACCCAAAATGAATGGAACATAAGGTATCCAACCCCCCCCACCCTCCTTCCAAACCCCAAAAATACCTATATGGGCCCCCTAGCCCACACCCCATCTGAATGATGGCCCACAATCGCCACAGAGCCTCGGCGCGTCTGTATGATTCCACGCAATACAGCGGTGACACACCTTTTTGCAATAATTTCTAATATTCCCCTTACTAACAATTTGCCCTTTACCATAACTATACAGCAATACAGAGAAGTTATTTAATTACCAAAAATTTCAGGGAACTGACTATACCCTTTATAACGATGCAAAAATTTTAATTTGAGGGCCCAATGAACAGCAAAAGACGTCTATTGTGACCCTGGAAAGCAGATTTACAACGCAGTCGGATAAGCGCAAGAAATGTACCCCCAAATTTTTTAAATATATTATACCATATTTTCTTCTTCTTTTCTTCTTGTCTCTCTCTCTCTCTCTCTCTCTTCTCTCCTCTCTCTCTCTCTCTCTCTCTCTCTCCTCTCTCTCTCTCTCTCTTTTTGCTCTAAAAAAAAAAAAAAAAAGCATAAAAATGTCATTTGATGCTTTTTCTTTGTTTATGTATCTTTTTGTCTATGCTTTGGGAAAAAAAAAATTTAAAAAAAAGGAAAGTCAGCGAGTTGCACGGTGTTAGCTCGAAAACCCGATTTGGTTTTCGGGTGAAATAGATTGCAAAAATTTAAATGATGAAAAAAACGATTTCTTTTAAAAGATTTTCTAAAGGGTTTTGACAAGACAAAAAAAGGTAAACGGCCCATAGTTTGCTTGAAAGGTCTCCCGATTTTTTGTAAAGGAATAATTTTTTCAAAATTTTAAAAGCCTTTAAAATGTGAAAAAAAGAAGTATCCATCACGTTAATGGATTTGGGACAAAACTTTACAAGGAAAAAATGTGTTTTGTGTGTGTTGGTGGGGGGGGGGGGGGGGGGGGGGGGGAAAAGTGGGAAAAGAAAAGTTGAGAAGCGAATCGGCCAAATAGATATACAAATCCCGATCAACACCCTGTAGGAAAATCATATGTCTGCCCCCAAGATCTTTCGTCTGTGTCAATCTCGCCCCGAAAGACACGGTACTCGTGATAGTTCCCTTGGGAGAAAAGGTTATATACAATCTTTTTCTGCGGTGTTCCACCACCAAGGGTTCGGAAAAAAAATCCACCGCACCCCCCCGGGCCCCGGAAAGGGAAGAAAAGTAAAACGAAAAAAAGTGCGGAAGGAAATAAGTTGTTGAAAACCTAAAATCATGATGTTAACAGTATTAAATGTTAGGGAAAATCTTAGCACCTTTCTTTGGGGATCAACTAACAGGTAAGCGAGGTCAAAAGGTGTCAAAACTCAATGTTGTCAGCTCAACTGTTTGATAACCCAAACATCGTCAGTCACATCAGTGCCAACAGCAGCTAAGAATTGTATAGAACAGCCTTTACTTGAATCTGCTAAAAGATGCAATCTCCCACTGATTGACCAAACAATAGGATGTCGAACAATTCAGTAGTAGGGAGGGGGAACACACACACACACACACACACACACACACACACACACACACACACACACACACATCACACACACACACACACACAACACACACACACACACACACACACACACACACACACACACACACACACACACACACACACACACACACACACACACACACACACACACACACACACACTCTGTATAATCTGTCTATCTATCTATATGTGTGTGCGTGTGCGTGCATAGCACGCGCACGTTTCTCTCTCTCTCTGTGTGGTGTGTGTGTGTGTGTGTGTGTGTGTGGTGTGTGTGTGTGTGTGTGTGTTGTGTGTGTGTGTGTGTGTGTGTGTGTGTGTGTGTGTGTGTGGTGTGTGTGTGTGTGCCCAAGAAATCCCCCATATCCCCCTGTGAGTGCAAGTGGAGTGTGAAAGGTAAATCAACTTTGTTTTTTCCCAAACCCCCTTTTTAGGCAAAGAATCAGGCGTTGACAGAACTTAACATACTTTTTTTTGGATATCAAGGTCTTCCCTTGTTGACAGAGACTTGGCATAATTGATGGATACAGCAGCTTTGCCTTTGTTGACAGAGACTTGTTCATTGATGGGATCAGCAGCTCTTGCCCTTTTTTGACAGAGATTGGCATACATTATGGATATCAGCAGGTCTCCCCTTGTTGGCAGAAAAACTTTAATACATTTTGTTTGGAAAAATTTATCAAAACAGCTCTTGCCCTTGGTGACAGAATTGAATCATTGATAGGTATCAAGGTCTCCCCTTTGTTGACGAGATTTGGGAATACATTATAGGAATCAGCGGGTCTTGCCTTTTTGACGAGATTGGACTACATTGATGGGATTCCAGCAGCCTTCCCTTTGTTCGAGATTGAATCATTAAAGGGTACAGCAGGTCTTCCTTTGTTGACAGAGACTTGCATACTTTGATGGATATCGCATTTTGCCCTTGGTGACAGAGACTTGAATGCTTGATAGGATACGCGTCTTCCCCTTGGGTGAAGAGATTTGGACATACATTGATAGGATATCGCATCTTCCCCTTTTTTTGCAGAGCGACTAATGTAGGAAAAAGGGTTTGCCTTTGTTGAAGAGATTGACAACAGTTAGGTACCACATTTCTTCCCCCTTGGTGACAAGGGACTTGACAAAAATTTGTTAGGATTTAGCAGCTCTTGCCCTTGGTGACAGAACTTGGAAACATTATAGGATATCAGCGGTCCTTTCCCTTTGTTGACAGGGGGACTTGGACATACATTGATAGGGGTCCCGAGCCCCTGCCTTTTTTGCGAGACTTCTACAGATGGTTT
Organism: Conus ventricosus; assembly: GCA_018398815.1. Classification (NCBI taxonomy): domain Eukaryota; kingdom Metazoa; phylum Mollusca; class Gastropoda; order Neogastropoda; family Conidae; genus Conus; species Conus ventricosus. The sequence goes on from CM031600.1 coordinate 98,835,217, forward strand.
TCAGCAGCTCTTGCCCTTGGGGGCAGGATTGAGGAAGGAGAAATGTGTGTTCTGGCTCATCTCCCTCTCAACTACTTTCGAGCGGAGTGACGCCGAACACTTTCCCTTCTCAACGAAAAAACTTAAAAATAAAAATTAAAAATGATAACCATAACGTTTTCAATAACCAAAACATAAGATTTCTAAAAACAAAATACTGTGTGGGTTATCTGTTTTTGATATAATTTACAAAAATTGTTTGCTTTTAAAAAACTAATTTTTAATTTTTTGACAAAAAACCCGCACACTTTTATAATTTCTACCTACAAAAATTTTGTATAACAACGGCAGCACGAGACGGGGGGAGTTTAGAGACCCCACCATTAGGCTAAAACCCTGATCATTTAAATTTAGGTAGCGCAGACAGGGGCCCTTCGTTCAATAGAACACAGCGCCAGCAATTAGTTGTCAATGACGACAGCCCCCAACGTGCGTCCCCCTTGGTTTACAAAAAATCAATAAAACACGCCTTGAAACCCCGGGCTCGCTTTGGTCAGGTTTAAACCTTGAACATTTTGCATCAGCAAATGTTCTTGAACTTTTCCGACTCCACGTCGACACTATAGTCGAAGCGCTAGACGGCCAGTTGAAAGTGCACGTTTAGCCAGGGCTTTCAATGGAGCGGATGCTTTGTTCACAGAGGGAACAACTTCTTGTTATGGGGATCAATGCAATATTACGGCTTTGGGGAGTAATAAAAAAAAATCAGGTGAGCGCGTTTTTTCCTGTAAGCCAAAGGCAGTATTGCTTTTTTGGAAGGTGGGGAGAAGAAAAACGAGAACAAACCCTTTGAAGAACTACCGCTCCCTTAAAAGCTTGTTGATTAAAGAAAGGATTTAGAAAGAGTTTGGGGAAATATTTGAAAGGATGTTGGGCTTTAAAGCTTTTGACTTTTGGCGAAATGACCCCCTTTCTCAAAATGGTGTTTTTTTAAAAAAACTTAACAAAGAAAAACTTTTTCATCATGCTCTGTTAGGGGGTCACTGCCTTGAAAAGGCAAAACAAGTTTCAAAAAAAAAACCAACGAGCATGGCTTAAATTTTTACGAAAAAACATGAATTGTGACTGAGCAAGAAAACGATGGTTTTCCCAAAAACATTTTTATTATTGCCCAAAAATTTTCATCCCTTTAGCCCAGCATAAATGATTGTTTGCCAAACGAAGTCGATCGCTAAGACTTTCAGAAAAAGATGATTTTCGAAACTCCTGGGAAAAATTAGATCAAGTTCTTTTTATACATAACAGAACGGGGGTGGGGTAGTGGGTGGCGCCACTATTCCAAAAAAAGCTCCAAATGTTCAGCGACAGGTGTACTAACGGGGGCGTTTAAAGACCCCAAAAAAGCTCTCCCCAAAACAGTTTTTTAAAAAAATAACTCTGCCATTTTGGTCCCAAACCCGGGTGAAAAAAGGGAGGGGTGGGTATAAATTTTTTTTTTCGAGAAGGAAAAATATAATAAAACTCTTTGTTGTGGGAGGCAACCTACGGGGAAGCAGCCTTTCTGTGCTACATAAATGCCCTTCATGTGTGACTCCTATTTTTGCAGCAAGAGGGCGCGGTGAATATTGTGACTGCTACTTAAAATAGCGTTCATGTGTGAAAAGCCTTATTTTAGCAGCAAGGGATTTTGGGGAAAATCCCCCTTGCTATAAATAGCCGTTATGTGTGAAAATCCCATTTTTGCAGCAAGAGGGCTGCGTTAAACCCTGCTGATGCTACTATAAATAGCCGTTATGTGTGAACGTCCTATTTTAGCGCGGTTTAACAGGATGTGTGGGGCTTGTAATAGGACAGTGTGCTACACCCCCACCCCATGCATGCAACCTTCTACCCCCCCCCCATGAGCCACACTCAAGCCCTTTAAGTTCTTTAAATTAAGTCACCCCCCAATCACTTTAAAGTTTTTAACTTAAGTCACCCCCAAATCCTTCAAGTTCTTAACTAAGTACCCCAAGTCACTTCTAATTCTTATAAGTTCTTACTCAAGTTCTTACCAAGTCGTCCCCAAGTGTCCCCAATCATCCCAAGTTCTTTCCAAAATCATTTAATTTTTACTTAAGTCATTCTCAAGTACCCCAAGTCATTCTAAAATTCTTACTTAATCATCTTTAAGTCCCCCCAAGTCACTTCTAATTTTTATCAAGTTTTCCCCTAAATACAACCAAGTTTTTATTCAAGTTTTTTTAATTACAAAAAAAAATTTCTTCTATGTTTTTATCTTAAATAGTAGATGTTAATTTAGTACACAAAAAACGCCTAAAAAAACGCGTCATCGCTGAGGATGTTTTGCTAGCGTTTTTGGGCGAGATTTGGGCAGCTAAATCTTAAGAAGTTCTTTCATCCTAACAACCCCATTGATTCCCTTCTGGTCAGGGAAAAGTCTTTTATAGACTCCATGTCTTTATTTATTGCTCCCTCATTTTTAATACGCCATGACTATTTTATCAAAAAAATTTAAATTAAGTTTTAAAATTTTTAAATTTAAATGGATCAAAAAGATTTTTGTTGGTTGGCGGGTTTGGCGTGCTGTTGTCTTCTGTATTTAGTGGGGTTTAGGTTTTTTTGACTGCTTTGTTCTTGTTGCTTTTTTTTTTTTTATAACAGTAAAAACCCCCCACAAGGGAGCAAGGGGGCCCCAAAAAGGGAACGTTTTAAGTTCAATATTCCTAAACTTTGGTGTGAGGGCCCGAAACACTGGGTTTTTATAGGGCTTGAATCAACTTGTTTGGGGTTGGCGGGGTTATGTTTATTAGATTATATTTTGGGAACATTAAATTTTTTTTTGTCTGTTCCCCTCTGTAATTTTCTTCCTCTTTAACAGCCCCGGATGCTTTTTTACTGGGCTCCACCTGATTCATGTTTTTTGATTTTTTGGCTTGGTTACTTTCCCGATTTAGTGTTTTCTGATTTGCTGATTTTCTGGCTCGGTATTTTGAAAGGGGAAAAAAAAACTATATGATTAAAAATAATTAATCCCTGATTAAAGGCATACAAGTTCCAAAACTGTAATATAATCACAGCTTAGAGACCTAATGACTTTGTTAAAACTGGTCCTGGTTAAATCATACATAAACTTGTCAGAACAATGGGAAAATTTACGAAGTTTAGTGTACAAAATAAGGGCGTTTTGCCGACACTTTTTACCATTTTGACCCCAGCGCGCTTTAAAATGTTGTGATACTTTAAAAAAGTTTGGGCGAATCTGTTGAATCTGTTAATGCGAATTCAGTTCCGAGGAATGTTTTGTTTTTCCCCAGCTGCAAAGAATACGCCCCCCTTTTGGGGAAATGCTGGGTCTAACTTCTTCATTTGTAAGTCCCAAGACGTTTAGTCCGCTTGTAGCTCTAGCAGATCACGTGTTCATGTTTTTTTATTAATTATAATTATTTTATTTTTAAAATGAGCACCCAAAAACTATTGCCAACCTGTATACCTTTGTTTTTTTGGAGGGGTAGTGTAGGTAACCCCGCTTGGGAAAAGCCTGTTAAAATTAAAAAGGCAGATCTTTGGGAAATAACTTTGAAGATCACAAAGTAATCGCTATTATTACGCTTCGCTCGTACGAAAGATTTTTTAGTTAAGCAAAATAATTGGAAAATTTAAAAATTTTAAAAAATCATTTATAAAAAATGGTCACTGTAATTGAAGGGGGTGCGTAGTGAATGCGCTTGCTTTTAGCGGAAATAAATTTCGCATTTTGAAAAACGGATGAGGCGAAGAAAAAGAATAAAAAAGCTATGGGGCAACTCAGTGCACAAAATCGCTATGAAAAGCAGAGAATTTTTGCGTTGATTTCATTTTTAACAAACTGAAAAAAAAAGGGGCTGCGCTTCACATTTAAAAAAGTTTATCAAGCAATAAAAAAAATTATCTTGTAACAGGCAAACCCAACGAGGGCATTGCCCCCACAAAATCAGTGACTTTTTTCACATCAGAAAACAAAAGATCAAGAAATCGTGTTTATTGTCTTTGGGATGACCGTCGTGTATTTTGTTTTCGATAAATTTGGCTGAATAAAAATGAAAAAAATCTTTATTAAACCAAAAAGGGTATTGGAAGGGAATAACAGAATTAAAAAGTAAGCCACGCGGGGTCAGTGAACAAAAACAAGGGAAAGGTTATCTAAACAAGGGTTTTGGAAATTTTTTTACCCCCCTGAGAATACGAGACCACCTTTGTCAACACATACCGAACGACCCCCACAAATGGGCCCAATTTTCCCCATGATACATTGCGAAAAAAATTTAAGACGCACTCACAGTCATTGAATAGCTTCAAGAAAAAAAAGATGCGGAACCATTTAAACACAAAAGTGTGCGTCTGCTGTTCTGTTGCTATACAACTGATATACCTACGAGCCCGCTAACTTATCCTCGCATGATTCAAGTCGTGATGGAAATGAATTTAAAGGTCGAGTGGAATCAATTATTGTTAAAACGTGCATGAGTTTACCTATTAAAAGAGGCATTTGCCAGGAGTTTCAACAATCACAGGCTGTTAGTTGAAAACTTAACAAACAGTTAGCCCGAAAGACTTTTCTCCTACCAGTATCACAGAGAGCTGATTGACAATTCTCGCTAAACACAGAATGGGTTAGAAGACCGGCCCTCAGTTTTGCGTGCAATGAATAAGGAAGAATTTAAAGGCTAAAACCAGTACAAGCAATCAAAAAACCAAACAATAAATGGGTGGCTGAAGACGTCCAGTACAACCACAAACTATTGCCGTTTGGTTTGAAAGTAAGGTACCTTTATTTAACCGGGAGAAGCAGAAGGGACACTCGCATCAGGGCAAACAGAGCCCCTTTTGAGTGTTGATCCATAGAAATAAAAAGAATGGAAAAAATGAATCCGCCGTGTATTTAGGTGAACGAGAAACTGACCAACAAAACAACCAGCTCCTCAAGAGGCTGTTTGTGAAAGAAGAACTGCAGATAATCCAACCAGACCACAGTTCCAGTTGCTAGTTAATTGTACGGTTTCTACAATGCCCATATGCAGATGAGAAACTCTGGATTAACAAACACACGGTTTGGTTTGTTCTATCTAATGACTTCTTTGTTACAACCGTTGTGGTTGATTTCACGAGATTAGATCGCAGTTTTACGTTGTCATGGATGAAAAGTCTTATATGGTCAAACAATGCTTCTTTTAATAGTTGTCCATGCGATATTTTTGACTGCACAACACTGCGAGAGTATTCCCTTTGCTTTCCTTAATGGTTTTCCCTCGATGGCACGAAATACGGTACATTTTCACAGACCTTAACCCAACTACTCAGTGGTCACCTTTCCAGATAATGCATCCTTCATCTTTCCTAAAACCCCTTCTCTGATTGAAGGCAAAGGCGAACTTTAGGGTAAATCAGATGTCGTACCATCCCGCATGCCCTTTAGCGACTTCTAATTCCATGTCTTTGATAGATGTCTTCAGTAGGGATATTTATAACAAAACCTATCTGTATCTGTGGTAAAGTACTCTGGACTCCTGATACAGGGGTTTTAAAGTAGTCATAAGAAATTTTTAAACATCAATACGAGGGGGGATAATGCGTAAAACGGTAAACCCAATAAATACAGGTTGTCCTAATTTGACTTTCTTTTTTTTTCATCATTATGCAAAAAAGGCGATCATGAAATCTCTGAAGTCCTGAGAATTATGTTTTGAGTCAGCTTATTTGGCGTCGTTCACTTAGTGAACTAATTCTGACATCTTTACGCTTGTGCGAATTCCGCCCCATCGGCTTTCCAAAACAGCGTGTTGTTCACAGCTTGAAAAAGGTCTTTTTCTGAAGCATCTGTGATTTAGTTCTGATATCAGTGTGCTGCATGATTATGGTTTCATGAACTGTTCATGATTCAAAAGCAATTATACGATGAACAGCTGTCAACTTTAAAACCATGCCTAAATAAAATTTAGAAGTCTGTAATGACAGACATAATTTTTTTGTGCCGCAAGATTAGCACAAGTTTAGACGGTCTGTTTTTCGCAGCTGTAGGACTATCTGCTGCTAATGTATAGTCATTATGCAGGTAATGGAGGTCATGAGGAATATTTCCTAAGTCAACTTTAGAATGAAACTCACGCTGTTTTGACCCGGCGTCAAACTGCCCAACCACGTTAATGCCCTTTGAATAATTTTTCGATCGGTTGTTGTGTGCATTTTTAAAGTTGCCGTAAAGTGGAAGGTGATTGCGTCCATTGCCCATCAACAGATTGTTTGCATCTAATACATAAGATAGTTAGACCTTTTACTTGGGTCATATCGTCCAAGTATTTGGTTGTTTTGCTTTACAGTAATGATGTCGACACCATACTAATTCCTCCGACGCAATCCGTTTTCAATCATCTGAATCATTGGTAAAGTGCTGACATATAAATAATCTGTACTCCAGTAAGACTTAAGAATGCATCCCCAACTCATCCCAGGCGCAGAAATATCAGCGCAGATCCAAACGTAATGTTTCATGCAGTGCTTTCTATAATTTTCAAAGGACTTCCCCAACAAACATACATCTGCCATCAAGTAGGAGCATGATAGTCTCCCATCGTTTGAACACTCTAACTTCTGCCGACGCATCTTGAGCCATGCTGGAATCGAGAATCACTGATGTCTTTCCTCGAAGACTAGAAAAGAACGCGCATTTAGGTGAAGTGTATCTTCCGGCAAACCTTCCCAACTGTTCATGTACTCATATGGGTAAACGCCCTTTCTAACTAAGTTTGGTTCAAATATTCGTCCGTGATTTGGGCAGGACTTTAAGACATAAGCCAGTGACCTCTAATGAACCCATCATGGCTGCATTAGAGTCATAAAAAGAACATGTATTTAGATTAAAACACATGTACTTTCTGATGACTTGCTATGCAATGCTACCCTGAAGGCGCTGGTTACTGCTTGCATTATAAGGTGGAGAGTCGTACCACCTCGGCAAGTTGGGGAAAGAAGAAGAGGCAGCTTCCATGTCTTTGGTTGTCAAACTTGTAGATGCAGATTGCATTTTACTGTGGCGCTGCTCCTCTGAAGGAACGTCCCACTAATTTGATCATGGTCTCTACCTTCGGATGCGCTGCGCCTGATGTGAGGCTAAACACAATCCAACAATGGTGGCTGAAGTCATACTGGGGGGGGCGGGGGGGCGGCAGCGTCAGCATGATTTCAGATAAATCAGATTATTAGAACAATCATTACGCACTTGCTGCATGAGCTTGTAAAAATCGTTCTAGCCGCATGGGCCTCCGTAGAATTCGGGGCGTTGATGAGCGCCATCCGACCTGACAATATGAAAGCAAATTGAACAAATCGGATATTACTCACAAAGGCCTGGGTGGGGAAGTTTTTTCTTTTCTGTGAGTTGGCCCCTCATAAGGAACAATAAGTGATTCGAAGTCTGCGTAAACAACATATGGAGAATTGTGCAGTTTTTTCCTGTTCTGAAAACTAACGTTACTGCCTGCCTGGGGGCGTAGTTAGTGTGCTGTATTACAGTCACTGGGTCAATACATGTTTCTTATTTCAGCTCTGCGCGTGAGCAGATGGAATTCTTGTTAAACATTTTCTGCAGAAGGCGGGTGTGCCATAATTGGTGTGGTGAGTATGCGCCAATAACTACTCATTGTGCGTATCATGCGCAATGCGGTAGCCCCGCTGGCGAAACATCAGGAGTAATCAACATGATTTTTGTCGGTTCGCCAATCGATTGGACAGTTCTTGACACTCTAATAGGCAGTAGATTTGTTTCCTCATCCCATGTGTTAGATATTAACATTATTGGTTGGTTGTGTTCTTCAAACTGATCAATTTGGTCTATACCAACAGGAAAGGATATCCACGAAAGTTAAGATCATTGATGTAAGGGTGATAGTTAGACAACACTTGTCCTGCGTTTGCGGGCGTAATACAGCTTGCCAAGAACACATCACAAGAAAACATTTGTTGACTGTAGTCTTTATGTTAGAACCGCTCTTTTTGCACGAATGCTGGAGTAGTGGAAGTAAGCCTTACCAACAATCGGCGCATACTTAGCCTTTTGAATCTGGATCTCTAAGACTTTGTCGCCCTCTGCCAACCATAGCCTTCATCATTTTGGCTGTCTTCAGCGCCACATCAAACTGTGTAAGCAGCTGGTCTGCCCAACCGGGTGTTAAGTCATTATGAGAAAGAATAGTCCTGCTGTTAGTTGAGACCCAAACTTCTAGGTTTTTCTTCATTTATTGCTATATATAGTCGAGTAAAACATGCTAACATTACTTTAACATGGCGGTCTATTGTTAGTTGACCCGGAACTTGAGAATAGTATGAGCAACACTTGCCTGTACGTTGTGCTGGATTAATGACTGTCTAAATCAATATCATTCAGTGCTCTTGATAAATGCGTCTTCATTTGCTTCAAAACAATTCGGCTGGGAGACCTTCATAATCTTATCCATGCTGAGTTTCTTTTCTAACTCAAATATTTATTTAAATCAAAAAAATAATTAATCAATATCGATGGTCCTTTTATGCTTAGGCCTCAAAAACTAAAGTATAAACACCCCGGGGGGCGGGGGGGATGGTGAGCTGTTTGAGCAGAGTTTAATGTTTCGTTTACTTTTTGAAACATTCCTTTTTTATATGCTCATGGGGCTGGCTGGGAGAAAAACTTGTCCTCGCCTTTTCTGTGTTGAAGATCAAACATTTGTATTTGTAGTCATCAAAATCAGCCTTTAAACGATTAAATTCTTCCCAGCCGGGATGTGTGAGTCAGCTAGTCTTTAGTTATTGAGTCAGTTTGAACGAACTAAGTTTGCTGTTATTATTGAACCAGGCTGGGGGGCGTGTGAGGTGTTAGTGTGTTATTTTTTGCCAGCAGCACTTACAGCTAAGAACACAGGCCAGAGTTAAAGACAAACCGCCTAGAGGTAAAGCGAGCGTGCACCTGCGCCTGTTGCTAAGATGCCTACACTTGTTTCCTGCTGATAGAGCACTAAAGGTCGATGCGCCAGTATGTAAAACAGGTAACAGCATTGAAAGGTCAGCAGAATACCTTCGGTTTGGCTTTTGCTGTATTTTTGAAAGGTCTATCACCTCTATGGGGTGTTGGCATTGGTAATGTGTGTTAATCGAAGGGTTTTTACTTCAGCAGCCAGCAGAGAACGACCCTGGGGTCAATGTTGCCTGCTAGCGTCTTCGGGTGGGACGGTGGGGAAGAAGTGCGTGTACAGGGGCCGATGGGGGGGCGGTGGGTTGTTAAGAGAGATGAAAAATAATTGTGAGTGATTTAGAGTTGTCTAATCTGTTATCTTCAATGTGCAGCTGCCATCATAGAATTAATAACAAAGACACGTTAAGTGGTTTGTCGCCTCTTTTTTTCTTATCAAATTTGAAATGTTTTCTTTTATGGCTTTAACCTTTCTCCCACTTCCCAATACAACTCTATTTATTCCTCTTCGACCTTAGGTCAATCCATAAGCCGATTTGGGTGGTTAAATAAGATCAAGTCTAACGCGTGTGAAGATGTAGATCTTTAGACACAAGGTCAACTTTGGCTTTCTACTTCTCTCCCGCCTCCAAACAGTTTTTTTTTGGCTCGGCTAATGTGCAGCATAAATGAGAAGTTTAAGCCCGCTAGCGTAGATTTGGTGTAGGGCTGCCCGCAATGTGCATGGCACTGTCGTTATTTAAGGATTTAACAAAATTTTCAGTTTGTCTTTTTTGAATGGTTCTTCATCTTCGCACAAGCAATAAAATACCTTTAAGCGATCTGCGTGGCGCAAAACCTAAAATTCCATATAGTGCTGCCCGGCGTTTGGGATATGTTGAAGAGGATGCACTCCTTCCGTATTATATTGCTAATCTTGACGTATTTTGTTGCTCAATTCAGCCTTGGGCTAAATTATCGTTGCTAACAAACGTCAAACTCTAACAAGATGTCAAAATGCTGTACTTTGCTTCGGTGTCTGATGATTTGATAACACGTTTGGTATTCATTAAAATTAGTTCATGAGCCAATCTGTCTTTAACGCTCCTTGGAAAGTATGGGGCATGCGCTTTTTACAGACTCAAAATCTAAGGGTTGGAAAAGCGATTCCCATACGCATTAACTTACAGCGAAAGGCCTTTTTGCTGCTTTTTAGCATCTGCAGGGACTTCGGCGTCTATTCTAAGTTTTAGTGCATCTTCATTTTCGATTCCTTGAAATGCAAGATCCTCCCTTTCTTTCGGGGTACCATAGATCAGATAGGTTAAAAATATGTCTGCATGTGTTAAAGAAAAAGACTTCTTTCCCCCTCTAGTTTTAATAGAAATTTTTCTTAACGATTGCCCGACCAAATTCCTGGACAACTGTCCCTGTTTGGGTCTGTTTCTGATTGAGTTCTATTGAAAAGTAATCGCGCAGAGCCTGGCACAATCACATCATCCGCTCCTAGGGTGGGAAATCTGACAGTATGATTTTGATCCCAATCAATAGTAGATGGATTATTTGGAACAGTAATATCCCGTTTTATTTCCCTGCACGCCACGGGGCTCTTTCAGTTTTCTATGGCGGGTTGAGATTGAGCCCGACATATTTGTGACATTTTTTATAAAACAAAATAAAAAGTAATTATTTTAAAACATGGCGGGAATAACTATGAAGAGTTAGCTATTTCAGAATGCTGGAGACAACATGGTTGATGAACACGGCCCCTTTGTTACAACCATCGCTTCAAGCCTCTCATTGCGGAATGAATAACAGAAAGTGCGGTGCGGGCCGGACTGTTCAAAAGTTTAAATATAAACCTCCCCAATTTATAGACCCTAATGATTTTGAACTAAAAGATGGCCATATTGTTGGTAAAAATCGCCCCGAACGAGAACAACTTTTCGCTTATCATATAAACGGAAACGGGACCAAACCAATTAAGGCATGAACAACCCTTATACTTAAACTTTGGCGGAAATCGAAATCGCCTAGCTTGGTTGATCCAAAATCAACATAGGATTAAGCAGTGTGCTAAAACCACCAAAATTAGAAGGGAGCACTGAAAAACTTCAAAAACAAGCTACAAGAACTACCAACAATTCCCCAAAACTAGAACTATCAAGTTTAATTCCAATAGCAGACAAAATAACAATGTAACAGAAGAAGCAGAAACCAGTTTTTCGAAGAAACAGCATAAAAAACAACTAATATTCCCCAATACCCCCGCAGAATTTAGGCTTTATCGTACTGTAAAAAAATTAGAGGCGAATAAACAGTCAATTTAGCAGAGCCTGGATGAAAAGATAAGAAGATTAAAAGAGAAAAAAGAAAAACTCGTTGAAGGCTGATGACGACAACTAGGCGTGATGTTTAAGATAAAATAACCAAAAGACTAAAATGATCTTGAAGCAGAAAGATCGGCAATACTAAAAAGCGGTGTCCTACTAATCGAGACCAATTACGGAACACAAGTGATAGAATAAGAGAAACGATCGAAAAAATTTTACAATGAAGACCAACGCTAGCAGAACAAATAAGAACATTGTTTAGAGAGCAAGTGTCACATTAGCAAGCGTTATAACGCTAGGATTTGCAATAAGTACACTGGTGATGGCTTATTACAGCGGTGGTGGAGGGCAAAGTTCAGTGCCCTCCATGCGCCAGCGGCCTGATAAATCATGGGTAAAAAAGACAACTGTGATTAATCTTGTGTAGTTGAGGATAATAAGAGCCGTAAAGCTATGACTCTTTAACCTGGTATAATTAGGGAGTTATTAGCGGCTTTTTGTCTACTGCAAGCAAAGTAGTTGGTTTTATGCGATCACGTTTACGGCATTAGTTCTCGTAATAGGGGGTTACGATTTATACGATAAAGAAGGAGTAATCCTAGCCAGGTTTTAACCAACAACTAGTGCTGGTCTTTTCATATTTCATGGTCCAGCATTTGTTGACGTCTTCAACGGTCTTTAGACTTTGGACCTCGGGGCGATTGGATGAACGTAATCTTGGTGGGTTGGGGGAGTGGTTTTCCAAGATTACTGCCCAGAATGGATTCGTTTTTTTTCCGACTCTGTTCTGTGCCGCCTTAATGATTTCAAGTGTTGAGTTTTTTATTATTCCTACCGTGAGTCTGAGGATCAGAAGGCAGCATTATAAACCAGGGCCAACAGCAAAGTCTACTTTTGAGCTGCGTAGTGTAAAACATCTTAGGTACCTTTGAATACTTAAATATACATCAACTGCAGAATTTAATAGCGTCCTCTAAATTTTTGCGAAGTAGTGGTGGAGTTGTGCATCCCAAACCAGTAGAAGAATCAGTTATGCTCGATCTCGTTGTGCTTGCCGAACCTAGCAACACCAAACGTAAGTATGAATAGAGTCGTTTATGTGTTTCTATTCCGCTGTCAGTTAGCCCTTAGAAATGGCTAAGATAAATGTTGTCCATGCTGTTGTATGCTCTTGCTCTATGACCCGAGGTGAACATGTGCCGGGGATGAGAAAGATGTTAAGGAGGATTCCAGTCAGATTTATACGTTCTGTGCACGCCCCCCAAAAATAAAGGGTGCCTAAACCATGATTAAGACTGACATTGTCTAAAGTCGTCCTGAACATACATATTGAATTCGTTACAGATCCTTTCTAAAGCTTCATGTCTATTCAATTGCTGAATGGATAAACTTTTTGTTCATTTGGTAATGTGCTTTGCAGTTCAGGCAAAATACGTCTGAAGGTGTAATAAAAATGAAATCTATACTCGGACCTCACCAAAGATCCAATGATTTAGATGATCAGCATACGACACTCCCACACCCAGTTGATGCACAAAACCCGGCCAAAGTTAACTGGTTCCTGATAAACTGCATCGGATGACTTGAACCAGACACTTTTGGGATGTAGTCCTTTTTTAATAGGGGGGGGGGGGGTTTAAGATATCTGCGTATGAGTACTCACCTTTTTATGAAAAGAGTCAGTCTGGGTACAAAAATGACAAGAGTATCATTGTTATATTTTTAAGATTGTAGTGCGCCCCACAGAATATTTTGCTTTAGTATATTTTGAACGCACACATTTTTATTACCTTTAAAAAATGTTTGTAACAATAACAACTCAAGACCGTCCTGCGTTTGTGTTAGAGCCATGCTGTTCAGAACGATTGCGCACAAAATGGGCGCACTCCACGAAATATTTGTACAAAGTCGTATGGTTTTAATTAAGTGAATCCAAGGAGATAAAACTATTAGAAAATATACGGGGAAAAGAAACTTAATTAGCCAGTTACAATACCTGATGGTTATTACGGGTTTTGCTCACTAAAAGAAGCATTGAGTAACTTTGACATCACTCTCAAACTTAACAAGCAAATCTAAAAACAATATTAACAGTCAAGACCTGAGAAGCAAATTACTTTTTGTGATAAAGAGCTACTAAAATGTTAGGCTTGAAGCTAAGCACCAGGACACTCATAGATTTAATTGGGTACACCAGACAAAACTACTTATGAGGGGGAAAATTCCCTCGATCTTGCATTACATTCATACTTCTATGTTCATTTTCAGATGAACTGAGCACTGATGAGAAACTTATATGATGAAGGCCCGCCAACCGTTCTAAGAGCTCTTGTCCATCAGGGAAAGCTGCATATTGCGATTATGAAATTATACAATCCCTAATTTTTACGTTTAAAAATATAGGTTTGTGGGAGGTTGGCTCATTAATATAAAGATCAACAGACAAAACTGAAAAGTCGTAAAATGTGATAACCTGCACATTTTTAAGGAAATAAAAAAATAAACCTCTGTACAAAAAATTGTCGCGTGCTGAAGAACGCGGGAGTTTACATTAATGCGCCGGTTAAGGTGTATAACATTAGAATTAAAAGACCTTGCAGACGTTGCAGACTTTTGAGGGCAAAACGGTGAGTAGGCGCTTTGTATGTTTGAGTACACTAAAGATGGTGATTTATAACGCAAAGAGGTTGGCGACAGCAAAAAGTTTCCCTAAAATAGAAACAGCTGCGCAATCTAGAAGCAAATAATTGTTGGCCAGTATGATATAAAATATTCGAAAACCTGACCTCAATGGCACTGGTGGAACCATATTTAGAATGGGACATAAAATTTGAATCATAAGCCCATTTACATTGTTTTGGCCGGCAAAAAAGTTTCCAGAAAAGCAGTCACTCAAGTCAAGTCAAAGTCAAGTCAAGAAAACTTGATATCTCAGTCGAGAAAGTAGGTTTGGCAGACACATCACAGCAAATAAACAATGATTTTGTCTGATATTTGGGTGCAGCACCCATTTTGTCACTATGGCATACATTCAAGATAAAAAAGTTGGAGTTCAAGGTGACTAAATAATATAAAATAGTAGCTGTATAAAATTGCAATTCCTCAACGCATTTGACAATAAAATCCTAAGAGGAGATTTTAAACTAAAAGAACACAACTATTTGTTTATCTAAAGGCACACAGTATGGCGCAATCTGAGCTTAAATATGTATCTTTAGAACACAAAATGGAACAAGAATCCATACAAAAAGCAATTAAACATCACCTCTGTTACGAAAATCAATGGACATGGGAATAAAACTGGTGTTTAAATCTGACACTTCTGCCATTTAACTGACCGTTATCTGCGGTCCGACTAAGAAGGTCGATACTGACTTGCAAAACGTGGGCGGGCACACGCAATCTTCATTCGCTTTAGCAGACAACACGGCATTTGGTACAGCGCACATCAGACGTTGTGGTCTCCCAACCGAACGGCGAATTTTTCCTCCCACGTCACACACTTTCTCAAGCAACATTCCTACTCTCACAGTCAGCCCACCATACCAATACACATACTTGAGAAAGTTAAAAACAGATTCCAAGAAGCATGATTAAAATGGCCGAAAGAAATGTCAGTATTCACATGAAATGATCGCAGCTTGCGAAGAACAATAATAATCAGGTTTGACAGTTTTGTGGACAAATCAACATGGGATTTTAAATTCAGCTTATTATCTATAAAGTTCCTAAATATTTGTAATGATTCAACACGTTCTACTTCAGCACCTTTGAGAAAAGCGTGGGACAACTTTTGGATTCTTTCTAAAATCAATCAACATGCGTTGCGGGGGGTGGTTTGTTACATTCAGATCAAGAATAGGTGTGATCGCACCAGTCAACAAATCTTTGAACCTCCTTGAATAGAACTGAGTCAGAGTTGGAAAGATCCTCAAGTGCTGAGTCAGCTGAGTATTTATGTACAAAGTTGAATTCACATCTGACAATCATTTGTACAGAGTAAAAAGCACTGGAGATAATACAGTACCCTGAGGTGCGCCAGTTTGAAATGACTCTGGTAGAACGAAACAAACGCCTCTGAATCGAACAGACTGTGTCCTCGTTGTTAGAAAATCTATTATCCAAAGATTAGCTTGTTACAGCCATTCATGTTAGTGAGTTTCTTTGCCATCAGATTGGTTGTTAGGGGGGTGAATGCTGATGAGAAATCAATGTAAAGAAATGCGTACAAAGGCGGCAGGTTTTCGAGTGTGAAAACGCATGAGGGAGAAGTGTGATGTGGCATCAGCGTTGAGCTGTGCTTTTGTATGCGAACTGAACGGTCTTGGTACCGTCAGGGGGTATCTTTTAAAACAGAACAGAGACAATTCGCTTCAAGACGTCTTTCATTGCAACAGATGTGAGCCAACTGTCCGTAATACCCATTAAACAGCTTGGGTTGCGTTCTTGGGGAACAGGACATAACAGGGCATTTTTCCAAAAACGGATGATACATCTCTTATGACCAGGTAAACAAACGACGGTAAGCAGTGGAGAGCTGAGAAGCACACACCCTTCAAGCAATTTTCCACAATATTATCGTTGGCCCATGGCCGTTCTCTGGCCCTTTACATGTAAGTCTTTATCAGATACAAGAGTCCGAAAGAGAGGGAAATAAAGCGTATGGGAATAAACAGTACATCCTCCACAGAAGAAAAATTTTAAAGGAGCTTTACAAAATACAGTTCATTCCACAAAATGAAATTAGAGATGCGTTCACAATGATATTTGAAATTTCTGGCTTAAAAGATAAGGGAGGGATGGGGGTTGTGGCGTTAGTGCGTCCCTTCTAAAAGGAAGTCTAATTAGCTGGCATAACTTAGACGTTGAAAAACTAAAGTACTTCGCAGCTTCACAATGGGAGGATATTAAGGCATAACAACAAGCAAAAAAATCAATAATAGTCTAAATACAACAATCTACCGCACTGAATTGATTAATCGTACACAGTTAACCGTATAGATTTTAATTATACTGAACAAGTTTTGCAGAGAGCATGATAAAAACAATAACTGGATTAGATAATTCTGTTATAAAACTATGGAGCATTAAACTTTATGCAAAAAACCCCTCAGGTCCTAATTTGTGGGCAACTGTGGTGGGAAAACAATAGTTGTCTCCTTCCTATTACAAACAGTTATCTTATAAGTTAGCTCATATTGTGATTTTCTGTCCAAACGCTGAATTTATCAAAGCATATAGATAGAAGGTTTATATGACAGACGATGGATGACATATATTTAGTTGATCCGAGCTATAAGCTTAAGTAGTGTTTAGAGAATACTTTTAGAATTTTTTAAGGGAACGCAGACACTATTTGATTAAAGAGACTGCTCGGCAGAAAAAGATAATAGTTAAAAAAAGAAACGCTTTGGCAAAACCCGGCTTTCAGAGTGAAGACATGCGGATAAGTGTGTGGGATTTTATGTCAAAATATAACTCGGTTTAAAAGCAACTTTAGAGAACAGTTTAAAGACCTGTAGGTTTTAGTTCACATGAAGACAGAGACTCATTTGATGAATGTTATTTGCGCGAAAATGTTGTTATTGAAAATGAATCAGAAAAACACGATTAAGCCAAAACTGAATTCTGAAATGTTTAGTAAATTAAGTATTAAAAACGGACAATCCGACACAGTATGTTTGTTTGTAGGGCGTTAGTGTTGGGGGAGTATTGATGTCCGTACTTGTCCAGAGACTAATAATGTTGTTCGCGGAGTCAGCCGGTCGAAAACTGTTGAGACCGGCTGAGCCAGAACACACATTTTATTAGTTTCTCTACTTGACATACATTGATAGGGTATCAGCAGCTCCCTGCCTTTGTGATCACCCAGACTTGACATACATTGATAGGGTATCAGCAGCTCCTGCCTTTGAGGTGAGGACAATCTTGAAACGAGTTTTGTCCATGAGCTCTTACTCCCAGACGTGCATGCAAGACGTTACGAAAAGATCTTGCACTTTTATTTTGTTTGTAAAGCAGCTCTTGCCGCTGAGACGAGTACAATCTGAAAGAGTGTGCGGTCATGGGGCATACTTCCTCCTCCTCCCCGACCCCCATATAAGTTCTATGCACACCAATCAGTTATATGTCATCAGAGAGTTTAGGCCCACGTATTTTCTTATGTTCATGACAAAAGGCTGGTTCGCAGCCATGTGTGCCCGGTGGTGGGGAGCGCGTATATTAGTGCTAGCAGTGGAATAATAGCGTACGTTCGCCTACTATCACCGACCCGCCTGTTCCTTATTGCATTGGTACTGCGCCCCTCGTTTCAAACCTACTATCACCGACCCGCCTGTCCTTATTGCTTTGGTACTGCGCCCTCGTTCAAACGACCTATTTCTAGTCTCAGGTTGTGCGACGCTACATTCACCACCACAGAAGTGTCTCCTCAGCATTTTAGTGCGTTCACTTTGTAAACAGTGACACCAGCAGCCCGCGGCCCAGAAGCAATTAAATCTGGACCACCAGGCAAGCCCATGAAGAAGCCGATCTGCTGTGCTATAAAGACTCAACGTACTTAAAAAAGAAAAAAAAGGAAAGAAAGAAAAAGAAAAGAAGAGAAAAGAAAAGTTTATAAATAAGTGCTCTCTGTCAATAGACGCCCATCCACTGTGACCTTCACCGCGGACACGGCAAGTGTGTGTGTGTGTGTGTGTGCTTTTTGTCATTGTCAACTTTATACAGGAGTCAGTGAGTCATGCTGTGAGTGTAGACCTTTCAGCGATTGCCAACACGCAGTTCATGCGTACTAACAGTCGCAAGTGAAATACACGGAGCAGTTGGGTTACATCAAAACTAATTCAGACACATATCCGGCTCGCCCCTCTCGTCTCTGTCTCTGTCTCTCTCTCTCTCTCTCTCTCTCTCTCTCTCTCTCTCTCTCTCTCTCTCTCTCTCTCTCTCTTCTCTCTCTCTCTCTCTCTCTCTCTGGTACTACTATGTTTTTCCAGTAGAATGCAACTGTTCGTATTGAATTCAGACTCCTTCTAATGAGTTGTCATGGTCTGTTTGTTTACATTCATTCATTATTCATGCATTCATTCAATCATTCACCCCCCCCCCTCTCTTTCTCACCTCTCTCTGTAAATGCATCTACCCCTCTTCCCTTTCTGTCTCTATCTCTCCCCCCCTCCCTCCCCTCTCCTCTCTCTCTCTCTCTGCATCTGGTGCCGCTGTATCTTTGCAGTAGAACGGAAATGTTCATATGACATACTGTTCACACCCCTTCTGATGAGAGGCCATGGCCTATGGAAATGTTCATATGACATACTGTTCACACCCCTTCTGATGAGAGGCCATGGCCTATGGAAATGTTCATATGACATACTGTTCACACCCCTTCTGATGAGGGGCCATGGCCTATACTGTTTCAATTCATTCATTGATTCATTCATCCATGCGTTCATTTAATCGTTCATATTCTCCCCCTGTCTCTCCCTCCTTTGTTCATTCACCTCTCTCTCTCTCTCTCTCTCTCTCTCTCCTCTCTCTCTCTCTCTCTCTCTCTCTCTCTCCTCTCTCTCTCTCTCTCTCTCTCTCTCTCTCCACATACTCTAGTGCGCGTAGAACAGACTATATCGAAATGAAGATAAGCTGCCATCCCATGTTGTAGTGGAATACGTTCAGTCCTCCGGTACAGTTGGTCTGAAGTCGATGGCGCCAGAACCCCTCACGCTTCCTGATAGTTGTGCAGCGTGGCAGTAATGCCACCATTAAAGTGTTTCACCACGACAATGTTTCCTTTCGTCCGGTTTTCGTTTGTCCGTAGCATCGTTTGTGTAGTGTCTGTTCAGTTTAACGAACATATTGTAGAATTTAGAAATAGAGTTTGTTTCTTTACCGCCAATGACATTGACAAACAAAGCACATGACAAGACACGATGCATTTCAACCACTTGGGTCTTCTTCAGGCGAAAAAATAAATCACATTTAACATTCGGGACAGTACAAACAAAGAACGAAAAACGAAAAAAAGAACGAAAAATGACTCATCTGTTGTACAAGTGCATGGTAGGGAGTCGAAGACGTGACGTGAAATACAACACAACAAAGGGTATCAGGGTTGACAGGTACACACACAAAAGAAAAAAAGGGTCGAAAACAGGACGTGAAATACAACACAACAAAGGGTGTCAGCGTTTTGTTGTGTTGTATTTCACGTCCTGTTTTCGACCCTTTTTTTCTTTTGTGTGTGTACCTGTCAACCCTGATACCCTTTGTTGTGTTGTATTTCACGTCACGTCTTCGACTCCCTACCATGCACTTGTACAACAGATGAGTCATTTTTCGTTCTTTTTTTCGTTTTTCGTTCTTTGTTGTACTGTCCCGAATGTTAAATGTGATTTATTTTTTCGCCTGAAGAAGACCCAAGTGGTTGAAATGCATCGTGTCTTGTCATGTGCTTTGTTTGTCAATGTCATTGGCGGTAAGAAACAAACTCTATTTCTAAATTCTGCTTCGTTCGCCGCCATCAGTCACTCCATTTTGGAACATATTGTAGATTCTCTCTCTCCTCTCTCTCTCTCTCTCTCTTCTCTCTCACACACATTTCCGACATACTACGACACAATCCTGTTCTCTCGCTCCCAGTGGGCTGAGTCTTTTTCTTCCCCCCCCCCCCCCCCCCCCCCCCCCCCCCCCCCCCCTATTCCAAGGGCGAATCAGTCCCATCAGAGCAGGGGGTAGGTCAAAGAGGGTCTGGGGTCCTGTTCCCTCCCGTTTCTCTGGTCATGCCTCATGGTGGGTACGGGAGGAGAGTGGGGGGAGGGGGAGAGGGAGGAGGAATCGTGCCAAAAAAAAGCTGTCTGCGTCAGCATGTCAGCCGGAGGAGGCGAAGACTGGGGAGGAGAGGCGGAGATGGCGGGTGGGGGGGGGGGGGGAGGGGGGGCAGGATAGAGGATGTGTGTGTGTGTGTGTGGGGGGGGGGGGGGGGCAGGGAGGAGAGAAAACCAGGTCTGCCATCCCTCACCTCTGTGCCTTCATTTTTTTTCCACTTTCCTACTCTTCTTTCCTGCATCTCATCCTCTCCGCAGAGAGAGAGAGAGAGAGAGAGAGAGAGAGAGAGAGAGAGAGAGAGAGAGAGAGAGAGAGAGAGAGAGAGAGAAAGAGAGCACAATACGCTCATCCCACCCTCATGGACAACATCCAGAAAGACGGACTAAACACACACACACACACACCCATCCCTCCCCCCCCCAACACACATACACCTCCCCCCCCACCCAACGCACGCACGCACGCACACACACACACACACACACACACACACACACACACACACACACACACACACACACACACACGTTTGCGTATCTGTGTATGAATGCGGCTTCTGACCTTTCTAGCTCTCACAGTGACATGTCAGCTGGATTAAAAGTCGTTTTCGTCAGTATGTTCAAGAGTACATATGTACCGCTAATAAATGCCAATGTGGCCGATGATACACGTGTACTGCTAATGAAAGTTTTAACTGTGGGAACCAGTTTCGTCAGAGATGACCCGGTGACGGGATCGCCGTTACAGCGTGTCGCCGGATCAGACCGACTCAGTCACAGAAATAGATAAGTTAATGACATGTGACAACATAGATCGCCTTTAGGCTAATCACAGACGGCCGGTGTTACGGAGAATATTGACTCCATAGAAATTTGACTCCCCGGTTCTTTTTTCTCCCGAGAAAAATGAACCGTTCAGTTTTCTACAGGTAGAATATTGACTCCCATGGTTACGGAGAATATTGACTGCCGTAGAAAAATGACTCCCGTGTCAATTTTGTTGCAGTTTGCAAACTCTGGGAAGTTTTCAGCTCCGTTTGTCTGTCAGTGTGTGTTTGTATGACAGCATGCAAAAAAAAAAAAAAAAAAAAAAAGCTGTTTTTCGTAAACTGCTGGATGGATCTTGAATTAACTTGATGGATTGCTTGTACATGTTTCACATTCATCACTCTCACAAGAAAGATCAGGTCTATGGGTCAAAGGTGAAAGTCACTGGTCACGTTAATTTTCCTTCATAGCTGTTTCTCGGGATTTTTCGGGAACTATTGGACAGATCTCAACGAAAGTTGGTGGGTTAGTTGCTATCCACAATTATCACCTTCACAAAAAAAAAAAGAGAGAAAAAAGGGCTTTGTGACTCAAAGATCAAGGTAGCAATGACCACGTTAATTTTTCTTCACAGCTGTTTCTTGGGATTTATAAAACGGATCTAAAGGAAACTTGGTTGGTTCGTTGTATTTCACAACCATAAACCTCACAAGAAAAATAAAGTCTGTGAGTGAAAGTTCAGATCACTCTGGCCATTTTAAATTGCACCTATAGGCATGTGCTGGCGTGTAAAGTGGCTTTTATAATTGCAAGTGTGTGTGTGTGTGTGTGTGTGTGTGTGTGTGTGTGTGTGTGTGTGTGTGTGTGTGTGGTGTGTGTGTGTGTGTGTGTGTGAAGATAGTCATGCAGCTGAACAGCTCTTTTAGATAGTTTCCATATCAAGCAGGCTGCTCCTTAATCAGTACATATGCCTAAGATAGCCTGAACCCAGAGAAAAAACACCCAATCGGACTCAGAGCTTCATTTTTTAGGGAATTATTTCGTTATTTAATTATCGATTGATTATTATCTGGCGTAGTTTTAATGCCAAGTGTAAAATGTAGCCAATGGTAGATTTTTGGGACTTTGGCTAGAGGCCCAACGTATTTATTTGGTCATGTTTAATCAGTGTCGTTCTCTAATGTTTCACTCGTCTGACTGACTTGTTGGAAATAATATTGCTATTGACAAAGATGGAATGGTTGTGTATCTGTGAATTGGGATCTCGTTGGCTAGAATGTATTGTGACAGTGTAATGTATTGTGACAGTGTAATGTATTGTGACAGTGTAATGTATTGTGACAGTGTAATGTATTGTGACAGTGTAATGTATTGTGACAGTGTATGTATTGTGACAGTGTAATGTATGTGTGCCGCAGCCTGGTTGATGTGGTCGCGTCGACGTACATGAACTTGTGTTTTATAATACGGTGTGTGTGTGTGGTGGTGTGGTGTGTGTGTGTGTGTGGTGTGTGTGTGTGTGTGTGTGTGTGTGTTGTGTGTGCGTGCGTGCGTGCGTCGTCGTCGTGCGTGCGTGGTCGTGTGTGTGTGTGTGTGGTGTTGTGGTGTGGCGCGCGCGCGCGAAACATGAATTTGCAGCCGCGTGTGTCTGTATGCTTACGTGTGGGGGTGTGCACATTGCATGTGCGTGCGTGCGGGTCTGCGAAGCAGCACCAGCAGCAGTAATAACAGTGGTTTGTGTTGTTGGTCTCGTACAAGATTCATCTTTGTCTTGGCCGATTCCTACATACAGAATTCGTACAGACAGAGAGACAGACAGACAACTAGATAAGAGACAGAGGTTGCTGTGGATTTTCAATTTGGTTTAGACTTCAAGACCACATTAACTGTCTAATGAAAAGCAGGTGAGAAAGTTTCCTGGCTTTATTTTGCCTTTCATACAAAAAAAAACACTTTTAATGGTGTGTGTGTGTGTGTGTGTGTGTGTGTGTGTGTGTGTGTGTGTGTGTGTGTGTGTAAAACATTGGAATTAACTCATTAAACGAACTCTAGCCGTGGTAATGGTCACAAGGTCACGACGAACAGATTTTGGTGTCTTTTCAGAGTGGCGGTGCAAAGAACAAGTGCCGCACACAGTTGGTGAACTGTCTGGGCCTTCTGTCTTGTTAGCATGACACAATCATTTACTTCACTTTACTTTCGTGACGTTTGTTTGTAAGTAGCAAACGAAGATGGTGTGGCTCGAAACTTCTCAGACTTTTGGTGTTTGAAATCTGTGCCAGTTTTGCTGTTTATAGACTTTGTGGTGTTTCAACAGTTTAACTTTACAACACATGTAAGCTAACGCAAAAACCTGTGTCAGAAAGAGCAAAGAGCTTTATCCAAAGAAAAAAGTTGTTTGTCTCTGGTCACAACGACCCAACCTAATTTCCCTGCCGGCCCTAGACTTTTTCTTTTATTCTCCTAACACACACACACACACACACACACACACACACACACACACACACACACACACACACACACACACACACACACACACACACACAAAGCAGTCAAGCTTATATCGAAAGTCGATTTTGTGGAAGACCTAAGTACCATGCTTTTGGAAACTACAGTAAATTGACGCTGCAGTGACATACTTTTATTTTAGCTGCAAGTGTACGCCAGGATTGCAAACACAGTTTGAGTCGCCTTTCTCCTTCTTGAGACAAACCGTTTTCTTCCAGCAGAAGTAAGGTTTTGTGTTTCTATGCTGAAAAAAAATCTGAAAAAAAAATCCGACGTACCCTATTTTTTCAGCCATGTTACCAGAAACAAACAATACTTTTGTGCCTTTGGTAATGTCAGGTACTGGGGGTCCCGACGGTCCGAACCACAGGGGAGAGTGGAGTCAGGCACCCATACCACACTCACCACAAAACACAAAGACCCAGGACGTACACTCAAAGACAATATTTATTGCACATTACAACACACTCACACTGCGCACACACACTAAGTGGGGGTGGGAACACTGCAGAAGAGAGAGGACAGAGAGAAAGGCAGGAGAAAGGAGGGAAAAGAAGAGCGAGATACAGAGAGATTAACTACTAGATAGGGGCCAAAGAAAATAATAAAAGAAAGAAATGTTAAGCCCCCCGTCCCGGGATGCCCCAAATTACACCTCTATTTTCCCTTAGAAAGAAAAGAAGAAATAGAGACAATCTAAATATGTTCACATCACAGGGCCTGAATTTTCAGGAAAGGAAGGGGGAAAAAAATGAAAAAAAAAGAAATGCAGAGGAGACAGAGGGGCCTGGACCACTACCACACCACTCAGACACTTCCAACGAACACACTCATCTTTGTCGTCCAAGTCCAATGATGTCTTGATGGAAGTCGGGACTTCCAGCCGGCAGTGGAAGCACACAGCACCCCTCCTGCCGTCGCCTCAGCAGCTCTCCCCAGCACCGAGGCCAAGGAGGAGTAGGCCCGGAGTTCCGAGGAAACAGCCAGACCGCGAACAACCGGAGAAACAACCAACCAAGCAAGCAAGCCCTAAGGCTGGGTCAGTACCATGCTGGGAATATGATTCCAGTTTGGTCTGTGTCAGAGGTTGTGGTCGTTGGTCGAGGCCAAAGAAAAGAAGAGTGTACGAGGGAGATAAGAGGAGGAAAGCAGCAATAGAAGAATGAAAAGCAAAAAATGGGTCCGTCCAATAGAATATAGGCGTCCATCGAAAAAGAAAATACTGAGGTAAGGAAAAGAGGGCTTTATTGGTCAAGTCATGTCACACATGATACAGGCCCTCATCTCAATTAACTAAATGTTAATGCAAACCTGATAAATTTGCCACGAGTCAACCTTTCTTAATATTTATCCATCTATTTCAATCCAAAACTGACATAGGTAGGAACATTTTAGAAAGAATTATGCATGAATCGACAGGTGATTGAGCAACCACGGAAGACTTCCCTTCAAATAAAAAACACACACTAAATATTCGAATCATCACCCGTAGGCATTTTTGCTCTTTATACATAAAATGGATTATGTATAATGAACACTACACCCGCAAACATGCACACAAATATTTATGCATTAAACGAAGGACGAAAACATGGGAGAAAACAATGACTGGAAGAGAGGGTGGATGAGTTCCCACACCCACCCCGGTAAATTTGCCCTCAACCAAACACACCGCGGTCACCTCATGATCAAAATTTACTCTCCAACAAAATAAAACAGGCTCTTAGCCTCCACCAAAAAGCAAATGGTATTGTAAAATTATGAAAGTACGACGGACACTAAATTTCAATGAAAACTTATTCTTTTGCTCTATGCATGAGCCATACTACGACCGGCAATATGTCGCACTCAAGATTTTTAACAGACAACTAAAACAAACCCTGCACAAGAAGCAGACGAAAACCAGCAGAACACGCAAACCTTTTAGAGAGAAACTAACGATAGAAAGATTAAGACTCCACCTTAGAATTTGAATAAGTGATTTACTTTACACGAACCTGGGAAAA
>CM031600.1:98861588-98864088 GCA_018398815.1 Conus ventricosus
ACCTAGTGGTACATTTTAAATTTTGCTGTGAGCATTTTATTCAGAGGCACGTCTTTTTTTGTGCAAAAAGATTCCTTTCATCACCCTCTTTGGTTGTGTTGTTTTTTGGTTTTATTGGAAGAATCAATTATATTTTTAAGGTTGGGCATACACGAGTGTGATAACTTGACAGTATTTTTGTTGAATATTTAGATAGTACTGTTTTTTTGGGGAATGATTTTTTTAAGGATTCTGGGAATTCTTTTCCTACGTTATTTTTTTTTCTTCCACCATAGGGAGGGTTATACCAAAATAACCAATTTGGACAATGTTTTTAATGCTTAATAAAATTTTCCCACTATAAATGCATACCTAAAAATTCGGCTGAGCTTCTCACTGAGCCTCTTTTTTTATAACAAACGTTTTAAAATACATAGAAAACACATATCCTCTAAATCACTTAATGACAAAAACGTATATTTTCTTGGACTTTTTTCTTGCGAAAATGGAAACCCTCTGTCGTACTTATTTTTAAAAGAAAAATACCAAATCGAAATCATTTTTGTTACTTTCATTGGATATATATACATAAAACCCGATTTTGCGAAAAGTTTGGCATCATTGTAAAGAATAACAATATACAGACACACAACTGTTTATAAACCAATTGTTTTCCTACTCATAAAGGCAAAAATTTTTATATTATGATATTCTAACTGCTAACAATGAGACACTAAAATGTTCTCATGTGTGGGACATGAACTAGCTAAAAATCATAACTGGAAAGACTGCTTTCTAACTACACACAAAATTAGTGAAGTAAAGCTAAAGGGGTTTTTCAGCTAAAAATATTGCATAGATGTTTGGGTACCAATGTGTCTTAAATAAGATGGGAGTTGTAAATAATGATAAGTGCAATTTCTGCAGAGAAAATAAAGAAAGCATTGATCATATTTTTTGGGAAGTGCAGACATGTACAGATATTTTGGGAATTCACTTACTAATCTAATGAAAGAAAATGATAAATGCAGAGAATATTAGGATCACGGAATCCTTGCCCTTGCTTGGACATGACAGTGTTATTACTAGTGATGAAGTATTTAACTTCATAATGATCTTTGCAAAATATTACATATTCAACTGCAAAGCAAAAAATAATGTCCCAAAATTTAAACGTGTTTCTCAATAAATTAAAAAAAGATATAAGACTGAAGAATAAAATGCATTTTTAAAAATGGACAACCACTTTTTTGCAATAATTGGTCTACAATACCCATTACTAAGCAATTTTGACCCTTTAACCATAACTAATACATGCAAACAGAGAAGTTATTTAATTACCAACATTTCTAGGGAACTGACTATACCTTTGATAACGATGCAAAATTAAATTGAGGCCACATGATACAGCAAAAACTCTATATTTTGACCATGGCATATGCATGCATTCAAACGAACAGCATGTCGATAATGCGCAAGAAATGTACCCAATCTTTGAAATACAATTGATCCCCATATTTTCTTCTTTTTCTTCTTCTTCGTCTCTCTCTCCCCTCTCTCTCTCTCTCTCTCTGCTCTAAATACTAAAAAAAAAAAAAGCATAAGAAATTACATTTAAATGCTTAAATACTTTTTTTTAGTACTCATACTGCTCTATGCTTTGGAAAAAAAATAAAAAAAAAAAAAAGGATGTCAGCGTAGTTAGCACCGTAGTTAGCTCTGAAACCTGATTGGTTCGGATGAAATAGATTGCAAAATTGAAATGATGAAAATACAGATTTCTAATAAAATTTTCAAAAAGGTTTAGACAAAACAACTAACAGGTAAACAGGCCTATATTTTGGGCTCTGAAGGGTCTCCTGATTTATGTAAAGGATAATTTTTGCAAATTTAAATGCCTTCGCAAATTGAAAAAAAAGTCGTCCACATCACGTTAATGGATTGGCACAAATAGCCTACTTTAAAAGGGAAAAAAAGGGTTTTGTGTTTGTGTGTGTGGGGGGGGGGGGGGACGTGGAGAACAAGAGAAAGAATGAGAAAGCGAATCAGGAACCAAACTAGAAAAACAAACTCCTTGATCAACACCATGTAGGATCATTCATACTGTCTGCCTCGAGATCTTTCGTCTGTTGATAGATCTCGCCAGAAAGACACGCTACTCGTGCATAGGTTCCCTTTGGGATGAAATAGAGTTATACTACAATCTATAATTCTGCGGGGTTCTCACCACCAAGGGGTTTGGAAAAAAAATCCCAGCCGCACCCCCAACGGGGCCAGCGAAGGATAAAAAGTAAAACGAAAAGAAAGTGCGGTAAGGAAATAAGTTGTTGAAAACCAAAATTTATGATGTTAACATATTAAATGTTAGGGAAAATCTTAGCACCTATGTTTGGGGATCAACTAAGAGGGAAGCGAGGTCAAAAGGTGTCAAAACTCAATGATGTCAGCTCAACTGTTTGATAACCCAAACATCGTCAGTCACATCAGTGCCAACAGCAGCTAAGAATTGTATAGAACAGCC
>CM031600.1:98869088-98893249 GCA_018398815.1 Conus ventricosus
CAATCCTGTTTCTCCTCGCTCCCAGTGGGCTGAGTCTTTTCTCCCCCCTGCCCCCCCCCCCCCCCCCCCCCCCCCCCCCTTCCAAGGGCGAATCAGTCCCATCAGAGCAGGGGGTAGGTCAAAGAGGGTCTGGGGTCCTGTTCCCTCCCGTTCTCTGGTCATGCCTCATGGTGGGTACGGGGAGGAGAGTGGGGGGAGGGGGAGAGGGAGGAGGAATCGTGCCAAAAAAAAGCTGTCTGCGTCAGCATGTCAGCCGGAGGGAGGCGAAGACTGGGGAGGAGAGGCGGAGATGGGGGCAGGATAGAGGATGTGTGTGTGGGGGGTGGGTGGGGGGGGGGGGGGGAGGGGGAGGGAGGGGGGCAGGGAGGGAAGAAAGCCAGTCCGCCATCCTCGCCCCTATTACTATGCCTTCATTTTGTCCACTTTCTACTCTTCTTTCCTGCATCCATCCACTCTGCAGAAGAGAAGAGAAGAGAGAAGGAGAGAGAGAGATCACAATACGCTCATCCCACCCTCATGGACAACATCCAGAAAGACTAAACACACACACACACACAAACACACACACACTTCCCTCCTCCCCCCCCCCCCCCCCTCCCAACCACACACAACCACACACACACACCTCCCCTCCCCCCCCCTCCCAACGCACACACACACACACACACACACACACACACACACACACACACACACACACAACACACACACACACACACACACATTTGCGTATCTGTGTATGTATGCGGCTTCTGACCTTTCTAGCTCTCACAGTGACATGTCAGCTGGATTGAAAGTCGTTTTTCGTCAATATGTTCAAGAGTACATATGTACCGCTAATAAATGCCAATGTGGCCGATGGATACACGTGTACTGCTAATGAAAGTGTTAACTGTGGGAGCCAGTTTCGTCAGAGACGGGATCGTCGTTGCAGCGTGTCGCCGGATCGACTGACTCAGGTCACAGAAATAGATAAGTTAATGACATGTGACAACATAGATCGCCTTTAGGCTAATCACAGACGGCCGGTGTTACGGAGAATATTGACTCCATAGAAATTAGACTCCCCCGGTTCTTTTTTTTCTCCGGAGAAAAATGAACCGTTCAGTTTTCTACAGGTTTTGGAGTCAATATTCTACGGAGAATATTGACTCCTTCTGTAGAATATGACTCCCATGGTTACGGAGAATATTGACTACCGTAGAAAAATGACTCCTGTGTCAATTTTGTTGCAGTTTGCAAACTCTGGTAAGTTTTCAGCTCCGTTTGTCTGTCAGTGTGTGTTTGTATGACAGCATGCAAAAAAAAAAAAAAAAGCTTTTTTTCGTAAACTGCTGGATGGATCTTGAATTAACTTGATGGATTGCTTGTACATGTTTCACATTCATCACTCTCACAAGAAAGATCAGGTCTATGGGTCAAAGGTGAAAGTCACTGTCACGTTTAATTTTCCTTCATAGCTGTTTTCTCGGGGATTTTTCGGGAACTATTGGACAGATCTCAACGAAAGTTGGTGAGTTAGTTGCTATCCACAATTATCACCTTCACAAAAAAAGAGAGAAAAAAGGGCTTTGTGACTCAAAGATCAAGGTAGCAATGACCACGTTAATTTTTCTTCACAGCAGTTTCTTGGATTTAAAAACGGATCTAAAGGAAACTTGGTTGGTTCGTTGTATTTCACAACCATAAACCTCACAAGAAAAAATAAAGTCTGAGAGTGAAAGTTCAGATCACTCTGGCCATGTTAAATTGCACCTATGGGCATGTGCTGGCGTGTAAAGTGGCTTTTATAATTGCAAGTGTGTGTGTGGTGTTGTGTGTGTGTGTGTGTGTGTGTGTGTGTGTGTGTGTGTGTGTGTGTGTGTGTGTGTGTGTGTGAAGATAGTCAGCAGCTGAACAGCTCTTTTATATGGTTTCCTTCCAAGTGATAATGTTGTTTGCTTTAAATCACATATCAAGCAGGCTGTTCCTTAATCAGTACATATGCCTAAGATAACCTGGACCCAGAAAAAAATAACACCCAATTGGACTCAGAGCTTCATTTTTAGGGAATTATTTCGTTATTTAATTATTGATTGATTAATTATTATCTGGCGTAGTTTTAATGCCAAGTGTAAAATGTAGCCAATGGTAGATTTTTGGGACTTTGGCTAGAGGCCCAACGTATTTATTTGGTCATTATAAATCAGTGTCGTTCTCTAATGTTTCACTACTGTCGTCTGTGGTGTGTGTGGTGTGTGTGTGTGTGGTGTGTGTGTGTCTCCGTGTGTGTGTGTCCGTGTGTGTGTGTGCATGCTCGCGCAAAACATGGATTTGCAGACGTGTGTGTCTGTATGCGTACGTGTGCGGGTTGCTGGCGTGCA
This sequence comes from Conus ventricosus, assembly GCA_018398815.1. Taxonomy (NCBI): domain Eukaryota; kingdom Metazoa; phylum Mollusca; class Gastropoda; order Neogastropoda; family Conidae; genus Conus; species Conus ventricosus. The sequence goes on from CM031600.1 coordinate 98,871,452, forward strand.
CATTGCATGTGCGTGCGTGCGGGTCTGCGTAGCAGCACCAGCAGCAGTAATAACATGGTTTGTGTTTTGGTCTCGTACAAGATTCATCTTTGTCTTGGCCGATTCCTACATCCAGAATTCGTACCAGACAGAGAGACAGACAGACAACTAGCTAAAGAGACAGAGGTTGCTGTGGATTTTCAATTTGGTTTGGACTTCAAGACTACATCCACTGTCTAATGAAAAGCAGGTGAGAAAGTTACCTGGCTTTATTTTTGCCTTTCATACAAAAAAAAAAACAACAACTTTTAATGTGTGTGTGTGTGTGTTTTGAGAGCCGCGCGCGCCATGTCTCTGTGTAGTATGTGTAGGTGTGACGAAGTTGTGGTGTGTTTTGTGTGGCGGTGCAAAACAATTAGGTTAACTCCCTTAAAGTCTCTAGCATACACATTAATTCTTCACTTTACTTTCGGAGTTGTTTTAAGAGTGGCGGGGGCCGAACATCCTCAGCATTGGTGTTTAAAATCTGTCCTTGGTTGCTTTTTAATAGACACTTTTGGCTTTTCACATTACTTTCGAGACTTGTTGTAAGTAGCAAAAAAGGCGTGTCAGAAACTCTAAAGACTTTGTGCTAAGAAAAAATCTGTTCGTTTCTGTTTATAGATTTGTCTTCGACAGACCTTTACCCACATTAAGCCTACGCAAAAAACCTTAAAAAACGGTTTATCCTTTTATTTCCCCTGAACAACGCACACCACCCACACCCAACACCACGAAACCCTAGACACATTCTCCAACACAACACACACACAACACACACACACACACACACACACACACACACACACACACACACACACAACACAGCTATACAAAACAAACACCAAACCACAAAACAAAACCCAACATAAAAGGCAAGTGTCCAAGCTTATTCGAAATCATTTTGTGGAAAAACCCTACAGAATAACTTTTGATTTTTGGAAAAAAAGTAAAAAAAACCGCAGCCTACTTTTTTTAGCCATGTTACGCAGATTGCAAACAATTTGATTTTTCCTTGGAAAGACTGTTTTTTCCAGAGTAGTATATTTTGTAGGGTCTACTTGCTAAAACTAATCTGAAAAAAAATACAAAATTTTAAAAAAAACAATACATGTGTGTTGGTAAGGGGGGGGTTGGGGCAGAGAGGATTTTAGATAGGTCTAAAAGACATAAACACGCCGATAAATAGAAATGGATGGTCATTGTACTTATGTCTTGTTCACACCCAGGTGGCCGCCGTGTTGATGGCGTGGACACTGAGTAGCGCTTCGTCCCTGTCTTCTGTGGAAAGAACTCGCAGACTGTCGCCTTGTCGATTCTTGTAAAACAGATCATTGCTCTAAAAAACAAAGAACTTCTTGCTGTCTCTTCGAAAATTTCTTTTTGTTGTGTCAGAAGTCTTTTTAATTCTGTCTGGTATGATCTTTTCTCTGATGTACTTCTTCAGTTCATCTATCTTGGCAGCATCCATGTCGTTCAGAGACCAATCTCAAACTGAACCCCGACAGAACATTGTCGGAAATTTATTCTGCCAATAATTCATCATTCGAACTGTTCAGTTTATACTCAAGCCAGATTATAATGAACCCCTGTTGCATTTGCGTAGCACACTGACTGGACTGTTTGGTAGATCCGCGCATTAGTAGATCTGCACAGCAATATAGGTCTCCATGTCGATAGATCTATGTATAAACTTACTTTATTACTGAGTTTGTAAATGCAGTTTCTGCAGGGTGTGTCTGGTTTGATTGATTTTTACTTTTTAAACTTCATTTATTTCATGTTTTTGGCTTGCTTGTTCTCATGTATTTAGGGTATGTATGCTTGTATGTCTCGTGTGTGAGTAGGGATGCTGATATGGTTCCCAAAAACTGGACAGAAGTTCAGACCATAGTCAATCATCGACCCATGATCCTTTCAAGCATATTTTATAGTGGAGATCTATCGACCTGCATAATCCTGCATGCTGCGAAACTGTCAAAATCGGGAGACCTGTTGATGCGGCGATTAACCAACATGGCTGTACCCATCCTGCATGCTACTAGAGCCAGATAGTGTTGCTATTTTATGTCAGATAGGCATATTTTTCAAAACACATGCAAGGTTCCAATAATGGAAGTTTACTGCCAAGTCTGATAACTTTTCCTCAAAACCACACCCTTGTAACATTTAATGAACTATCATTTCGTGCAAAAAAAAATAGTCTGAAAAATCTTATTGATTACTACATAAACCTTCTTTGATTCCTTGTTTTCCCGACTCGGTTGCTGAACTTTTTGGCTTGAGCATAGACTGACTCAGCTAATGCCTTGGCCGTGTTCCCGGCGTGTTAGAGGTCCTGCGACATGTTGCAGTCTTTATGCGCTTGATCGTAACTTCAGTCTGAAAACGGATGTCGTTTAGCCGACAAACGAAGCTGTGCTCCTTGCAACTTGCCGCAATGGCAGGACTTTGACCAGAGACCGCAGTAGTGGTCATTATCTATTCGTTTCTACTTAATATCATAATAACAATCTGCATAAAACAGTGATAGTTGTAGAAAAAGCAGCAGCGTCAGCAATAAAACAAACAAACAAACAAACAAACAAACAAAATCCACCACAACAACAAAAGTGATGATGATGATGATGTTGACAAGGCGCAGTTCCAAATGAATTTAGGGCCCAAAGCGCCGTGTGCTAACCCAACACGCACGCTCACGTCAACATGTGCATTCACACTAACAGACAATTATAATGACATACTACTACTACTACTAATGATAATAATAGATAATTTTGAAATTCATCGACTGAAACAATCTACAAATTAATCAACCAGTGTGTTTTACAAGAAGAAATATTGGGATGGATGAAAAATTATCAAGATACGTATATAAACTTATAAATCAAACATAGTAGCAACTAAAATTGACACAGGAGTCATTTTCTACGGGAGTCAATATTCTCCGTAACCATGGGAGTCAATATTCTACAGGAGTCAATATTCTCCGTAGAATATTGACTCCAAAACCTGTAGAAAACTGAACGGTTCATTTTTCTCCGGAGAAAAAAGAACCGGGGAGTCAAATTTCTATGGAGTCAATATTCCCCGTAACACCGGCTTGGCCGTGGGGTTACTTCGTTTGGAAAAAACATTTTTATGACTCAGAAACTTAATGGCACTTCGGTGCATTGTCCCCTGGCCTGTCTGTCTCTCTCTGAACGCGAACGCGCTCGCGTTCGTGGGGGTATGTGTGTGTTTGAACAGGGGCAGATCCAAGGGTGAGAGGCTCCCAGTGTTTCTGGACCACCACTACCACGCCACCAGAAAACAACAACATGCTATGAAAATATGGGTAAGATGTATCAGGGTAACGTCTTGGCTCAAGTGACAATGAGTTGGCTTCTTTTGGATCATTTTGATTCTTTGGATCATTTTGCTTCTTTGGATCAATTTTTTAAGCCTTCGAGAGGGATTACGGTGGTTCCCCCATGCAGCTAGTGAAGAGTTTTCATATCTAATATATATTTCTTAATTTCATGTTCCCATTTTCTTCATCTTCACCCCCCCCCCCCCCCTCCCCAAGTTCAAATCTTTGCGAAGTCATTACTGTGATGACGGAGGGGTTGTTGGCCTGCGCTTCTTTTCCCCCACGATTAGATTGTTCGTCTTTGTGTTTGTCTGACTTTATTCAGGTTTAAAAGGCTGTGCCAGTCTTGAATAAAAGTTACTCTGAGTTAGGTTTTCTAATGGGAGCAAAAGTTATTCTACTTGTTTATTGTTTGCTGTTCCGTACCTTCCCCTATCTACCTGCCCCCTTTCCTTCCTTGGCTCACCTCTCCCCCATATCCCAACCTGACTGTCCTCCCTACTCCCCCCATCCCCCACTTCTTCGCTTCCCCCATTCCCCACTCTACCGTATCTGTTCCGTCATCTCCTCCTTCCCATTCCCTCTCCCACTACTCCCGTAACCCCCGGAAAGAGATTCAGGCTACAATCCCCTTTCTGGCTCACCAGATGATGTAAAAGGGGCACGGACCTTACATTCATGGGGCTCCCGTCCCACACTGGTGTCTGGGGCAATTTTTTCTTTCTTTCTGCGTACGCAGGCTGATACTCCTGCGGACACTGCCTGTATAGACAGGCAGTGGAGTTTTGTGTTTGACCGTTCTTTATCCCGCCATTAAGGCAGCCATACTCCATCTTTGGGGAAGTATGGGGCAATGACGTGGCCAACCAAGCAGCTAAGCCTGCAGCAGAGAATGACACACCCAGCTTGAGCTGTCAATGACCAAGGTTGTGAACCATGCTCCAACAGCTGTTCACAGAAAGATAGAGGAGACCCTCAAGGAGATCCTCAGAGGAGATCCTCAGACCCTCAGAGGAGACCCTCAGACCATCAGAGGAGACCCTCAGACCCTCAGAGGAGACCCTCAGACCCTCAGAGGAGACCCTCAGAGGAGACCCTCGAGGAGACCCTCAGAGGAGACCCTCGAGGAGACCCTCAGAGGAGACCCTCAGACCCTCAGAGACCCTCAGACCCTCAGAGGAGACCCTCAGACCCAGACCCTCAGAGGAGACCCTCAGAGGAGACCCTCAGACCCTCAGAGGAGACCCTCAGATAGGAGACCCTCAGACCCTCAGAGGAGACCCTCAGAGGAGACCCTCAGACCCTCAGAGGAGACCCTCAGAGGAGACCCTCAGAGGAACCCTCAGAGGAGACCTCAGAGAGACCCTCAGACCCTCAGAGGAGACCCTCAGAGGAGACCATCAGACCCTCAGAGAGACCCTCAGAGGAGATCCTCAGAGGAGACCCTCAGACCCTCAGAGGAGACCCTCAGAGGAGACCCTCAGAGGAGACCCTCAGACCCTCAGAGAGACCCTCAGAGGAGACCCTCAGACCCTCAGAGGAGACCCTCAGACCCTCAGAGGAGACCCTCAGAGGAGACCCTCAGACCCTCAGAGGAGAACCCTCAAGGAGACTCTCAACCCTCAGAGGAGACCCTCAGAGGAGACCCTCAGACCCTCAGAGGAGACCCTCAGAGGAGACCCTCAGACCCTCAGAGGAGACCCTCAGACCCTCAGAGGAGATCCTCAGACCCTCAGAGGAGACCCTCAGACCCTCAGAGGAGATCCTCAGACCCTGAGAGGAGATCCTCAGACCCTCAGAGGAGACCCTCAGAGGAGACGCGCGCTCAGAGACTGATGTGGGACAAGGGAGTGGTTTCTCCTTCCCATGCACGGGAAGAGGAAACTAAGCCAGAAATTCCCCAGAAAACATCTCTAACTAGTGAGGGGCCTCCACACAAGGTGCTGCAGGGTTAGCCTCATGGGCGTCCAATGAGCATGCAGAAGTGGATATATCACTCCAGCATGCCTTCATGGGTGCCCTGCCCTAGCGGCCACCCTGGCACCACTATGGATTTTTAGGACAACCCATGACCTCAGAGTCCAGGACTTCCTCCAACCACATCCCACCCTAGGGATGCAACCCATGAAGCTCCTGTGTGACTCCCTCCTATCCTCCGGTACGGACAGTTGGTTTTAACCATTGTGAAGGAAAGAGGTGAGGACGGCAAAGAGAGTCAAAACAAGCAAAGAGGTTCTTCAGAGTCCAGCCTTGGGTCGAACATCTGAGACTCACGCCTCTGTCCTCTGGCTTGCCAGCTGGGGGGAGGAGGGGCGGGGGCGACCAGTTAGGGTGCTCTACCTGAGCTGGCCAAAAGTGGATCGTGTGGATCCATATCAGTGATCCTGAAGGGAACTGTCCAAGAGCATGGAAGGGCACAGAGAGCAGCCGACCAACAACACTGACACCGACCAATCACCGCTGGGACAGCAACGCCAACACTGACTCTGACCAATCACCGCTGGGGACAGCAACGCCAACACTGACTCCGACCAATCACCGCTGACCAAACTGACTCTGACCAATCACCGCTGACCAAACTGACTCCGACCAATCACCGCTGGGGACAGCAACGCCAACACTGACTCCGACCAATCACCGCTGACCAAACTGACTCCGACCAATCACCCCTGGGGACAGCAACGCCAACACTGACTCCGACCAATCACCGCTGACCAAACTGACTCCAACCAATCACCGCTGGGACAGCAACGCCAACACTGACACCGACCAATCACCGCTGACCAAACTGACTCCGACCAATCACCCCTGGGGACAGCAACGCCAACACTGACACCGACCAATCACCGCTGTGGACAGCAACGCCAACACTGACACCGACCAATCACCGCTGGGGACAGCAACGGCAACACTGACACCGACCAATCACCGCTGACCAAACTGACTCCGACCAATCACCACTGGGACAGCAACGCCAACACTGACACCGACCAATCACCGCTGGGGACAGCAACGCCAACACTGACTCCGACCAATCCCACTGGGGACAGCAACGCCAAAACTGACACCGACCAATTACCACTGGGGACAGCAACGCCAACACTGACTCGACCATCACCGCTGGGACAGCAACGCCAACACTGACACCGACCAATCACCGCTGGGACAGCAACGCCAACACTGACTCCGACCAATCACCGCTGGGGACAGCAACGCCAACACTGACTCCGACCAATCACCGCTGGGGACAGCAACGCCAACACTGACTCCGACCAATCACCGCTGACCAAACTGACTCTGACCAATCACCGCTGACCAAACTGACTCCGACCAATCACCGCTGGGGAAAGCAACGCTGACACTGACACCGACCAATCACCGCTGACCAAACTGACTCCGACCAATCACCCCTGGGGACAGCAACGCCAACACTGACTCCGACCAATTACCACTGACCAAACTGACTCCGACCAATCACCGCTGGGGACAGCAACGCCAACACTGACTCCGACCAATCACCGCTGACCAAACTGACTCCGACCAATCACCGCTGACCAAACTGACACCGACCAATCACCGCTGGGGACAGCAACGCCAAGAGCTGCACTGATTACAGTCTGGGAACCCTTGTCCTTAAGGGCCTCCGTAAATCTCACCCATCATTATCAACATCACAAAAATGGATTCAGTTTTGATGTGCCCGGTGAAGATCAGTCAAAAAGTATTTGTATGTTCCCGCCTTACCGACACCGCCCCCCCCCCCCCTCCTCCATTTTTACACACACACATACCCCCCCCCCCCCCCCCCCCCCCCCCATTTTCCCTTTTCCAATCCCCGTTTTCTAGACCTGCGTCTAATCCCAACATCGTTTCACAATACAGTTAGAATGATAGACAAAAAGAATGTTCTTTATATTAGATGCGTGTGTGTATGTACTGGTGCGTGTGTGTGCTTGTGTGGTGTTGTGTGCGCATGTGTGCGTGCATGCACGTACGCGCGCATGTGTGTGTGGTGTTCTCACATTTGCCTGTAAACGGTGTCAATCTAACTTTTTTCACTTACTGAACACAAACATACAAACTTTATGTTCTGTGCCTATGTAACATTAAGTTTTCTGGTATTAAGACATGCCACATATTCTGGCACAGAATTGACATGCTTTCAAATCAATGATTAGGAGGAAGGGGGGGGGGGTGAGATATCAACTAAACCTATAATGGTTAATACCTTGACTTTGCTGAAGGTCAAAATGGAGGAGTAGACATCACTATTCTTATTCCTGGATAGTTCACTGATGCAACCCTTTATCCTATGTTTGAGCAGTAGATTGTGAACATTTTTATCCAAACAGACTTAGAATCTGATTTACTACAGTTGAGAAAACCTCTTCAGAAAATATAAATTCAGATGTATAAAAAGGCAGCTTTGACATTTGGCCTGTTTGTAATGTGTAGGAACAAAAGAATCTAAATACATGCAGAATGTAGAGATGTATGAGTTCTGTCATCTTAGCCTTCATTGTTTCTCTAGCTGTGAAGTAACACTTTCTGACAGACATGACATACTGAGAGCAACTATCAGTGTTTTGTCTGGGAAGCTGAAACATTCACAGGCACCAGTAATGGTGACTTGTGTATAAACTTAATGAGCGGCGAGTTCTGCCATTCCCCCTTCCTCCTTCAGACCCCTTCGAATCCCAACATCACTTCGCTTCTTTTTTAAGTAGCATTTTCTGTCGCATTAGAAACGAGACTAATGTCACCGTCGTGCACTAAAGTGAATTCTATCAGGATCTAAACGTCCCCCTTTCTTCTTCCCTCACCCCTCTGTTTTATCCACATTCGCTCCTCCACCCCACCCACCCCTCTTTTCCCCTCCTCCTCTTTCATGTCCTACTTCCCTTTCTTTGTAATTCCTTCCCCTTCCCCTCCCCTGTGTCCTCACCTCCTCCCCTTCCCCTCCCCTGTGTCCTCACCTCCTCCCCTTCCCCTCCCCTGTGTCCTCACCTCCTCCCCTTCCCCTCCCCTGTGTCCTCACCTCCCTCCCCTTCCCCTCCCCTGTGTCCTCACCTCCTCCCCTTCCCCTCCCTGTGTCCTCACCTCCTCCCCTTCCCCTTCCCTTGTGTCTCACCTCCTCCCCTTCCCCTCCTGTGTCCTCACCTCTTTCCCCTTCCCCTCCCCTGTGTCCCACCTCCTCCCTTCCCTCGCCCTGTGTCCTCACCTCCTCCCCTTCCCCATCCCCTGTGTCCTCACCCCTCCCCTTCCCCTCCCCTGTGTCCTCACCTCCTCTAACCATTACCCTCCCCTATGTCCTCACCTCCTCCCCATTCCCCTCCCCTGTGTCCTCACCTCCTCCCCATCCCCTCCCCTGGTGTCCTCAGCCGTCCGTCTTCCCCTCACCCTTGTGTTCACTCCTCCCCTTCCCCTCCCTAGCCCACCACCTCCCCTCACCCTGTTCTCTACCTCCTCCCTTTCCCCTCCCCTGTGTCCTCACCTCCTCCCCTCCCTGTGTCCTCACCTCCTCCCCTTCCCTCCCTGTGTCCTCCCCTTACCCCCCCTTTCCCACACTCCTCCCCTTCCAAAACCCCTGTGTCCTTCACCCCTCTGCCCTCCCCTGTGTCCACAACCTCCTCCCCTCCCCTGTGTCCTCACATCCTCCCTTCCCCTCCCCTGTGTCCTCACCGTCCTCTCCCTTCCCCTCCCCTGTGTCCTCACCTCCTCCACTTCCCTCCCCTGTGTCCTCACCTCCTCCCCTTCCCCTCCCCTGTGCCTCACCACCTCCCCTTGCCCCTCCCCTGTTACCTCACCTCCTCCCCTTCCCCTCCCCTGCGTCACTCACCTCCTCCCCTTCCCCTCCCCTGTGTCCTCATCCCTTCCCTCCCCTGTGACCTCACCTCCTCCCCTTCCCTCCCCTGTGTCCTCACCTCCCCCCTTCCCCTCCCCTTTCCTCACCTCCTCCCCTTCCCCTCCCCGTGTCCCTCACCACCTCCCCTCCCCCTCCCCTGTGTCCTCACCTCCTCCCCTTCCCTCCCCTGTGTCCTCACCTCCTCCCCTTCCCCTCCCCTGTGTCCTCACCTCCTCCCCTTCCCCTCCCCTGTGTCCTCACCTCCTCCCTTCCCCTCCCCTGTGCCCCTCACCCCTTCCCCTTCCCCTCCCCTGTGTCCTCACCTCCTCCCCTTCCCCTCCCCTGTGTCCTCACCTCCTCCCCTCCCTCCCCTGTGTCCTCACCTCCTCCCCTTCCCTGATCCCCTGTGTCCTCACCTCCTCCCCTTCCCCTCCCCTTGTCCTCACCTCCTCCCCTTCCCACGCTTTCCTCACTTCCGCCGTCAACATTTCCATTTAGTTCTCCAACACCATCCCAACCAATGTTCAGCCAAGGTCAAGGCTGATCATGAATACATAGTATGATGTATTTAGTTCTGACATCATCATCAGCCTAGTGTGTGTTAGCAAAGGTCAAGGCTATCACCGTATCCTAGTTTGATGTGTTTAGTTCTCACGTCAATATCAACCAGTATCAGTCAAGGTCAGTTTTGTGGTATGTGTTGGTGAACATATGAGGACATTGATTTCTTTGCGTATATGTCCATGTATGAAAATGAAATTGCTCTATCTGAACTTGATTTTTTGGTTCAGATTCAAACATTAAAGCAGTCCATTCAACTTTTTTCGGATTCTCTTAAAAAGAAACAAAAGCAAATGGCAAACACAACTGAGTACATCTTCTTTTTCTCCCTTCCATTCATGGCGAGTCTGGGGCACTGAACTAAGAAATGATCACCAAGTTCCTATGGCTTTGTTGGTTTTAGGCAGTCTGCATACAGCATTCATAGCTGCCAATCATTCCACATTTTCTGGAGTTTCCCTGATTTAGAAAGTATTCCCTAAATTCCTGAATTTAGATGGGGAAAAAAGAAGACTGAAATTCAAAATTTTGTTTAAAAGTGGAGGGGGAGGGGGTAGGAGGTAACTTTTTTGAATAGGGATAATAAAGTATTGCAAAAAAAAAAAGAAGTCCAACTGTTTAAGGACGTTAGCAGATGTGTGTGGAAAATGCATTTTCTTTTTAAACCCTTCATTTGTCCACTGAAACATACGGGGGTCAGTTCAGTCGAAAGACAAACTGTCCCCTCCTCAGCCCACCTGACCACCTCCTTAACCCCCAGCTTCCCACATTGCGAGTTCAGAAGCTTGGCACTCATGAACATCATACCTGAAGTAATTTGATCTTGACTTTCCATGCTTTGTGAAGAAGTGTTGCGTCTGCCAGACTTCCAATATCACTCACCTACATTGCTACTGATGGATTAAGACCAAGCTTCTTGTTCTGACCCAGAGGCTGTGCATGTTCTCTAATCATAATAAATTCTTTTGTCAGGTCTTTGATCTATACATCACTCTAAATCCTTTTGAAAAGGGGTTCAAGAGGAGGTTAGGCTAACACAAACTCTCTCTCTCTCTCTCTCTCTCTCTGATCTTCAAACAAAGAGATAAAAACTGGTGATTCTACTTTTTATTTGTGAATGAAGAACAGAAAAGTTGAGGAAAACAAGTCATCTAGCACAAATAAAACTTACATTTTGTATTCATTTATTTTGTATACATAGATACTTCCATTTCAGTATCACATTTTTCATTGCATGTACAACTCTAAATGTCTTATCAGTTGCAGGTCAAGCAGCATTAAATCACAATCTCTGAAAGTGGCACGACTGCGGCAAAAGCCAGATTGTACAATATATAGTCATGGATACATTATTTCAAAATACGACAATACTAATACCAAAAGCTCTGGAATATAGTGACCAACACAGATTTTAAGCAGCTCTGACCCACACATAGCAAAGCACCGGTGGCATTTTTCGCTAACCTAAACATGGAATGGTGAAAATCTTTGTTAAGGCCCCTTGTAGTTAGTGCAGATTTCAGACCTCTACACTCCTCCACCATCTTCTTGAAACAAAACACACAATGTCACATCTTTTCATCTATAACAGCACGAATTTGAAACAAAACAAAAAATCCATAACAACTGAAAGTGTTGACATCCACTTCTGGACATGGCATTCAACAGGTTCCCATCGACAAACCAGCGATTGGATGCACTTCACTCCTTTCTAGTTTTCATTGCTACACTGAATACAGTATCTTTACTACATGGCTCTCACCCACAGTATAGCGAGGTCACACACACACACTGTTAATACTAACAGGTTCCCATCGACAAACCAGCGATTGGATGCACTTCACTCCTTTCTAGTTTTCATTGCTACACTGAATACAGTATCTTTACTACATGGCTCTCACCCACAGTATAGTGAGGTCACACCACACACACACACACACACACAGTTAATACTAACAGGTTCCCATCGACAAACCAGCGATTGGATGCACTTCACTCCTTTCTAGTTTTCATTGCTACACTGAATACAGTATCTTTACTACATGGCTCTCACCCACAGTATAACGAGGTCACACACACACACGCACGCACGCACGCACGCACGCACGCACGCACGCACACACACACACACACACACACACACACCACACACACTGTTAATACTAACAGGTTCACATTCTCAAGCAAGCACAATCCATCTGATACTTTTAGTAACTTTATATGAAGGAAAGAGATAATGGCTTTTAGGTTTGTTACTGTTCATTTGAATCAATACAACCTCTATGTGATTCCTTCACTTCATGAGTATCATTCAAGGGCCACTCAAACAAGTCATGAAGCCGTAAAGTAGCATCACCCCAAGAGGAACTTTAACAAGGAGAAACTTGGGCCCATTAATAACAACATACAGCATTCAAAGGATCCCAAAGAGGTTTTTTTTTTCGCATGAGTATATGCAGATATGCAGCCATTTGACTCAGCTCAGAGGAATAAGATGTAAAAATAAACATACACCAAGAGGGGTTTTAATATGAACATGGCAATTACTATGACAACCAGCCTTCCACAAGGAATAATAACTACAAGGAAGTATGGTGATCCTGCCAGCTATGAATGTTGATCTTTATGACTCAAAAAATATATCTAAACACACACACACACACACACACACACACACACACACACACACACACACACACACACACACACACACACACACACACACACACACACACACACACACACACACTCAGGAGCATCCTGATGCCATCATCTCTACCACTCAGCACCTCTGACCACCTGGACCCAGGAAGCTGGAAATGTAACAAATCTTGTGTTTTGTGCAGAGAACATTTAATCAGTACTTCCAGATTTAAGAGTGATGTTACAGGAGAGACTTTTCAAATCAGGCATATGTCGTGTCACACTGCCAATGTAATTTATTTGTTGTTCTGTCGCTCCTGTAAGAATGCGCAATATGTTGGAGAAACCAAAAATGCCCAGGCACTCACATCGCTCACCATTTCAACTCTGTCGGACACACACTTCAGGATATGCAATGTATACCTATAGAAAAAGTATTTTCAAATGAGTATGATGTTAGGACTCGAAGGGAAAAATTCTGGATGAGCACACTCAAAACTATTTATCCTTTTGGTCTCAACACACTTGAGTAACTCCTCTTCTTTTTGGTTTACAGTCTATCTGCTTGTTTCCCTATCTATCATTATATTTTATGCTGTCAGGCAGATCTGTGTGTGCGTGTGCGAGTAGTGAGTGAGTGAGTGAGTGAGTGAGTGCGCCTGTGTGTCGTGTTGTCTGTGTTGGGGGGGGGGGAGGGGGGGTGCGCACGCGCGCAACGCATGTACGTGTGTGTGCGGGCGCATGCGGGCATGCGCAGTTGCGTGCGCGCATGTGTGTGTGTGTGTGTACGTGTGTGTGTGTGTGTGTGTGTGTGTGTGTGTGTGTGTGTGTGTGTGTGTGTGTGCGTATGTGTGTGTATGTGTGGTGTGTGTGATTGTGTGTGTATGTGTATCTAGGTTTGTATGCGAGTGCGTGCGTCATTGTGTGAGCGCATGCATAAGTGTGTATTATACTTATGTAATTGGTGTGTATTTATATGCATTATAGTAATGTTTGACGAGATGTATGTACATGATATACATGAAGTTGGAAATCATGTAGAGAATACGTAGTCTATCGCACGTTTTCTCCCCTTCCTTTCTCCTCCCCGACGTTTCTGCCCTCTATTTCTCCATTGTCGCAATCGATCCCCGCTCCCCCCACCCACCCCTTCCCCATCCCCTTCTCCCTCCCCCATTTATTTCCCTACTCCCTACCCTCACCAATCCTCCTTCAAACCTCTCCCCTCCCTCTCCCACGTACTCCATCCATTATCCCACCCCAGCACTCTCCCTCCCCCCCCCCCCACCCCCCCCCCTCCCCAATTCCCCTCAACATTTCTGCATTCTTTCTCTCCTTCCCCTCTAAACTCCCCCTAGGTCTAATTATATATCCTAGAAAGTGTGTTCTACGCATGCGCTCGTGCGTTTGGGCGTTTGTGAGCATGTACACACTGACGTGAGCTCAGAACAATAATGGTTCTCGTGCGTGGTCTCCTTTTCTTCATCCCCCATTAAACAGGCACATGGTGGAAGTTTTTTCTTTTGCTGCTTTTTCCCGAACGTGGAATCCCCCCCCCCCCCGCACGCTCTCTCTCTCCTCTCTCTCGCTCTCTCACGCTGCATATGTCAAGATCGTGGTCTGTGTGGCAATCAAAATTATGGTCAACCTATTGTCAATCCGCACCTTTTGCCCCCCTCACCCTCACCCCTTTTCTAATTTTATGTTTCCTATTGATGAAATGTTTTATACTCAACGTTTTATTTAAGTTAAAATATTTTAATTTTATGTGCCTTTTCCCTACTGTATACATTTGTGATTTGTTTCAGGATCTGAGGGTGGAGAATGCGAGCTTTTTACTGTCACAGTCTGTACCCCTAACGAAGGCAAATATAGCCGAAAAATTTGGGAATTTTTTATCTTGTTTTGTTTGATTTTTATCTACTTTGACTGTTTATATATATATATAGATATATCCACATAAATATACACAAATAGAGCTGGCTTTTGTACGTGGTAGGGAAGAGAAGGGAAGGGCCCCTCAAACAATAGGTCTAACAATAACTCCCACTGGGGAAAGGTTCTAACAAAAATAGCAACAGATGTACATATCCATCAATACATATACCCCATGAAAGGCACATCCTCCACCAATCCCCAAAGAAATGAACTTACATAAACAGATAATAATTCGTTCATTGAATAAGGCCATAATAAACATATACAGATATAATTCGTTCATTGAATAAGGCCATAATAAACATATACAGATATAATTCGTTCATTGAATAAGGCCATAATAAACATATACAGATATAATTCGTTCATTGAATAAGGCCATTCGAACGATCGCGTAAATTTAGAAATACCTCCAAACCAACAATGCTTTTATTTTAAAAGAACAACAAATCAAAAATACATTTCATTTACCTAAATATACACCAGGAAGAAGTAACAATAACTACATCAACTAATGCGTACACAAAAGGAAAGGTGCGTTAGGGACTGCATACATCTGAGGGGGTGGGGAGGGGGGTGGGGGGGGGGGAGGGGGATTATCAAGACAGGCCTTAAAATGGAGAAAGGCTTCGGTGGTTGTATATTTATCTCTACCTATAGATCTAAGTGGATCTCCATCTCTGTCAACGCATAGTGTTATGTGGAAGAGCTTTTCATCTGCAGGTAACCAGGATCCAATGGCTTGCCTGATGAGTTCCAAACAGAATGAAACAGCACTTGCTTGCTGGTCCTACCGACGTCCATTTCCAAGACAAAAACAAAGCATATCAGAGCTCTTCTTGAGAAAGATTCCTTTGTCATGCCCCTTAACTCAAGTCTTGTCATTTTGGAGGATAGATTTTCCTCCAGAATGTTTTTGTTCTCTGTTTATTTCTTTCTTTCTTTATTTACTTCAAATTTGTAGCATGTTCTTTCTGGACATTTAAAGGATCAGGGCTAGGGCTTTTTTCTGTGTTTGCTCCATGTTCTTTCTGGACATTAAAGGCACCAAGACCAGGATTTTTCATATTGCATAGAACAAAAGAGTTAGTATATGTTAAAACAACACATTATGGTTAAAAAAAAACCACCCATACACAATAAAGAACACCAACACCTAAAGTACTATCTACAAATGTCAATTACACTCCAATGTCTAGATAATTTCCATAAGGTGCTACCCATAAGAGAACCCATGTACTGAACTGGGAGCTGGGAGTCTGATAAAAAAAATCATCTTTATTTCAGTCATGCACAAAACAAACAAAAAACTCTAGGGATTTGTGTACATGTGCATTTTACGAGCATCTCTCTCCAGTGGTGTGTGTGTGTGTGTGTGTGTGTGTGTGTGTGTGTGTGTGTGTGTGTGTGTGTGTGTGTGTGTGTGTGTGGTGTGTGTGTGTGTGGTGTGTGTGTGTGTGGTGTGTGTGTGTGTGGTGTGTGTGTGTGGTGTGTGTGTGTGGTGTGCGTGTGTGGTGTGCGCGCGGCGTTGTGCGTGCGGGGTGTGCGTGCGGGGGTGGCGCGCGGTGTGTGCGCGGGGTGTGTGCGCGGGGTGTGTGCGTGTGTGTGCGTGTGTGCGTGTGTGTGTGTGTGCGTGTGTGCGTGTGTGCGCGCGTGCGTGTGTGTGTGTTGCATGCATGCATGCATGCGTCTTGTTTTCAGACCTGTCTGTTAAGTTTTTCTCTTTTTTTGTCTTCAACCTGTCACCTTTATTTTTTTTTCTTTGTTTTGTTTTGTTTATTCGTCTGTCTCTCTGTCTACAAAGTTGAAAGGTAGAGGATACAAGCGTGCAAATTTGAAGGTCTCTGAGCACAACAAAGGCAGACAACTTACCTTCGGTTGTGCAAAGAATTAGTATGCACAGACTCATGTCATGCCCCATTAAAAACCATAGCTCTGTAGCAAGATTCTCCGATCCAGGACATCCTCAAGAGGAATGCCATTCAAGACAGCAGCATGTACAAATGTGTCAACTCTAGGATACAAAAGGATTTTTAGACAGTCTTTAAACTGGTTTCATACTGGAACTGAGGGACCAATGTTTCGTCATTCCTTCTTGGTCACAGTATTTCTGGTTGCTGGCTGTGGACTGCGTCATTCTGGTGGGTTGGGTCAGTGTCTGACGGCTAGTCACGAGGCTTGAACTTGACCCACAGTCCATCGTTGGCCAGCATCCTCATTTGTGGAGGGTCAATCTTTGGTGGGTACTGGAAAGACAGACATGGGGCAAAAACTAGGTAATATCAAAGACGATTGAGAGAAAGACAAAACTGCATTATGCACCATCCCTGAGGACCTACCTACCTTTTTTTTTTTTAATGTCACCTCTCTCATCCCTCCACTCAACAGTTCCTTCATTTTCTCGCACATTCATCCCTCAACATAAATCTAGCAAAGTATTTACTTAAAACAAATTAATAACAAATTCATGTATGTACAAATATATAAGTTGTTATAATAAAGAGTTCAATTCAAAGTATCCTATGACATTTGTCTTGATGTTCTTTGTATTTAAAGGAATGAATGGGAGAATGAGGACCTACCTACCTTGATTATGGGATGAAAAATGGTTGCAGACGCAAAAATCTCATGTATGGCAAATCTCATGGCTGTAGCCAAGGAATCAGTGGAGCAAATGCATATTAGTACATATCATCACTAGCACCTCGCACTGAGCATATTACTTTGACTTTGACGATACAAGATTCAGGTCCTTTCATAGGACCATGTTCAGGTTCTCAAACTATTACATACATCTCACCTAAGATTCAGACACAAAGTTTTACAATAACACTCGTCAATAACCAACAATGCTAATTATGTTAGCTGGAAGGTGTGTAACAGACAGACATACACCAGGTAAAAAGCGAAGTCTTTTTCAAAATACACCAACAAATGGAAGACATGAAATTCACTGTAGCAGAGATGGCGAATTCTGGAGCAATGAGTACACTGTGAGAACCGCTGTGTGAAGACGTCAAAGGACCCAGCTGAGACAACTGGAGCAATGAGTACACTGTGAGAACCGCTGTGTGAAGACGTCAAAGGACCCAGCTGAGACAACTGGAGCAATGAGTACACTGTGAGAACCGCTGTGTGAAGACGTCAAAGGACCCAGCTGAGACAACTGGAGCAATGAGTACACTGTGAGAACCGCTGTGTGAAGACGTCAAAGGACCCAGCTGAGACAAACCACTGTGGCGGTTAAGTTTGCATCACAAACTTCTGAATTGGAAAATCATGAGTTTGATTCCCATAAGATGCACTCACTAGTGGGACTTTTCAGCTGCTGACAGTTTCTACCCAAAACTGATTCTGACTGAATGCAAGACTATAACCACGCAGCCGTTTCATCCACTTGATAGTAACATCTCAGAGTTACTCCAATTTCCTGACCAACACTCCAGGTGTCTGTATCACCTGAGCCTGGCTGATACCACAATATATTATCTGCACTTGTTTTCCCCACTACTTCATTGTTCAGCACCAGAATATATCACCTGCACTTGTTTTCTCCCACTACTTCATTGTCCAGCACCAGAATATATCACCTGCACTTGTTTTCCCCACTACTTCATTGTTCAGCACCAGAATATATCACCTGCACTTGTTTTCCCCACTACTTCATTGTCCAGCACCAGAATATATCACCTGCACTTGTTTTCCCCACTACTTCATTGTTCAGCACCAGAATATATCACCTACACTTGTTTCCCCCACTACTTCATTGTCCAGCACCAGAATATATCACCTGCACTTGTTTTCCCCACTACTTCATTGTTCAGCACCAGAATATATCACCTGCACTTGTTTTCCCCCACTACTTCATTGTCCAGCACCAGAATATATCATGAAACAAAGCCCTGTCATCTAGTCTCTGACTACAGTGGAACTCTACAGCTTCACCTTCATTATACTCATTCTGGCTGATAATCTTTGAAACGTCAAGCTCAGTTTTGTGACCCCTTCAGGCTGCCGTCAAGATGGACACAGAAGGTAACATGGTTACCAAAAAAAAAAATAATAAAAAAAACCCTCTCTAAACAGAACATCAATAATCCATGTGAAACACAACTCTGATAAAACGAAGATGGGGTGATGAACAGGTCATACAAATTCACATGCCTCATGGTAGTTACAACTCAATTTGGGGTTCTCTAGCCAGCAGACTATACTTACCCCCCCTCCTCCCACACACACACACGTGTACACACACACACACACACACACACACACACACACACACATGTGTACACAACACACACACACACACACACACACACACACACACACACACACATGCACACACACATGTGTACACACATGCACACACACACACACACACACAACGACGTAGGTTGCATTCTTCCATTCTTCAACCACTGATGTCATCTTCTATAGATTTTAAAACAGGTGGAAGATGTTCAAAGAGACTTGTGACCCAGAACAGGTGTGTAGCCCTCCAGTGTGTTGTCTATTGTCAAAACTTACCGTAAATTTGCGATGAAGAACAGATATATAACGAGCCATATGGTAATTTTTACCATGACTTCCTACAGACTTGTCACATAAAAAGGTGTGCATCTGTGTTGTATGGTGACTGTTGTAATGAATTACCACAGACTTGTCACACAGAACAGGTGTGTGGCCATGCTGTATGATGACTACTGTCACAACTTACCTCATACTTGTCACAAAAACTGGTGTGTAACCATGCTGTATGGCGACTATTGTCATAACAAAGATTTCACACACACACACACACACACACACACACACACACACACACACACACACACACACACACACACACACACACACACACACACACACACCTGGTGTGTAACGAGACTGTACGCTGTCATCACTTACCACAGACTTGTCACACAGAACAGGTGTGTAACCATGCAGTATGGTGACTATTGTCATTAACTCACCACAGACTTGTCACACAGAACAGGTGTGTAACCATGCAGTATGGTGACTATTGTCATTAACTCACCACAGACTTGTCACACAGAACAGGTGTGTAACCATGCAGTATGGTGACTATTGTCATTAACTCACCACAGACTTGTCACACAGGTGTGTAACCATGCAGTATGGTGACTATTGTCATGAACTCACCACAGACTTGTCATACAGAACAGGTGTGTAGCCATGCAGTATGGTGACTATTGTCATTAACTCACCACAGACTTGTCACACAGAACAGGTGTGTAACCATGCAGTATGGTGACTATTGTCATGAACTCACCACAGACTTGTCACACAGAACAGGTGTGTAGCCATGCAGTATGGTGACTATTGTCATTAACTCTCCACAGACTTGTCACACAGAACAGGTGTGTAGCCATGCAGT
Source organism: Conus ventricosus (assembly GCA_018398815.1). Classification (NCBI taxonomy): domain Eukaryota; kingdom Metazoa; phylum Mollusca; class Gastropoda; order Neogastropoda; family Conidae; genus Conus; species Conus ventricosus. The sequence goes on from CM031600.1 coordinate 98,891,210, forward strand.
ATGGTGACTATTGTCATTAACTCTCCACAGACTTGTCACACAGGTGTGTAACCATGCTGTATGGTGACTATTGTCATTAACTCACCACAGACTTGTCACACAGAACAGGTGTGTAACCATGCTGTATGGTGACTATTGTCATTAACTTTTTGCCTACGGAACGCACGGTGCTGTGCGCTGACTGAAAGCTCCGTTGCCTACGGAACGCACTGGTGCGTGCGTTCTTATTTCGAAAAATTCTACTGTTCAAACTGTAACGGTCTAAGAGAAGTAATTCCCGCCAAAAGTTAGTAGAGGGTTCCTGGTAGCCTGACATGCCCTAGTTCTTAAGTTCAAGCAGAGTTCATCTTCACTATCTGCAGCTGAGACAAAGAACCCCTTGCTGGGTTTTTCCGACTTGGAACTGACCGCATTTCTGGCACCGGCCTTTCGTCTGCTAGAGTCTAGTAAAAATGCCAGCTCAGCGCCGTTACTGTTTCAATGTATTCAGGGCGATTCCGATAACGAAGGAGAGTCGATCGACAGTGGAGATGATAGGGAAGATGTGGGATGGCTATTTGAAGATGTTCTTGAATTACAATGACAAATAAACCAATTCGACTGATTCAGTAACACACACAGGCGCTTGACTCGCAAAACCTCTCTAGCCAGATTCTGTGAAATAGTTTAAAAATGGATAATAACTGATAGCGAAAAGTATCATAACCATAACTGTATTAGGTGAGTGCTTTTTGTATCAATTTGTCTGCATGCCATTACTAAACATTGATCGTCAAACTCTGCACTTGTTTTTATTTCTGTGTGTTTGGTTACTTCATTTATCCGTGCATTGTCTCAACGAAGGATCTCTTAGAGTTTTGAAAGTACATTCATCTAAAAGTCCTTGATTTCTTCTTTTCAGACATACCAAGCATGATGTTAACACGGCCCAAACATAACACGTAAAATAAATTCCAAAAATGCCAAAATCGCTACGTAGGCGGGGTTTTTAGCGTGAGTGGCTGTGTGCGGGAGGGGGGAAAACTCACGCTGCACGCATACGCAGGAGAGAACAGGAAAACCTTCATTCTGGGCCACCTTCGCCCTCAACCAGTTTTCGGGCGAAAGTGGCCCAGAATAAAGGTTTTCCTGTTCTCTGCCAAGTAAGACTTCAATACCCAAAAAATAACGATTATCTACAAACAAACATACTGTGCAGGGTTATCCGTTTTCAATACTAATTTACTAAACTTTTCAGATTTTAGTTTTTGTTTAATCCTTTGTTTTTCCTGGTCATTTTCAATAACATCATTTTCACGCAAACATTCTTCAAATGAGTCTCTGTCTTTCATGTGAAATAAAACTACAGTCTTTAACTGTTCTCTAAAGTCTTTTAAAACTGAGTTATATTTCTGACATAAAATCCACACACTTATCCCAGCATGTCTTCCGCTGAAAGCTAGTTTCGACAAAGTGTTTCTCTTTTTAACTATGTCTCTTTCTGCCGAACAGTCATCTATAATAAATAGTGTCTGCGTTCCTTCAAACAGTCTATAAAACTGTTCTAAACACTCACTCAGTTTATTGCTAGGATTAACTAAATATATGTCATCATCTGTCCATATAAACCTTCTATCATGATATGCTTTGTTCCATTTAAGTGTTGGACAGAAAACCACAATATGATTAAAATTATAACGATAAACTGTTTGTAACAGGTCAAGGATAAATATTGTTTTTCCACAACCAGTTTGTCCACAAATTAATGAACAATGAGGGGTTTTTATCATAAAGTTTAACTGCTCCATAGTTTTATAACAGAACTTAATCTAATCCAGTTATTGTTTTTATCATGCTCTCTGTTAAAATTTGTTCAGTATAATAAAATCCTATAAGGTCTAAATGTGTAATATTAATCCAATTCAGTTCTGTAAGATTGTTTCTATTTAGACTAATATTGATTTTGTTGCTTGTTGTTATAACCTTAATATTCTCACCATTGTTAAGAACGACGATGGTAACTTTAATAGTTTTCACGTCTACGTCATTGTGAACCACTAA
>CM031600.1:98894249-98906699 GCA_018398815.1 Conus ventricosus
TACGCAATTTCAAGGAGAACCATTAATTTTAAACAACATTGGTTAAAAAGAGCTAAAAAAGTCCCCCTGATAACAAAATTTTTATCCATTTACTCTATTTTCTTTTTTTTTGTCATCCCACAAAACAAAACAAACAAAAAACTCTAGGGATTTGTGTACATTGTATTTTAGGAGAAATCTCTCTCAGTGTAGTGTGTGTGTGTGTGTGTGGTGTGTGTGTGGTGTTGTGTGTGTGTGTGTGTGTGTTGTGTGTGGGGTGTGTGTGTGTGTGTGTGTGTGTGTGTGTGTGTGTGTGTGGGGGTTGGGGTGTGTGTGTGTGCGCGGTGTGTTGCATGCATGCCTGCATGTGTTTTGTTTTCTGACTTGTCTCTTAAATTTTTCTTTTTTTGTCTTCAAACCTGTCACCTTTATTTTTTTTCTTTGTTCTGTTTCGTTTATTCGTCTGTATCTCTGTCTACAAAGTTGTTAGAAGAGGATACAAGTGTGCAAATTTAAAGGTCTCTGAGCACAACAAAGGCTGACAACTTCCCTTTCGGTTGTGCAAAGAATTAGCATGCCAGACTTATGTCTTGCCCCATTAAAAACCAATTGGCTCTGTAGCAAGATTTCCCGACCAGGGCATTCTCAAGAGGAATGCCATTCAGACAGCACCAGCACAAATGTGACAACTCTGGGATAAAAAGGGATTTTAGACAGTTTTTAAAACCGGGTTCATACGGAAAACTGGGGACCAAAGCCAGACAATGTTTCGTCATTCTTCTTGGTCACAGTATTTCTGGCTGCGGGCTGTGGACTGTGCATTCTGGTGGGGTGGGTCAGTTCTGACCGCTAGTCACAAAGACTTGAACTTGACCCACGTCCACGTTGGCCAGCATCCTCTTTGTGGAGGGCGATCTTTGGTGGGTACTGGAAAGACAGACATGGGGCAAAAACTAGGTAAAATCAAAGACGATTGAGAGAAAGACAAAACTGCATTGTGCACCATCCCTGAGGACCTACCCACCTTCCATTATGGATGAAAAATGGTTGCAGATGCAAAAATTTCATGTATGGCAAATCTCATGGCTCTAGCCAAGGGAAACAGTGGAGCAAAAGCATATCGGTACACGTCATCACTAGCACCTCGCCACTGAGCATATACTTACCTCTCACCTAAGATTCAGACCAAAGTTTCACAATAGCACTCGTCAATAACCAACAATGCTAATTAGTTAACTGGAGGTTGTGTAACAGACGACATACACCAGGTTAAAACGAAGTCTTTTTCAAAATACACCCAAAAAATGGAAACATGAAATTCACTGTAGCAGAGATGGCGAATTCTGGAGCAATGAGTACACTGTGAGAACCGCTTTTGTGAAACGTCCAAAGGACCCAGCTGAGACAACTGGAGCAATGAGTACACTGTGAGAACCGCTGTGTGAAGACGTCAAAGGACCCAGCTGAGACAAACCACTGTGGCGGTTAAGTCTGCATCACAAACTTCTGAATTGGAAAATCATGAGTTTGATTCCCATAAGATGCACTTACTAGTGGGACTTTTCAGCTGCTGACAGTTTCTACCCAAAACTGATTCTGATTGAATGGCAAGACTATAACCACGCAGCTGTTTCATCCACTTGATAGTAACATATGAGAGTTACTCCAATTTCCTGACCAACACTCCAGGTGTCTGTATCACCTGAGCCTGGCTGTATACCACAGTATATTATCTGCACTTGTTTTCCCCCACTACTTCATTGCCAGCACCAGAATATATCACCTGCACTTGTTTTCCCCCACTACTTCATTGTCCAGCACCAGAATATATCACCTGCACTTGTTTCCCCCACTACTTCATTGTCCAGCACCAGAATATATCACCTGCACTTGTTTCCCCCACTACTTCATTGCCCAGAACCAGAATATATCACCTGCACTTGTTTTCCCCCACTGCTTCATTGTTCGGGTTTTTTTCTTAAGCCCCACAAAAGTGAACTTCATAAGGCTTAAGTTCCCTACAAATTCAGGTGTCCCTGTGGCTCAGTGGTTAAAGCGCGAGTCATTAAGTAGAAAATGAGCATGTCCAAGGGTCATGGGTTCGAATCCCAGCCATGGCTCGTCCCAAGATGGGGGAAAAAAAAGGGCAGCAGAGGGACATCGGAGTCATGAACCGGGTGTGGCCCAACCCCCCTAGAGTGTCAGGAGATAAGGCCGAAACACTTGCTTGAAGGGGGCTTCTCTTCTGAGGACTCTCTGCTGCCACGCTCTCCACGAGTTTTTTCTACTATTGTTCAGCACCAGAATATATCACCTGCACTTGTTTTCCCACTACTTCATTGTCCAGCACCAGAATATATCATGAACAAAGCCCTGTCATCTAGTCTCCAACTACAGGGGAACTCCACAGCTTCCCTTCATTATACTCATTCGGCTGATAATTTTCGAAACATTAAGCTCAGTTTTGTGACCCCTTCAGGCTGTTTGTCAAGATGGACACAGAAGGTAACTGGTTACCAAAAAATAAAAAAAAATAAAAACCCTTTCTAAACAGAACTCAATTTTCCCATGTGAAACACAACTCTAAATAAACAAATGGGGGATGAACAGGTCATGCAGATTCACATGCCTCATGGTGTTACAACTAAATTTTGGGGGTTTCTCTAGCCTGCAGACTATACTTAACCCTCCCCTCACACACACACACACACACACACACACCACACACACACACACACACACACACCATGCACCACACATGTGTACACACACATGCATGCACACACACACACACACACACACACACACACCACACACACACACACACACACACCACACACAATGACGTAGGTTGCATTCTTCCACTCTTCAACCACTGATGTTTTCTTTATAGATTTTAAAACAGGTGGAAGATGTTAAAACAGACTTGTGACCCACAACAGGTGTGTAACCATGCTGTTTGATGACTATTGTCATAACAAAGATTTCACACACACACACACACACACATCACACACACACCGGTGTGTAACGAGCTGTACGCTGTCATCACTTACCACAGACTTTCACCCCAGAACAGGTGTGTACCCATGCGTATGGTGACTATTGTCATCAACTCACCACAGACTTGTCATACAGAACAGGTGTGTAGCCATGCTTATGGTGACTTTTGTCATTAACTCACCACAGACTTGTCCACGAACACGTGTGAAACCATGCTGTATGGTGACTATTGTCATAAACTCACCACAGATTTGTCACACAGGTGTGTAAACCATCTGTATGGTGACTATTGTCATTAACTCACCACAGACTTGTCCACAGAACAGGTGTGTAGCCAGCAGTATTGGTGACTATTTGTCATCAACTCACCACAGACTTGTCATACAGAACAGGTTGTAGCCAGCTGTATGGTGATATTGTCATAAACTCACCACAGATTTTTTCACACAGGTGTGTAACCATGCTGTATGGTAAACTGTTGTCATTAATCACCACAGACTTGTCACACAGAAACAGGTAGTAACCATGCGTATGGTGACTATTGTCATAACTCTCCACGACTTGTCACACAGAACAGGTGTGAAACCCATGCTGAAATTTGTGACTATTGTCATTAACTCACCACAGACTTGTCACACAGGTGTGTAACCATGCTGTATGGTGACTATTGTCATTAACTCACCAAAACTTGTCCCACAGGTGTGAAACCATGCTGTATGGTGACTATTGTCATTAACTCACCACAGACTTGTCACACAGGGTGTAACCATGCTGTATGGTAAACTTTGTCATTAACTCACCACAGACTTGTCATACAGAACAGGTGTGTAACCATGCGGTATGGTACTATTGTCATTAACTCCCCCACAGACTTGTCACACGGGTGTGTAACCATCTGTATGGTGACTATTGTCTTAACTCACCAGACTTGTCACACGGGTGTGTAACCATGCTGTAGGGTGACTATTGAATTAACTCACCACAACTTGCCCAAAACAGAACAGGTGGTGTAACCATGCTGTATGGTGACTGTTGTCATTAAACTCACCACAGACTTGTCACACAGGTGTGTAACCATGCGTATGGTGACTATTGTCATTAACTCACCAGACTTGTCACACAGGTGTGTAACCATGCGTATGGTGACTATTGTCATTAATCACCACAGACTTGTCACACAGAACAGGTGTGTAACCATGCTGTATGGTGACTGTTGTCTTTAAAACTCACCACAGACTTGTCACACAGTGTGGTAACCATGCTGTATGGTGACTATTGTCTTAATAAACCAGACTTGTCACACAGGTGTGTAACCATGCTGTATGGTGACTATTGTCATTAACTCCCACAGACTTGTCACACAGAACGGGTTTGTGTAACCATGCTGTATGGTGACTGTTGTCATTAACTCACCACAGACTTGTCACACAGAACAGGTGTGCAGCGCTGCAGTATGGTGGAAAGGGGCCCATACGGATCTCCAGCTTGGCCAGCCTCTTCCGATGCAGTTCCGAGGACCGTGCCAAATGGGCATGAATCCCAAATGGATGATGACAGCCTTGGCTTCTGGAGTGTGTCTGAAATATGCACATGCACGTCAGTAATATCTGTACTTCATAGGAAATGCTTTGGCTTATTGTCTTTGTAGTGAGCTTGTGAACGCTTTCTTGTGCAGTAAATACTGTTTTTTATTTTGTTTGGTTTTGGTTTGTTTTTTCGCAAGAGCTGCATGCACTAAAAGGTAATGAGTAAATAAATGCCCACACTGGCTGGCAAGGCAACAAGTGACTTAAAAATAAAGTCAATCAGACATTGTAGAACTTCTAATCACCTCAACAACAACAAAGTCTATCATACATATGGACCACCTCACCCGACCCGAACATCAAGACAGGAACTGGCTGGGCCTCTTCTTCTTCTCCTTAACGCCATATAGAGTCACTGAGGCGCCCCACTGAGGACAAAATTCACCTGGTTCCCCCACTTCTGTTGTCTGTGTCCCTAAGCCCGCCTGGATCTCTGCAAGTGTTTTCCCTGTCCACTCTGCAATGATGTCAGTTCATCATGTTGTTCTTTCTTCCCTTCATGCCCCCTCTCACCCGCTCCCGAAGGACTGGGGTCTTTATGTTGTTCTTTCTTCCCTTCATGCCCCCTCTCACCAGCTCCCCGAAGGACTGTGTCATCATGTTGTTCTTTCTTCCCTTCATGCCCCCTCTCACCCGCTCCCCGAAGGACTGTGTCCATCATGTTGTTCTTTCTTCCCTTCAGGCCCCCTCTCTCAACGCTCCCCGAAGGACTGTGTCATCATGTTGTTCTTTCTTCCCTTCATGCCCCCTCTCTTTACCAGCTCCCTGAAGGACTGTGTCATCATGTTGTTCTTTCTTCCCTTCTGCCCCCTCTCTCAACAGCTCCCTGAAGGACTGTGTCATCAGTTGTTCTTTCTTCCCTTCATGCCCCATCTCTCACCAGCTCCCTGAAGGACTGTGTCATCATGTTGTTCTTTTTTCCCTTCATGCCCCCTCTCTCAACAGCTCCCTGAAGGACTGTGTCATCATGTTGTTCTTTCTTCCCTTCATGCCCCCTCTCACCAGCTCCCTGAAGGACTGTGTCATCAGTTGTTCTTTCTTCCCTCATGCACCCTCTCTCACCAGCTCCCTGAAGGACTGTGTCATCATGTTGTTCTTTTCTTTCCCCTTTATGCCCCCTCTCTCACCACTCCCTGAAGGACTGTGTCATCATGTTGTTCTTTCTTCCCTTCATGCCCCCTCTCTCACCAGCTCCCTGAAGGACTGTTTTCATCATGTTGTTCTTTTTTCCCTTCATGCCCCCTCTCTCAACAGCGCCCTGAAGGGCTGTGTCATCATGTTGTTTTTTTCTTCCCTTCTTGCCCCCTCTCTCAACAGCTCCCCGAAGGACTGTGTCATCAGTTGTTCTTTCTTCCCTTCATGCCCCCTCTCTCAACAGCTCCCTGAAGACTGTGTCATCATGTTGTTCTTTCTTTTCCCCTTTATGCCCCCTCTGAACAGCTCCCTGAAGGACTGTTCATCAGTTGTTCTGTCTTCCCTTCATGCCCCCTCTCTCAACAGCTCCCTGAAGGACTGTGTCATCATGTTGTTCTTTCTCCCTTCATGCTCCCTCTCTCACCCGCTCCCTGAAGGACTGTGTCATCATGTTGTTCTTTCTTCCCTTCATGCTCCCTCTCTCACCAGCTCCCTAAGGACGTGTCATCATGTTGTTCTGTCCTTCCTTCATGCTCCTCTTCAACAGCTCCCTGAAGGACTGTGTCATCGTGTTTGTTCTTTCTTCCCTTCATGCCCTCTCTCTCACCAGCTCCTGAGGACTGTGTCATCATGTTGTTCTTTCTTCCCTTCTTTCTCCCTCTCTCAACAGCTCCCTGAAGGACTTTTGTCATCGTGTTGTTCTTTCTTCCCTTTATGCCCCCCTCTTTTCACCAGCTCCCTGAAGGACTGTTTTCATCATGTTGTTCTTTCTTCCCTTCATGCCCACTACCTCAACAGCTCCCTGAAGGACTGTGTCATCATGTTGTTCTTTCTTCCTTCATGCTCCCTCTCTCACCAGCTCCCTGAAGGACTGTGTCATCTTTTTGTTCTGTCTTCCCTTCATGCCCCCTCTCTCAACAGCTCCTGAAGGACTGTGTCATCGTGTTGTTCTTTCTTCCCTTCATGCCCTCTCTCTCCATCCCTGAAGGGCTGTGTCATCATGTTTTTCTTTCTTCCCTTATGCTCCCTCTCAACAGCTCCTGAAAAGGGCTGTGTCTTTGTGTTGTTCTTTTTTCCCTTCATGCCCCTCTCTCTCAAAGCTCCCTAAGACTGGGGGTCTCATGTTTTTCTTTCTTCCCTTCATGCCCTCTCTCTCACCAGCTCCCTGAAGACTGTCATCATGTTGTTCTTTCTTCCTTCAGCTCCCTCTCTCAAAAGCTCCCCGAAGGACTGTGTCATCATGTTGTTCTTTCTTCCCTTCATGCCCCCTCTCACCAGCTCCCTGAAGGACTGTGTCTTCATGTTGTTCTTTTCTTCCCTTCCTGCCCCCTCTATCACCAGCTCCCTGAAGGACGTGTCATCATGTTGTTCTTTCTTCCCTTCATGCCCCCTCTCTCAAAAGCTCCCCGAAGGACTGTGTCATCTGTTGTTCTTTCTTCCCTTCATGCCCCCTCCTCACCAGCTCCCTGAAGGACTGTGTCATCATGTTGTTCTTTCTTCCCTTCATGCCCCCTCTCTCACCAGCTCCCTGACGGACGTGGGCATCATGGTGTTCTTTCTTCCCTTCATGCCCCCTCTCTCACCGCTCCCTGAAGGACTGTGTCATCATGTTGTTTTTTTCTCCCTTCATGCCCCTCTCTCACCAGCTCCCTGAAGGGGCTGGGGTCATCATGTTGTTCTTTCTTCCCTTCATGCCCTCTCTCTCACCACTCCCTGAAGGACTGTGTCATCAGTTGTTCTTTCTTCCCTTCATGCCCCCTCTCTCACAGCTCCCTGAAGGACTGTGTCATCATGTTGTTCTTTCTTCCCCTTTATCCCCCTCTTCCACCAGGGCCCGAAGGACTGTGTCATCAAAGTTGTTCTTTCTTCCCCTTTATGCCCCCTCTCTCACCAGCTCCCTGAAGGACTGTTTCATCATGTTGTTCTTTCTTCCCTTCATGCCCCCTCTCCACCAGCTCCCTGAAGACTGTGTCCCTCATGTTGTTCTTTCTTCCCTTCATGCCCCCTCTCTCACCAGCTTTCCCCGAAGGGCTGTGTCATCATGTTGTTCTTTCTTCCCTTCATACCCCCTCTCTCACCAGTTCCCTGAAGGACTGTGTCATCATGTTGTTCTTTCTTCCCTTCATGCCCCCTCTCTCACCAGCTCCCCGAAGGACTGGTCATCATGTGGTTCTTTCTTCCCTTCATGCCCCTCTCTCAACAGCTCCCCGAAGGACTGTGTCATCAGTTGTTCTTTCTTCCCTTCATGCCCCTCTCTCACCAGCTTTCCCCGAAGGACTGTGTCATCATGTTGTTCTTTCTTCCCTTCATGCTCCCTCTCTCAACAGCTCACTGAAGGACTGTGTCATCATGTTGTTTCTTTCTTGCCTTCGCTCCCTCTCTCAACAGCTCCCTGAAGGACTGTGTCATCATTTGTTCTTTTTTTCCCTTTATGCTCCCTCTCTCAACGCTCCTGAAGGACAGTGTCATCATGTTCTTTCTTCCCTCATGCGCCATCCCTCAACAGCTCCCTGAAGGCTGTGTCATCATGATGTTTTTCTTCCCTTCATGCCCCCCCTCTCAACAGCTCCTGAAGGACTGTGTCATCATGTTGTTTTTTCTTCCCCTCATGCTCCTCTCTCACCGTCCTGAAGGACTGTGTCATCATGTTGTACTTTCTTCCCTTCATGCCCCCTCTCTCAACAGCTCCCTGAAGGATGTGTCATCATGTTGTTCTTTCTTCCCCTTTATGCTCCCTCTCTCAACAGCTCCTGAAGACTGGTCATCATGTTGTTCTTTCTTCCCCTTTATGCCCCCTTCCCCAACAGCTCCTGAGGACTGTGTCATCATGTTGTTCTTTTTTCACTTCATTCCCCTCTCTCACAAGCTCCCTGAAGGACTGTGTCATTTATGTTGTCTTTCTTCCTTTATGCTCCCTCTCTCAACAGCTCCCTGAAGGACTGTGTCATCAGTTGTTCTTTCTTCCCTTATGCTCCCTCTGTGAAAAGCTCCTGAAGGACTGTGTCATCATGTTGTTCTTTCTTTCCCCTTTATGCTCCCTCCTCAACAGCTCCCGAAGGACTGTGTCATCATGTTGTTCTTTCTTCCTTCATGCCCACGTACTCCCTCAACAGCTCCCTGAAGGAAATGTGTCATCGTGTGTTCTTTCTTCCCTTCATGCCCCCTCTCTCAACAGCTCCCCGAAGGCGTGTCATCATGTTGTTCTTTCTTCCCCTCTGCGCCCTCTCTCAACAGCTCCCTGAAGGACTGTGTCATCATGTTGTCTTTCTTCCCCTCATGTCCCTCTCTCAACACTCCCTGAAGACTGGTCATCATGTTTTCTTTCTTCCCTTCAGGCTCCCTCTCTCAACAGCTCCCTAAAGGACTGTTCCATCCATGTTGTTCTGTCTTTTCCCTTCATGCCCCCTCTCTCAAAGCTCCCTGAAGGACAGTGTCTCATGTTCTTTCTTCCCCTCATGCTCCCTCCCTCAACAGCTCCCTGAAGGGGCTGTGTCTTTATGATGTTCTTTCGTCCCTTCATGCTCCCTCTCTCAACAGCTCCCTGAAGGACTGTGTTTACATGTTGTTCTTTTTTCCTTCATGCTCCCCTCTCAAAAGCTCCCCGAAGGACTGTGTCATCATGATGTTCTTTCTTCCCCTCATTCCCTCTCTCAACAGCTCCCCGAAGGACTGTGTCATCATGTTGTTCTTCTTCCCTACATGCCCCCTCCCCACAGCTCCCTGAAGGGCTGTGTCATCATGTTGTTCTTTCTTGCCTTCATGCCCACCCCAACAGCTCCCTGAAGGACTGTGTCATCATGATGTTCTTTCTTCCCCTTTATGCTCCTCTCTCAACAGCTCCGAAGGACTGTGTCATCATGTTGTTCTTTCTTCCTTCAGGCCCCCTCTCTCACCAGCTCCTGAAGGACTGTGTCATTCATGTTCTTTTTCCCTTCATGCCCCTCTCTCAACAGCTCCCTGAAGGGCTGTGTCATCAGTTGTTTTTCTTCCCTTCATGCTCCCTCTCTCTACACTCCCCGAAGGACTGTGTCATCGTGTTGTTCTTTCTTCCCTCATGCTCCCTCTCTCACCAGCTCCCTGAAGGACTGTGTCCCTCATGTTGTTCTTTCTTCCCTTCATGCTCCCTCTCTCACAGCTCCCAGAAGGACTGGTCATCATGTTGTTCTTTCTTCCCTTCATGCCCCCTCTCTCAACAGCTCCTGAGGACTGTGTCATCATGTTCTTTCTTCCCTCATGCTCCCCCTCTCAACAGCTCCCTTAAGGACTGTGTCATCATGTTGTTCTTTCTTCCCTTCTGCCCCCTCTCTCAACAGCTCCCTGAAGACTGTGTCATCGTGTTGTTCTTTCTTCCCCTCATGCTCCCTCTCTCAACAGCTCCCCGAAGGACGTGTCATCGTGTTGTTCTTTCTTCCCCTCATGCTCCCTCTCTCAACAGCTCCCGAAGGACTGTGTCATCCGTGTTGTTCTTTCTTCCCCCCATGCCCCTCTCTCACCAGCTCCCTGAAGGACTGTGTCATCATGTTGTTTCTTTCTTCCCCCATGTCCCTCTCTCAAAGCTCCCGAAGACTGTGTCATCGTGTTGTTCTTTCTTCCCTTCATGCTCCCCCTCTCAACAGCTCCCTGAAGGACTGTGTCATCGTGTTGTTCTTTCTTCCCTTCATGCCCCCTTCTCAACAGCTCCCTGGGAAGGACTGTCATCGTGTTGTTCCCTTCTCCCTTCATGCCCCCTCTCACAGCTCCCCTGAAGGACTGTTCATCGTTGTTCTTTCTTCCTTCATGCCCCCTCTCTCAACAGCTCCCTGAAGGACTGTGTCATCATGTTTTTTTCTTTCCCTTCATGCCCCCTCTCTCAACAGCTCCCTGAAGGACTGTGTCATCATGTTGTTCTTTCTTTCCTTCATGCTCCCTCTCTCAACAGCTCCCTTTAAGGACTGTTTTCATCATGTTGTTCTTTCTTCCCCTTTATCCTCCTCTCTCAACAGCTCCCTGAAGGACAGTGTCATCAAGAACTGGCCTTGTACATAATCTCGAACATAGTTTATTTTTTGTATATTCTAGATCTTCGTATGGCCTTACCCAATCCACGCACCCCATGAAAAGGTTCAGCCCCGACTACCTTTATGCTAAGGACACAAAGTCCTGCTCCCTATACCACTGTCCACCACACTGACCTCTCCGGCAGAAACTTGCTGGCTCGGGCCAGTACTCAGGGTCTCTGTGAATGGTGTAAAACAGGCACCAAAAACCCATCATTCCCTTCTTCACCTGGTAACCCCGATCTCCACATCCTCCCCCGCCTCTCTGTCCAACCTGGCAACACACAGTTCAAAAAAAAAAAGACAACAACGACAAAAGAAATAGGGAGATTGCAAGTGCATACCTAGCACGAAAACATACTGTATACATGTGTGTACACATGAAGATGGATTTGTACACACACACATTCACATGTTACTCTAATGATCACAATCACAGACAGACAGAGAAATACAGCCTTAACACACAAAACATGCTAAAGAGCACACATACACATGCATGCAAGAAAATGCGCGCACACACACACCACACACACACACACACACACACAAAACACCACACACACACACACCACACACAACACACACACAAAACCCACACAAAACCACACACACACACACAACAACACACACACACACCAAACACACACACACATAAACAACACCATACACACACCACCAACCAACAATCGGGGACACTTTACAAACCTATACATGAATGATAAACAAGCAGCCATTTGGGTGGACACACACCTTCCACCTTTCTCCATTCCCTCAGGGAAAGTAGAATTCCAGTGAAGAACGGGTCTCATACCCAATCGTTGCCCATAAAACACGATCAACGATAACGTGAAGGTTCCTGTTCATTGAAAGAAGGTTTGATTCGGTGAATCATGGAGGACTTCTCATGATTTACACAAATCCTAAAGGTTACAGAGTCTTGGAGAATTTAGAACCATAATTTCAGAGAATCCTGCAGAATTTTACTTTCAAAGCCGCAAAAGAAAAACCTGGAGTATTCAGTGTAAATACTTACATGATTCCCAGAGGATTCAGTCTGATGACTTTGGTGAATCCTGGAGGGTTCAGTCTGAAGACTTACATGAATCCTGGAGGTTTCAGTTCGATGACTTACATGAATCATGGAGGATTCAGTCCGATGACTTACAGGAATCATGGGGATTCAGTCCGATGACTTAGGTGAATCCGGAGGATCATCTGATGACTTACAGGAATCCTGGAGGGTTCAGTCTGATGACTTACAGGAATCCTGGAGGATGCAGTGTGATGACTTACAGAATCCGGGAGGGTTCGAGTGATACTTACAGGAATCATGCAGGATTCATCTGATGACTGACAGGAATCATGGAGGATTCAGTCCGATGACTGACAGGGAAACCTGGAGGATTCAGTCTGATGACTTACAGGAATCCTGGAGGGTTCATGTGATGACTTACATGAATCCCAGAGGATTCAGTCTGATGACTTCAGGGAAACATGGGGCATTCAGTCTGATGACTTACAGGATCCTGGAGGGTTCAGTCTGATGACTTACAGGAATCCTGGAGGATTCAGTCTGATGACTTACAGGGAAACATGGAGGATTTAGTCCGATACTTTCAGGAATCCTGGAGGATTCAGTCTGATGACTTACAGGAATCCTGGAGGATTCAGTGTGATGACTTTCAGAACCCGGGAATTCTCTGAGACTT
>CM031600.1:98907699-99035199 GCA_018398815.1 Conus ventricosus
CTGACTGCTCAACTTGTGCGTTCTTCTTTTTGATATTATTTATACCATCTTGTCCTATCCTTTCTCCACTTCCAAACAATCTGTTGTCAAATGTGGATCTAAAATCTAACCACAGCCCATATTTACTTATTAAGTAGTCTTCAAGTCTTACATCATAAAGGCGAAGTTTTTTACATACGCGATCAACTGCAGGATCCCTTTGCCTACCTCCAGCGAACAACTTTCTTATTTCATCAAAGTGTTGGTGAGGTAAAAGTCCGCGACCCGAATACAAGCTGATCAGACTTGCCATTTATTACACAGTCAACCTTCTCAATTTTTGGATTATAAAACGCTTCTGATTCTCTCTGAAAAGGAGTTTGTTCTTCAGTAAACAAGAACAAAATTCCTTTTAAAGACTTCAGAGACTGATTTAGATGTATGTTCCAGAGAGTGTCTCGCTTGTTTCTATTTTCTGTAATGCAGTGTATAACCTTTCATAATAAATAACTGTTTTATTTTATACTGGGTTAAGATTGTTCTGCCAGTCCGGGTTAGTAACAACATCAAACTCAAGAGAAATGTCCTGACTGGTATTTAGCTAAAGGGTCTTCAGACAGAACAACAGAATCGCTAGGATTAAATGTCAGTCATAAGTAAGTTTTTCTTTTAGTGCGCCTTGGTAATATGGCATATGCGTCTTTAACAGTTCAAAATCTAGAGGGATGCAGAATCTGTTACCAAATGCTTCTGCTACTGCCTCATCTTTAACATCATCTTTGCATCCTCCGCTTTAAGCCTGTGCTTGAGACCGTTTGGGCTTTGTATTCCCTGATAAACTTTCTCTTTTCTTTCTTTTTTAGGCAGCCATAGATCAGAATAGAGGGCAAAAATGTCTGCCTCGTTTAGTACAAAGACTTCTGTACCCTCCAGTTTTATTACTATATGATTAACGATTGCCTCGCCTAAATTAGCAACAACAGTAGCATTAGGATCTGTCGATGTAATATCTATTTTGAATGATAGTTTAGCAGTGCCTGGCATTATAACATCGTCAGCGCCAAGATCAGGGAACTTAACTATTAAATCTTGTCCAGGCTGAACTGTTGATGGAGTATTTACACTAATTACAGTCTGCCTTATACCTTTTACGCCGTGGGGTTCCTTCTCTTTTCTGTATGGATCGAGGTCACAACCGTATGAGTTCATTTTTTATAAAACAAAAAAGAATATAAATAAAAAATATGGATGAAGATTTTGACGCGATTGATCCTTTGAAGAAGAAAGAGATCTGCCAGGCCCTTCATTTGAAGAAGATGAAACAGAATTAGGTCCTTCATTGCGCGAAGAACTTGAAAGAGCAGAGAGGTTCTTCAATCCCTTCATTAGAAGAAGCAGAAACACCCCCTTCAGTTAGCGCATCTCGTGCAGAACTATTAACAAATAGAATTAACTCATTCTACATAAGCTTAGGACTAGAACCGCCAGAAGGCATAGTCCTTTTGATTTTAAGATAGATAAAAGCAACCATCTGTATATAAGAACTAGCAGAGGAAATTTTGTAAGAGTTACTACAAAGCCAGACCCAACTAAGTTTTTAAAACTAAACACAATTAGACAGAGGATTCCTGTTGCTGACCAAAGGCGATTAAACATTTTAAATTTAAGGCCTGAGGCTGTTAGTCTTTTACAGAACTTGGGGCAAGAGTTGCCAACACGATCTGAAATAGAAATGACCTCTTTTCAGATTTAGGACCAAGAACAGATGAAGCAATAGCAGAAATTGAGACGAGTTTTAATGAGGAGACAGTCAGACAAACATTAGAAACAATTACGATCCTCCATTACCTATGCGGACCTCCTAGCTCTTAATGAACGCCTAAAGGCAATAAGGGCGAACTAGAAAACAATTTAACAAAACTTGCGAGCTAGAAGAGAGATAGAAGAAGAAAAAATATAACTGGCTGATGCAGATGATAACAATTTAGGGCAGAAGAAAAGGCTAGAATACAGCAGAAAATACAAAATTTAATGAAGAAAGGAAAGCCAGGTTAGAAGTGTTGTCTGATAACAGAGTGCAGCTAGCAGCGCAAACAAGCAAATAAGAGAAACTATAAACAAAATACTTTATGAAAACACTACGCTAGCTGAAAGAATAAGGACTCTGTTCAGGAACAGGGGATTACAATAGTTAGTATATTAACGGCTGTTGGGTTTGCTATCTCTACACTCGTTTATGCTTTAACCGCAGTGCGCCAACAGGGCCAGTAGCTCCTCCAACCCTCAGCCTGGTAAAAGTTGGATTAGAAAACAATTGCATCATCTAGCAAACCTATTAAAGAAGTTAGCTGCCAAAGCGCTTGATGCTCTGCCTGGCATAATAGGCAGTGTTGTTAGTTGGGTTTGTCTACTATAGGTAAGGTAGCTGGTTATATGGCTGACCATCTGTGGACGTTAGGAGTGCTAGCTGCTGGATTAATTTTTAGTGAAATAAAGTATGGCTAATCCAGTAAAAGTTAAAAATACAACAAGGGCTGTCTTTTCGCGAGTGTGGCTGTCAGTGTGAGGTAGATTAACAGGCGGAGTGCTTTCTGGGCTGCTTTCTGGCTGTGGGGCGCTTATAACTAGATCGCTTTCTTCAGGGCTAGGTACTTTTTTTAAAATGGATGGAGCGGCCTTGTGTTTAAGTATTTATTGTGCCCTAAGTCTTGGTCGTCTCCAGCTATGAGATTTCATTGTTATAATTCTGTATCATACCAATCTGCAGTCTAAGGTCAGAGGGTAGCATGTATAATCCATAACCTACAACAAAGTCAACCTTTGACCTAGCATGTGCAAGAACGTCTTGATACCTTTGTATGCTGGCAGGCAAATCAACAGCAGAGTTAATAGCATCTTCTAAAATTAGCTAGAAATTGTTTTCTGGCGTCAAATCCTGTAGATTGATCTACTATGCTAGACTTGGTCCTGTGCTTGCGCTCCTAATAGGCACCAAACGTACGTCCTTATGGAGTCATTAAGCCTTTGCACTCCTGGCATTGTTAGACCTTTACTTTCATCTAAGATAAATGTGTCCAAGCATTAGGGTGTTTTTGTTCTATGGATCCCATCGAACTTGTGCGTTTGGTTGGAAAGAGGTGTGGCCAGGCCAGTAATCATAATTATATTCTCTATGTTCACCCCACAAATACAATGTGCCTAACCCATGATTGCGGTCTAACTTTTGTCTAAAATCAGTTAAAGGGTTAATGTTAAATTCGTTGCAGATTCTTTCATATGCATTATTGTTCATTGGACTGTTGAATGGATAAAACGCGTTGTCGTTGGGGGGGCACTTGCAGTTCGGTTAGTATGCGTCTGTACTGGTAATAAACATGAAAGTTATATACTGACCTTACCAAAAGATTAGGGTGGTTTAAATGGTTTGCATATGAAACGCCACAGCCAGTGGTTGCGCAGTAAATGGCAAAATTTAACTGATTCTGGAAAAAGGCCATAGGTGAGATGACCATGCTGATGGCACTCTGTCACTCTTTATTGGTGGATTTAAATATCTAGTTAGTGGGTTTACAAGTCTGACTTGGAAGCCATATGAACATCTACTGCAATGGTTAAATGAAGTCCAAAGATTTGGGGTTTAAAAACGCTCCTACATGTAAGCAGCATGTTCAATATATTAATAAAATGCAAACATTTTTAAATTAAATTTTTTAAATAGTTATAAAAAAGATGCCATCTAATAAACAAAAAAAAAGTGTTCTTAACAAACCAATTGACAATGCGTTAATTATGGGTGCCTAGAGAAAATGGTTTAAAGTATGTGGCACTTATCTGAAAAGTCAGAATAGGATTAATGTTAACTGACGACAAGGATCAAATAAGTCATATCAAATACCAGAAGGTTGATTACACTTTGTTCTTTAGAATACTTGGCGAATATGGACAAGTTAACAATACGAGGCGACCTCGAATTACTATGAATTTTCCACTGAAGGGAACAAGAAGAAGTACACTTTGCCCTAAGGTCTGAAACTTTAGGCTTTCACATTGAGTTGCAAAGATTAAAGTTTACTCAAGAGAAGTTTTCAATTAAGCAAAAACCTATGATTTCCTCAAAGTCCATGTTGTATGTTATTACAACAGGTAAGTGGTCTAATTTGGTTTGCTGCAATCCGTCAACACGTTAAAGGTCTGCTACCATCTGGAAGTTTGGCCATTCAGTATATCGTTTGATGAGCCCCCAATTAAAGAATTAAATAGCTAGTATACATTCAGTGATGTAAAAATAACTAACAAGATGAAGCCGTTTTTGTTCTGAGGTATTATAGCTAGGAGAGAACCGGTATTAATAAGTAGGGAGGGCCCCAGTCCCGGACGTTAATGCACTTCGTTTATTTAAACGGTTGTTTTTAATTAGTTTTTCAAATAGTTATAAAAAAGAGTACATCCTATAACCAGAACAACGAGTCGTGTTCTTAACGTACCCAATTGACTAATGGCGCGGATTTACGATTGCCTTAAAGGAAATCGGTTTAAGAAAATGTTAACATAGTCGAAAGGCCCCGAAACTGGAGATGTTAAGCGTCGAACAAGGCAATCTATTAACGTTAACCTGATGGCTACTACGAATTTGGTCTTTTAGAGAGGTATTTAGAAATTTGACCATTAGTAAAATTAATGAGGCAAACCTTATAGTTCCATGTATTTCCAAAGAAAAAAAGGGTACGTTTTTCAACCTGCTCGAATTTTGGGTATTATGTAACAGATGCTTGCACCACGGCCTTGAGACTGGCATATTGATTTGAAAGTCCCGGCATTTCCTCTGGAACCGGATGTTTGACTTTGGGGTTTAAATAAATACCAATGGGGGCCCTTGTTGCAATTCACAGACTGGCGTAGGATCACTGGCAAATGCACTCCCGTTCCAAAAACGCTGACCCGCAACATTCACACAGTTACAGGTTTACAACCGCAAGACACCCCTACTCTAATTTGCACTCCAACGACATTTCTTACCCCCTTTCACATGTGAACAATCGTGCACTGTCTCTATTTTTTTCCGTTTTTTATGCCTCTGATATATTTTAAAATTTCATTTTTTAAATTTAATTTTTTTAAAAAGTTTTAAAAAAAAAAAGCCATCTATATAAACCAACAAAACAAACTTTTTCTTTAAAAAACCCAAATTGACAATAGGCGCGGGAATTATAGGGGGCCTTAGAGAAATTGGGTTTAAAGTTTTGTGGGCTAACATATCTAAAAGCTCAGAATAACTGGATTAATGTTTAAAGACGAACAAGGGAATCAAAAAGTCATATACAAATACCAAAAGGTTATTACAACTTTTGTTCTTTAAGAGAAGTACTTTGGGGAAAATGGTATATTGTTTAAAAATTAAAAAGGCAAAACCCAGAATTACAAGAATTTTCCACTAGAAGAAAAAGAAGTACACTTTTCCCTAAAGGACTTGCTAAAATTTACTTCACAGCTGACAAAGATTATAATTTAGTACAAGGAAATTTTATCAATTAAAGGCAATAAACCTTCGATTTTTTTCTAAACCAATTTGTAAATTTCATTTTCAACAGTTTTGAACTGTGCAATTTTTGCTGGAACCTCAACAGTTCTAAAAGGTTTTTGCTACCCCGACGGTGGGGTTTTTCGATTATCATTATATACGTTTGACGGAGACAGCCAATTTAAAGAATTAAATAGCGTAGATATAAATTCATTGGATGTAAAAATAACTAATCAAGATGGAAAGCCAGTTGTTTGTTCTGATTTATTAATAGAGCTAGAAGTAGAAGAGCGTATTAGAAAAGTAGGGAGGGCTCAGTCCCGCGGACGTTAATAGCGCTTTCGTTATATTTAAAAGGTTTTGTTTTTAAATTAGTTTTTAAAATAGTTATAAAAAAGATGTACATCTATATAACCAAGCAAAACGAGCGCGTGTTCTTAACGTACCCAATTGACAATAGGCGCGGTGATTATAGGATTGCCCTTAAAGAAATTGGTTTTAAAGTAAAATGGATTAACATATCTGAAAAGGCCAAGAATAACTGGATAGATGTTAAGGGCGAACAAGGCAATCTATTAAAACGTTTAAAAATACCTGATGGCTACTACAACTTTTGTTCTTTTAGAGAGGTATTTAGAAATTTTGACATTAAGTTAACAATTAATGAGGCAAACCTTATAGTTACTATGTATTTTCCAGAAGAAGAAAAAAGGAGTACGTTTTTCCTAGAAGCCTTGCTCGAATTTTGGGTTTTTATAATAGTGGTGAAACAGATAGCTTCAGCACACACGGCCTTGTAGACTGGGGCATTTATGAGTATTTAGGTAATAGGCCGGCCGATTTTCTCGTAAACCCGATGTTGTATGTTCATTTACAGCAGTTAAAAACAAATACTAATTTGTTTATGGGGCAGCCCTCTACAGTTCTACGAGTACTGCCGGCAATTACAGCTGGGTTTTGCGATTATCAGTCATATAGGTTTGGAGGAGACAGTTATTTTAAAGAATTAATGAGCCTAGATATAAATTCATTAGATGTTAAAATAACTAATCAGGACGGAAAACCAGTTGTTTGTTCTGATTTATTCATGGTGTTAGAAGTAGAAGAGCGTACTGTAAGCCATTAGATTTTTATGTCCTTAGTTAGTGTGTTTACTCAAAAACGACAATTAAAAAATAAGTAAGCCACGGCATGGGCCTGTAACGCGCTCCGCAATACATGCTGCCAAACGATCAATAGGCAGCGGAGTCCGGGTTTTTCCGCTCTCTCCCTCTGACGGCAGTAGTATTGATTGGTTAGCAGGGCGCATTGCAGATGTCAAGTGGAACTGGTAGGACCACTTGACATTCCCTGACACCTCCACCCACTTTAGCGCGCTTGACACCTTCACCCCAACTCGCCCCAAGTCACCCCAAAATCACCCCAAATCACCTCAAAATCACCCCAAGTTCTTAACTTAAGAGAATGTAAATATGCGCGTTCTGATTTATTAATGGTGCTGGAAGTAGAAGAGCGTACTGTAAGCCATTAGATTTTTATATTATGGGGAGAGAATGTAAATATGCGGGTTCACGATCACCAAATCCTATTCTGCACGGAAATCCCCGTTTCAATGTGCTAATTACGTCAATATTTGGCAGTTTTGGAGTGTTAATCTTAGTGTGAAAACAGGTGTTAATTTTGGCCAAAACTGATATGTGATGGACGTGATTTGTAT
Source organism: Conus ventricosus (assembly GCA_018398815.1). Classification (NCBI taxonomy): domain Eukaryota; kingdom Metazoa; phylum Mollusca; class Gastropoda; order Neogastropoda; family Conidae; genus Conus; species Conus ventricosus. The sequence continues at coordinate 98,914,914 of CM031600.1, forward strand.
GTGAAAAAGGGGGTTTTCGGGCAGAATAACATGGGTGGTCGTGAACCCGCATATTTACATTCTCTAGCAAGTCATTTAGTTTGAAAAGTTTAGTTCTCCAACCACTTTCAGCCCAGAGTCAGACAAGGTCAAGGCTGATCATGAATATATAGTTTGATGTATTTAGTTCTGACATCATCATCAGCCTAGTGTGTGTTAGCAAATTTCAAGGCTATCACCGTATCCTACTTTGATGTGTTTAGTTCTCACGTCAATATCAACCAATATCAGTCAAGGTCACTTTTGTGGTATATGTTGGTGAACATATGAGGACATTGATTTCTTTGCGTATATGTCCATGTATGAAAATGAAATTGGTCTATCTGAGCTTGGTGTTTTGGTTCAGATTCAAACATTAAAGCAGTCCATTCAACTTTTTCGGATTCTCTTAAAAAGAAACAAAGGCAAATGGCAAACACAACTGAGTACATCTTCTTTTTCTCCCTTCCATTCATGGCGAGTCTGGGGCACTGAACTAAGACATGATCACCAAGTTCCTATGGCTGTTGGTTTTAGGCAGTCTGCATACAGCGTTCATAGCTGCCAATCATCCCACATTTTCTGGAGTTTCCCCGATTTAGAAAGTGTTCCCTAAATTCCTGAATTTAGATGGGGGAAAAAAGAAGACTGAAATTCAAAATTTTGTTTAAAAGTGGAGGGGAAGAGGGGGGGGGGGGGGGGGGGGGGGGGGGGTTAGGAGGTAACTTTTTTGAACAGGGATAATTGCAAAAAAAAGAAGTCCAACTGTTTAAGGACGTTAGCAGTTGTGTGTGGAAAATGCATTTTCTTTTTAAACCTTCATTTGTCCACTGAAACATACGGGGGTCAGTTCAGTCAAAAGACAAACTGTCCCCTCCTCAGCCCACCTGACCACCTCCTTAACCCCCAGCTTCCCACATTGCGAGTTCAGAAGCTTGGCACTCATAAACATCATACCTGAAGTAATTAGATCTTGACCTTCCATGCTTTTGTGAAGAAGTGTTGCGTCTGCCAGACTTCCAATATCACTCACCTACATTACTACTGATGGAATCAGACCAAGCTTCTTGTTCTGACCCAGAGGCTGTACATGTTCTCTTAATCATAATAAATTCTTTTGTCAGGTCTTTGATCTATACATCACTCTAAATCCTTTTGAAAAGGGAGTTCAAGAGGAGGTTAGGCAAACACAAGCTCTCTCTCTCTCTCTCTGATCTTCAAACAAAGAGATAAAAACTGGTGATTCTACTTTTTATTTGTGAATGAAGAACAGAAAAGTTGAGGAAAACAAGTCATCTAGCACAAATAAAACGTACATTTTGTATTCATTTATTTTGTATGCATAGATACTTCCATTTCAGTACCACGTTTTTCATTGCATGTGCAACTCTAAATGTCTTATCAATTGCAGGTCAAGCAGTATTAAATCACAATCTCTGAAAGTGACACGACTGCGACAAAAGCCAGATAGTACAATATATAGTCATGGATACATTACTTCAAAATACGACAATACTAATACCAAAAGCTCTGGAATAAAGTGACCACCACAGATTTTAAGTAGCTCTGACCCACACATAGCAAAGCACCGGTGGCATTTTTCGCTAACCTAAACATGGAATGGTGAAAATCTTTTGTTAAGGCCCCTGTAGTTAGTGCAGATTTCAGACCTCTACACTCCTCCACCATCTTCTTGAAACAAAACACACAATGTCACATCTTTTCATCTATAACAGCACGAATTTGAAACAAAACAAAAAATCCATAACAACTGAAAGTGTTGACATCCACTTCTGGACATGGCACTGAACAGGTTCCCATCGACAAACCAGCGATTGGATGCACTTCACTCCATTCTAGTTTTCATTGCTATACTGAATACAGTATCTTTACTACATGGCTCTCACCCACGGTATAGTGATGTCACAAATACACACACACACACACGCACACGCACACACACAACACTGTTAATACCAACAGGTTCACATTCTCAAGCAAGCATAATCCATCTGATACTTTTAGTAACTTTATAGGAAGGAAAGAGATAATGGCTTTTAGGTTTGTTACTGTTCATTGTAATGAATACAACCTCTGTGTGATTCCTTCACTTCATGAGTATCATTCAAGGGCCACTCAAACAAGTAATGAAGCCGTAAAGTAACATCACCCCAAGAGGAACTTTAACAAGGGAAAGGCGAAAACTTGGGCCTATCAATAACATATAGCATTCAAAGGACCCAAAAGAGTTTTTTCGCATGGATATATGCAGCAATTTGACTCAGCTCAAAGGAGCAAGATGTAAAAGTAAACATACACCAAGAGGGGTTTTAATTAATATAAACATGGCAATTACTATGGCAGCCATCTTCCACAAGGAGTAATATATAATGTATATATATATACATATATATAGATAGATAGATATAGATATATCCACATACACAAATAGAGCTGGCTTTTGTACGTGGTAGGAGGAGAAGGGAAGGGGGTCCCTCAAACAAGTAGGTCTAACAATAACTCCCACTGGGGATGGTTCTAACAAGAAATAGCAACAGCTGTACATATCCATAAAGACATAGACCCCATGAAAGGCACATCCTCCACCAATCCCCAAAGAAATGAACTTACATAAACATATACAGATATAATTCGTTAATTGAATAAGGCCATAATAAACATAAACAGATATAATTTGTTCATTGAATAAGGCCATAATAAACATAAACAGATATAATTCGTTCATTGAATAAGGCCATAATAAACATAAACAGATATAATTTGTTCATTGAATAAGGCCATAATAAACATAAACAGATATAATTTGTTCATTGAAAAGGCCATTCAAACCATCGTATAAATTTAGAAATACCTCCATACCAATAATGCTTTTATTTTAAACGAACAAAACCAAATCAAAAATATATTTCATTTACATAAATATACACCAGGAAGAAGTAACATTAACTACATCAACTAATGCGCACACAAAAGGAAAGGTGCGTTAGGGACTGCATACATCTGAGGGTGGGGTGTGGGAAGGGGGGGGAATTATGAAGAAAGGCTTTAAAATGGAGAAAGGCTTCGGCTGTATATTCATCTCTACCTATAGACCTAAGTAGATCTCCCTCTCTGTCAACGCATATTCTGTGGAAGAGCTTTTCATCTGCAGGTAACCGGGATCCAATGAGCCTAATGAGTTCCAAACAGAATGAAACAGCAGTGGCTTGCTGGGCCTACTGAGGTCTATTTCCACGACAAAAAAAAAGCATATCAGAGCTCTTCTTGAGAAAGGTTCTTTGTCATGCCCCTTAACTCAAGTCTTGTCATTTTAGAGGATAGATTTTCCTCCAGAATGTTTTTTTTCTCTGTTTATTTATTTAATTATTTACTTCATGTTTGTAGCATGTTCTTTCTGGACATTTAAAGGATCAGGGCTAGGGCTTTTTTCTGTGTTTACTCCATGTTCTTTCTGGATATTAAAGGCACCAAGGCCAGGATTTTTCATGTTGCATAGAACAAAGAGATTAGTATATGTTAAAACAACACATTATGGTTAAAAAAAAACCCATACAAATATAGAACACCAAAACCTAAAATACTCTCTACAATTACACTCCAATGTCTAGATAATTTCCATAAGGTGTTACCTGTCAGAGAACCCATGTACTGAACTGGGAGCTGGGAGTCTGATAAGAAAAATCATCTTTATTTCAGTCATGCACAAAACAAAACAAACAAAAACCTCTAGGAATTTGTGTTCATGCGCATTTTAGGAGCATCTCTCTCCAGTGTGTGTGTGTGTGTGTGTGTGTGTGTGTGTGTGTGTGTGTGTGTGTGTTGCATGCATGCATGTGTCTTGTTTTCAGACTTGTCTGTTAAGTTTTTCTGTTTTTGTCTTCAAACCTGTCACCTTTTTTTTTTCTTTGTTCTGTTTCGTTTATTCGTCTGTATCTCTGTCTACAAAGTTGTAGAGAAGAGGATACAAGTGTGCAAATTTCAAGGTCTCTGAGCACAACAAAGGCAGACAACTTACCTTCGGTTGTGCAAAGAATTAGCATGCACAGACTTATGTCATGCCCCATTAAAACCAATAGCTCTGTAGCAAGATTCTCTGATCCAGGGCATCCTCAAGAGGAATGCCATTCAAGACAGCACCATGCACAAATGTGACAACTCTGGGATACAAAGGGATTTTTAGACAGTCTTTAAACCGGTTTCATACTGGAAGTGAGGGACCAAAGCCAGACAATGTTTCGTCATTCCTTCTTGGTCACAGTATTTCTGGTTGCTGGCTGCGGACTGCGTCATTCTGGTGGGGTGGGTCAGGTTCTGACGGCTAGTCACGAGGCTTGAACTTGACCCACAGTCCATCGTTGGCCAGCATCCTCATTTGTGGAGGGTCAATCTTTGGTGGGTACTGGAAAGACAGACATGGGGCAAAAACTAGGTAATATCAAAGACGATTGAGAGAAAGACAAAGACTGCATTATGCACCATCCCTGAGGACCTACCTACCTTCATTATGGGATGAAAAATGGTTGCAGACGCAAAAATCTCATGTATGGCAAATCTCATGGCTCTAGCCAAGGAATCAGTGGAGCAAAAGCATATCGGTACACGTCATCACTAGCACCTCGCACTGAGCATATTACTTTGACTGTGACTTTGACGATACAAGATTCAGGTCTTTTCATAGGACCATGTTCAGGTTCTCAAACTATTACATACATCTCACCTAAGATTCAGACACAAAGTTTTACAATAACACTCGTCAATAACCAACAATGCTAATTATGTTAGCTGGAAGGTGGTAAACAGACAGACATACACCAGGTTAAAAAGCGAAGTCTTTTTCAAAATACACAACAAGGAAGACAGTAAATTCACTGTAGCAGAGATGGCGAATTCTGGAGCAATGAGTCACGTGAGAACCGCTGTAGTGAAGGACGTCAAAGGACCCAGCTGAGACAACTGGACGCACCATGATGTACAATGACTGTGAGAACCGCTGTGTGAAGACGTCAAAGGACCCAGCTGAGACAACTGGAGCAATGAGTACACTGTGAGAACCGCTGTGTGAAGACGTCAAAGAACCCAGCTGATGACAACTGGAGCAATGACTACACTGTGGAACGTGTGTGCAAGACGTCAAAGGACCAGCTGAGACAACGGAGCAATGAGTACACTGTGAAACCGCTTGGTGAAGACTCCAAAGGCCCAGCGAGACAACTGGAGCAATGAGTACACTGTGGAACCGCTGTGTGAAGACGTCAAAGGACCAGCTGAGACAACTGAGCAATGAGTACACTGTGAGAACCGCTGTGTACAGACGTCAAGGACCAGCTGAGACAAACCACTGTGGCGGTTAGTTTGCATCCACAAACTTCTGAATTGGAAAATCATGAGTTTGATTCCCATAAGATGCACTCACTAGTGGGACTTTTCAGCTGATGACAGTTTCTACCCAAAACTGATTCGACTGAATGGCAGACTATAACCACGCAGCCGTTTCTCCACTTGATAGTAACATCTCAGAGTTACTCCAATTTCCTGACCAACACTCCAGGGGTCTGTATCACCTGAGCCTGGCTGATACAATATATTACTGCCTTGTTTTCCCCCACTACTTCATTGTCCAGCACCAGAATATATCACCTGCACTTGTTTCTCCCTACTTCATTGTCCAGCACCAGAATATATCACCTGCACTTGTTTTCCACTACTTCATTGTTCCCTCACCAGAATATATCACCTGCACTTGTTTTCCCCACTACTTCATTGTCAGCAACCAGAATATTGCACCTGCACTTGTTTTCCCCACTATCATTGTTCAGCACAGAATTATACCTACACTTGTTTCCCCACTATTCATTGTCCAGCACCAGAATTTCACCTGCACTTGTTTCCCACTACTTCATTGTTCAGCACCAGAATATATCACTGACTTGTTTTCCCACTACTTCATTGTCCAGCACCAGAATATATCATGAAACAAAGCCCTGTCATCTAGTCTCTGACTACAGTGGACTCTACAGCTTCACCTTCATTATACTCATTGTGGCTGATAATCTTTGAAACGTTAAGCTCAGTTTTGTGACCCCTTCAGGCTGCCGTCATCACTTACCACAGACTTTGTCACACAGAACAGGTGTGTAACCATGCAGTATGGTGATATTGTCATAACTCTCCACGACTTGTCACACAGAACAGGTGTGTAGCCATGCAGTATGGTGACTATTGTCATTAATCTCACAGACTTGTCACACAGGTGTGTAACCATGCTGTATGGTGACTATTGTCATTAACTCACCACAGACTTGTCACACAGAACAGGTGTGTAACCATGCTGTATGGTGACTATTGTCATTAACTTTTTGCCTACGGAACGCACGGTGCTGTGCGCTGACTGAAAGCTCCCTTGCCTACGGAACGCACTGGTGCGTGCGTTCTTATTTCGAAAAATTCTACTGTTCAAACTGTAACGGTCTAAGAGAAGTAATTCCCGCCAAAAGTTAGTAGAGGGTTCCTGGTAGCCTGACATGCCCTAGTTCTTAAGTTCAAGCAGAGTTCATCTTCACTATCTGCAGCTGAGACAAAGAACCCCTTGCTGGGTTTTTCCGACTTGGAACTGACCGCATTTCTGGCACCGGCCTTTCGTCTGCTAGAGTCTAGTAAAAATGCCAGCTCAGCGCCGTTACTGTTTCAATGTATTCAGGGCGATTCCGATAACGAAGGAGAGTCGATCGACAGTGGAGATGATAGGGAAGATGTGGGATGGCTATTTGAAGATGTTCTTGAATTACAATGACAAATAAACCAATTCGACTGATTCAGTAACACACACAGGCGCTTGACTCGCAAAACCTCTCTAGCCCAGATTCTGTGAAATAGTTTAAAAATGGATAATAACTGATAGCGAAAAGTATCATAACCATAACTGTATTAGGTGAGTGCTTTTTGTATCAATTTGTCTGCATGCCATTACTAAACATTGATCGTCAAACTCTCCACTTGTTTTTATTTCTGTGTGTTTGGTTACTTCATTTATCCGTGCATTGTCTCAACGAAGGATCTCTTAGAGTTTTGAAAGTACATTCATCTAAAAGTCCTTGATTTCTTCTTTTCAGACATACCAAGCATGATGTTAACACGGCCCAAACATAACACGTAAAATAAATCCAAAAATGCCAAAATCGCTACGTAGGCGGGTTTTTAGCGTGAGTGGCTGTGTGCGGGAGGGGGGAAAACTCACGCTGCACGCATACGCAGGGATAGTGTTAACTCTCCACAGACTTGTCATACAGGTGTGTAACCAAGCTGTATGGTGACTATTGTCATTAACTCTCCAACAGACTTGTCACACAGGTGTGTAACCATGCTGTATGGTGACTGTTGTCATGAACTCACCACAGACTTGTCACACAGAACAGGTGTGCAGCGCTGCAGTATGGTGGCAAGGGCCATACGGATCTCCAACTGGGCCAGCCTCATTCCGATGCAGTTCCGAGGACCGTAGCCAAATGGCATGAATGCAAATGGATGATGAGCAGCCTTGGCTTCTGGAGTGTGTCTGAAATATGCACATGCACTGTCAGTAATATCTGTACTTCACTAGGAAATGCTTTGGCTTATTGTCTTTGTAGTGAGCTTGTGGACGCGTCTTGTGCAGTAAGATACTGTTTTTTATTTTTGTTTTGGTTTTGCTTGTTTTTTTCGCAAGAGCTGCATGCACTCAAAGGTAATGAGTAAATAAATAGACACACTGGCTGGCAAGGCAACAAGTGACTTAAAAATAAAGTCAATCAGACATTGTAGGAAACTTACTAATCACCTCAACAACAACAAAGTCTATCATACTATGGACCACCTCACAGACCTGAACATCAAGACAGGAACTGGCTGCCTCTTCTTCTTCTCCCTTAACGCCATATAGAGTCACTGAGGCGCCCCACTGAGGACAAGTTCACCTGGTTCCCCCACTTCTGTTGTCTGTGTCCCTAAGCCTGCCTGGATCTCTGCGAGTGTTTTCCCTGTCCACTCTGCAATGATGTCAGTCCATCATGTTGTTCTTTCTTCCCTTCATGCCCTCTCTCTCAACAGCTCCCTGAAGGACTGTGTCATCATGTTGTTCTTTCTTCCCTTCATGCTCCCTCTCTCAACAGCTCCCTGAAGGACTGTGTCATCATGTTGTTTCTTTCTTCCCTTCATGCTCCCTCTCTCAACAGCTCTCTGAAGGACTGTGTCATCATGTTGTTCTTTCTTCCCCTCATGCCCCCTCTCTCACCAGCTCCCTGAAGGACTGTGTCATCATGTTGTTCTTTCTTCCCTTCATGCTCCCTCTCTCAACAGCTCCCTGAAGGACTGTGTCATCATGTTGTTCTTTCTTCCCTTCATGCCCCCTCTCTCAACAGCTCCCTGAAGGACTGTGTCATCATGTTGTTCTTTCTTCCCTTCATGCTCCCTCTCTCAACAGCTCCCTGAAGGACTGTAGAGAACTGATAAATGCCAATCCTAGGCCAGCTGCTCCTCAACCAGTTTCGGAGCAGCTGACCCTAGGAATTGGCATTTATCAGTTCTCTCATACTCAGTAGACTTGATTCTGCTGGGCATGCGCATTAACGAGGTAAAACCAACCTGCATTACACAGTTCAACCAGTTCGACCGGTTGACTTTAGAAGCGGCATATTACTGTTCTCTGACAAGTAAGACTTCAATAACCAAAAAATAACGACCCTACAAACATACATACTGTGTAGGATTATCCGTTTTCAATACTAATTTACTAAACTTTTCAGATTTTAGTTTTTGTTTAATCCTGTGTTTTTCCTGGTCATTTTCAATAACATCATTTTCACGCAAACATTCATCAAATGCATCTTTGTCTTTCATGTGAAATAAAACTACAGTCTTTAACTGCTCTCTAAAGTCTTTTAAAACTGAGTTATATTTTTGACATAAAATCCACACACTTATTCCAGCATGTCTTCCACTGAAAGCCAGTTTTGACAAAGTGTTTCTCTTTTTAACTATGTCTTTTTCTGCTGAACAGTCATCTATAATAAATAGCGTCTGCGTTCCCTCAAACAATATAAAAAAGCGTTCTAGACATTCACTCAGTTTATTGCTGGGATCAACTAAAAATATGTTATCATCTGCCCATATAAACCTTCTATCATGATATGCTTTGTTCCATTTAAGTGTTGGACAGAAAATCACAATATGATTAAAATTATAACGATAAACTGTTTGTAACAGGTTGAGGAAAATATTGTTTTTCCACAACCAGTTTGTCCACAAATTAATGAACAATGAGGGGTTTTTGTCATAAAGTTTAACTGCTCCATAGTTTTATAACAGAATTTAATCTAATCCAGTTATTATTTTTATCATACTCTCCGTCAAAACTTGTTCAGTATAATAAAACCCTATGAGGCCTAAATGTGTAAGATTAATCCAATTTAGTTCTGTAAGATTGTTTCTATTTAAGTCAACATTGATTTTGTTGCTTGTTGTTATGATCTTAATATCCTCGCCATTGTGAAGAACGACGATGGTAACGTTAAGACGTTTAACGTCTAAGTTTTGCCAGCTAATATTAATTCCTTTTAAAGGACGTCACTAACGCCCACAACCCCCAACCCTCCACATCTTTAAAGACAGAAATTTCAAATATTATTGTGAACTTTGGTCTCCTAATTTCTGCTTGGAAAGAACTGTAATTTTTAGAAGCTTTTTTACAACTGTTCTTTTCTGTGGAGGATGTACTGTTTTTTCCCATACGGCGTTATTTCAATTTTTTTTTCCGACTATTCTGTCGTCCGGCATAAGACTTACATGTAAAGGGCCAGAGTTGATGCTTTTCTGAAACTTTTTTGACGGCTAAAATAGTAAAGGGGCTTATAAATTCAAATTTTATTTCCCATTCTAAATATGGCCTAAGTGCCATTTGAGGTCAGGTTTTCGAACTATTTATATTCATACTGGCCAACATTATTTGCCTCTAGATTGCGCAGTTGTTCTAGTTTAGGAAACTTTTTGCGTCGCCAACCTCTTGCGTTTATAATCACCATCTTTGTGTACCAAAACCATAAAGCGCCTATCTCACCGTTCTGTTCAAAGTCCGCAACATCTGCAAGGTCTTTTAATTCTAAGGTTATACACCTTACAGGCGCTAATGTAACTCCTGATTCTTCTGGCCCAGTGACATTTTTTTAGTAACGTATTATTTTATTTCCAAAACAATGTGCAGGTTATCACATTTTTACAACTTTCCCCGCTTTGTCTTTGATTTTTATATTAAATGATCCGACCCTCCCACAAACTAATCTTTTAACTGTAAATTAGGGAATTGTATAATTTCATAATCGCAATATGCAGCTTTCCCTGACGGAAGAGTCTTAAAACAGTTGAGGGCCTTCCATCATATAAGTTTTCATCAGTGCTCAGCTCATCCAAATGAACATAGAGTAATGATGTAATGCAAGATCGAGCGGATTTTTCCCTCAAAAAGTAGTTTTGTTTGACGTACTCTAAAACTATGAACGGGCCCCATTGGCAGTTTGTAAAGCCTAACATTTTAGCTAGCTCTTTATCAAAATAGTACCCTACTTTTTCTTCTTCAGGTTTGAAGGTCAACATGTTTTCAGATTCGCATTGTTAAGTTGAGAGCAATGTCCCAAGTTACTCATTGCTTCTTTTAGCGAGCAAAAACCCGTAATAACCTCAGGTATGGTTAACTGGCTAACTAATTTGGGCCCCTATTATTAACTTTTTAATCTTATTATTCTCCTTGGCTTTTCTTATATTTTAAAACCATACGACTTGTAGAATATTCATGGAGCGCGACCGTTCTGGTTCCGCATTCGTTATTAATAGCATTTCTAAAACGAAGGGCGGTCTTGAGTTGTTATTGTTACAAACATTTTTTAAAACAAATTAAAAATGATGCATTCAAATATACTGATGCAAAATATTCTGTTTGGCCGCACTACAATCTTAAAAAATATAAACAACTGACACCCTCGACATTTCTGTGACCCCAGGCTGACACTTTCATAAAAAGGGGAGTACTCCATTTAAGCAGATATCTTAACTCCCCTATTTAAAAATAGACTACATCGCCAAAAGTGTGGTTTAGTCATCCGATGCAGTTTTATCAGAACCTAGTTTTACTTTGCGTGTTTGTGCTTCAAACTGGGTGTGGAGTGTCGTATGCTATTCATTTTAAATCAACCTGATCCTTTGGTGAAGGTCAGTGTACAGATTTCATTTTTATTACACCTTCAGACGTATTTTGGGACTGAACTGCTGGAGCGCCTTACGAAATGACAAACCGTTTTAATCATTCAGCAACAGAATAGCCATGAAGGGCTTTTGAAAGATCTGTAACGAATTCAATATTACATCAAAGGACCGAACTTTAGACAAAAGACGGATCTTAATCATGGCTTAGGCACCCCTTTATTATTTGGGGCGTGCACCAGAAGTATAAGTATGATTGGATTCCTCCATACACATCATTTCTTCAGGCTCAGCTGTTCACCTGGGTCATTAGAGCAAGAGCATAAAAACAGCATGGACAACATTTATTTTGACGCTTCTAACGCCCCTAACCGAAAGCAGGAATAGAACCGAAATAAACGGACTCGGTTCGTACTTACGTTTGGTGTTGCTAGGTTCGCAAGCACAAACAAGATCGAAGATAACTGATCCTTTACTGTTTTGAGCCAAAAAGCAATACTTAGCAAATTTAGAGGATGCCTTTAATTCTACAGTTTGATTTACCTTCAAGTATAAAAAGGTTCCAAGCTGTTTTACAATACGCAACGTTCAAAGTAGACTTTGCTGTCTGGCACTGGTTTATACATGCTACCTTCTGACCTCAGACTCCAGGTAGGAACAATAATGGAACTACAACAATGAAATTCTTGTTGAGGAAATGAACCCAGAAGGTTGGACAAAACAACAATAAATTCTGAGCCAGTATATTGCAAGCATAAAAAAACATAGTGGACCCCCCCAGAATAAGTCATCCATTTCACCGCGGCCCAAAGCCCAAAAGGCCATTGAAGGACTCAGCCAAAGGCTCGCGGACTTGTTCGCGTGGGACCTGAATATGAAAAGACATGGCTTTTTCTTGGATTAATGACCGCCTTGGATTACTTGTCTTTATCTTACTAAAAATTAACCCAACTATTAAGAGAACTTAATTACCATAAGTGTCGGCCCATAAAAGACCAACTACTTTGCTATGCAGTAGACAAAAGCCAGCTAACAATACCCCCTATATACCTGGTGAAAGAGTCTATAGCTTTACCAGCTATTTTTTTAATAAATCGCAAGATCGATCAAGCTGTTTTTTTACCATGAATTCTCAGGTGGAGTGCGATGGTGGCGGAGGCACTGGGCTTTGACCTCCACCGCCACCTGTAATAGCCAACACCAGTGTACTTATTGCAATCCTAAGGCGTTATAACGCTTGCTTAATGTGACTCCTTGCTCTCTAAACAGTTGTTCTTATTCTGTCTGCTAGCGGTTGTGTCTTCATATACAAATTCATTTGGATAGTTTCTCTTATTCTCTCACATTGAGTTCGCAATTGTTTCCGGTTAGTAGAAACACGGCTAGGTCTTGCTGATCTCTCTTGTTCAAGATCTTTTAGTCTTTTGGGTTATTCTTTCTTTAATATCATGCCCTAAGTTGGCGTCATCTGCATCAACGGTTTTTTCTTTTTCTCTTTTTATGCTTCACTATGCGGTGGGTTTGCCCCCCCCCCCCCCCCCCCCCCCCCGCCCCCCCCCCCCCCCCCCCCCCCCCCCCCCCCCCCCCACCCCCCCCCCCCCCCCCCCCCCCCCCCCCACTCGAGTTCACCTAGTTTTGCCTAAATCTGTTTGTTAATTCGCCTTGATGGTTCTTAAAGGCACGATCAGGGCCTCTAATTCCTCGAGTGGGTATTGGGGGGTCGCGTATATAGTTTTTTAATGCCGTTTCTTTGAAACGACTGGTTTCTGCTTCTATTGCATTTATTATTTGATCTTTGGTTGATTTAAATTCTTGAAGTTCCATGTTTGTATTTTGGGTATCTGTTGGAGTTCTTGCAGTGTGTTTTGAAGTTTAGCATCTGCCTCCCCCTTAATTTTGGTTTAACAATGCAAGGCGATTTTGATCGCTCACACTGTGCCCTTTGTCTAAGTGTACTTTTTTTTTAAAAACGTTGATGAGTCTGGTTTAGATGTAAGCTTGAACAAGTTTGTCCTTGGCTCGCTCCTCACAAACAAAACATGGTCATTCTTTTACTTCAAAATCATTTGGGTCTATAAATTCGGGGAAGGTTCTTGGCCCTAAAGTTGGGTATTGTTCTAACCTTACTTTCTGTTAATTCACGCCGCAAAGAGAGCCCCGAGCGATGTTGTACCAAAGGAGTCATTTCACTCATGGTCGTTCTCCGCAGGATCTTAAAACATATAATCTTCATTTTCAATGCCTGCCTGTTTCTTTAATAATTAACCTTTTTTATTTTGTTTTATAAAAAAATGTCAACAAGCCTATGGCTCGATTCTTGACCCGACATAGAAGCCTGAAAATGCCCCCCCCTTTTTTTTTTACGGCGTGAGGAAATAAAGCGGAAATTACTGTTCACATAATCCATCTACTAATTGGATGCAGATCAAATTCATTACCGTCAAATTTCCAGACCTAGGAGCAGCTGGCATTGGATTGTGCCAGGCTCTGGCAACTTACTTTCAAAATAGAACTCGGAATTCAGCAACAGACCTAAACAGGACAGTAGTCAGAATCTGGGACGGGCAAATCGTTAAGAAAATTTCTATAAAACTTGAGGGGCAAGAAATATTTACTTTACACAATGCAGGACATATTTTTAACTATTCTGATCTATGGCTAACCGAGAATGAAGGGCCGCATCTTGCGTTTCAAGGAATAGATAATGAAGCAAGCCAAAAACATAGATAGGCGCTGAAGATGCTAATAAAGCGGCAAAAGGTATGTGGCTGTAAATTTGCGCTATATGGTAATCGCTTTTCCATTCCCTTGATTTTGAGTGTTAAAAAAGAGCATGCGCCATACTTTCAAGGAGCAATTAAAGACAGATTGTCATATGACTAACTTTTAATGAATACAAAACGGGTTTAAGATAACAGGACACTGATGCAAAGTACCAGCATTCTGACATTCTCGTTAGAGTTTGACGTTGTTGCAACCTAATTTTAGCAGGCGATTTGCATTGAGCAACACATATCAGGCAAAAATTAGCAATATATTACGATAGAGTGATTCAATTCATACACATATCCCAAGAAGGCAAGGCCGACGCTATATGGGGAATGTTAGTTTTAGCGTTCTCAGCAAGGATCGCTTAAAGGTATTTTATTTGGCTGTTTTGATGATGAAGAAAACCCTTTTGAAAGAGGAAGTGAAAAGTTTATTAATCCTAAAATAACGAAAGTACAATGTTCGAATTGGGGCAGTCCTAACCAAATCTACGCTAGTAGCGGGCTTAACCTTAACACCATTTTGACGAAATAAAGAAAATGTTTGGGGGGTGGGAGGTGTAGAAATCCAAAGTTGACCTTGTGTCTAAAGATCTACACCTTCACAATGTTAGACTTGATGATTATTTCACAACGAAAGACGGCTTATGGATTGACTCAAGGTCGACAGAGGATAATTCAGTTGCCTGGAACGTGGAGGGAGAACGGGTAGAGACATAATAAACCAGTCAAATTGCATAAAAGCAACAAAGATGGCGATAAAAAACCAGTTAATGCCACATTTGTTTTTAATATATGATGCGCAGCTGAATATTCAAGATAAACAGATTAAAGATATACATTACTAAATTATTTTTTATTTTTTAAAAAAGCATGTCTGCTTCAGGGTTTATCCAAAAGTGCCTCAGCGCCGCCAAAAGAGAGATAGTAGTAAACCTAGCATAAAAACCTTCAGATTAACAGAACATTACCACAAATGCAACAAAAACTAGAGCAAGACCTAAGACCTTTCCAAAATACAGCAAAACCAACGAAGGATATTCTGCTGCCTGTAATGCTGTTACATTATGATTAATACTGGAGCATCAAACTATAAGTGCTGCTGGCAGGAACAAGTTGTAGCCTCTTAGCAAGGGCATTGGCGACGCGGCTTTACCCTCTAGGAGGTTTGTCTTTAGTCTCGGTCTGTGTTCATTCGCTGTAAGTGCGGCTGGCAAAAAAATTAAAAAACTATCTCCAAAAGGCCACACAGCTCTGGTTAAACTAATAACGGCCTCAACTTTAGTTCGTTTAAACTGACAATAAATAAACCGCTGTTGACTCAAACACACGGATGAAGAATTTAATCGTTTTACAGGCCGATTTGATGACTACAAAAGACAACAGTTTGATCTTCAAAGAAAGGGCGAGGACAACTTTTTTCAAACAGAGACGCCGAGCAGATAAAAAAGGAATGCTTAAAAAAGTAAACCGAAAACATTAACTCTGTTCTAAACAGCTCCCATTAACAACATGAAGGGTTTGTTTATTACTTTAGTTTATGTGTCCAAGCACAAAAAGACCGTTGATATTGCTTCGATTAGCCGTTGTATTTTTTTTATTTAAATAAATTTGTAGCTTAGAGACACGAAAGACAGCATGGTAATGATATATGGAAGGCCCAGATGAATTGTTTGCGGAATGCTTGAGAGGAGAGCGTTATCAAGAGCACTGAATGATTTGATTTAGAAAGTCATTGACCCAACAAACGTGAGGCCAAGCGTTGTACATGCAATTTCTCAGTGCCAAGTAAACTTACATAGACCCGCCAGTTAAAGTAATGTTAGATGTTTTTATCGACTCTGTAACAATAAATGAAGAAAATCTAGAAGTCTGGGTCTTCTCAACTAAACAACAGACTATTCTTTCTCATAACGACTTAACACCCGGTTGGGCAGACGAACCTGCTTACACAGTTTGGACGCTGCCGCTGAAGCAGCTAAAATGGAGGCTCTGGTTGGTCAGAGGGCGAAGTCTTAGATATTAATTAAAACAGGCTAAGTATGCACCGATTGTAGGCAAGGTTACATTCCGCTACCTCGAGAGTTGGTTTCAAGAGAGCAGTTTGTAAACCTAAGATTCAGACGACAAATGTTTCATGGGTGTGTTCTTAGCATGGCTGCATTCATGTCCGGCGAACACGCAGAGAGAGTGACTAATCTATCGGCCAATTACACCAAAGATCTTAACTTAATGGAATATCCTATTCCTGTTAGTGTAGATCAAATTGATCAGTTAGAAGACACAAAAACAAACAATAACTGTTAATATTTACAACATGGGATGAGGGGGAACAAATCTACAGCCCATTTAACGTGACTAAGACACAGCCAACGCTTGGTGATCCAGACAAAAATCATGTTGACTTACTACTGATGTTTCACCAGCAGAGGCTCCTCATTACACTATTGATAGAACAATGAGTAATCTAATGCAGCATACTTCAAAGAATGGCATAAACAGAATTCTGTAGAAATGTTTAACAAGAAATCCATCTGTTCCAGCGCTGAGGCGAACTAAGAAACACTGTATTGGCCCAGTTGACTGTAAATCAGAACTATTCGCCCTCCCCTCCTGGATCTAACGTTAGTTTTTTAAGAATTGGAAAACGGATGCAAAAATTCTCCATATGTTGTTTACGCGACTTCGAATCATCATTGTTCCTTATGGAAGGGCCAGCTCCACAAAAAACTTCGAAAATCTGTATTAATGAGTAATCATCCAGATTTGGTCATTTGCCTTCATTTTTGTCAGGTCGGATGGCGCCCATTTCAGCCCAGAATTATTATAGAGGCCCAGAAGAGCTTGCAGAATACTTCTTAGAACGCATGCAGAAAGTGGGTATGACTGTTCTAATAATCTAAACTTATCTGAATCGAATGACGCCCTGCAGACCAACAACAGTATGGCTCAGCCACTCACTGGTTGGTTTGTGGTTTGGTCTCTATCAGACGCAGAGAATCCAACAGTAACGAGACATGATCACATTAGCGGAAAAGTACGAGGATGCAGCGCCACAGCTAAATGCAATCTTCAACTAAAGTTTGATCCCTAAGACATGGGAGAGCTGCCCATCTTTCTTTTAACTTGCGAGGTTTAGACTCCCCCTTATATGCAGCAGTAACCAGGCTCTTCAGGTAGCATGCCATTGCACAATCATCAGGAAAAAGATACATGTGCTTTATCTGAATAAACATGTCCTTTTTATGACTCTATGCAAAACACATGGATGGGTTCATTAGAGTCACTGGCTATGTCCTTAAAGTCCTGCCCAAAAACGGAAGGAATAATTTTGACCCAAACATGTTAGAAAAGGCCGTGTTTACCCTTATGAATACTGAAACAGTTGGGAAAGGTTTGACGAAGATACACTTCCTCCTAAAGGGCGTTCTTTTCTAGTCTTAGGAGGAAAAGGACATCAAGTGATTCTGATTCCAGCTGCTCACGACAGGTGGCAGAAGTTAGAGTGTAAAACGATGGGAGGAGCCTATCCATGTCTCCTACTTAATGCCTGATTGTATGTTTGTTGGCGGGACGTTCTTTGAAAACTATAGAAAGCCCTGCATGAACATTAATAGCCCTGGATCCCGCATTACCTTTCTGCGCCGCGGATGAGTTGGGAACG
The DNA here is from genome assembly GCA_018398815.1 of Conus ventricosus. Lineage (NCBI taxonomy): Eukaryota > Metazoa > Mollusca > Gastropoda > Neogastropoda > Conidae > Conus > Conus ventricosus. The sequence continues at coordinate 98,932,608 of CM031600.1, forward strand.
TTTCTTAAAGTTTACTGGGTAGAGGAATTGATTTATTGTTGACCTGCCCATTGATTCAGATGATTTGAAAACGGATTGCGGTGGAGGAATTAGTAAGGCGTCGCATCCATTTCTGTTCAATAAAGCAAACAACAAATACTAGGAAAACTAATGATCCAAGTAAAAGGTCTAACTATCTAATGTATTTAGGATGCGATCAATCTGTATGATGGGCAAATGGCGGCAATCACTTCCATTACGTAACTTTAAAATGTACAAGGCGGGCGATTCCGATCATATTTCAAAAGGCTTAAAGTGGTTGGGGCAGTTTAACGCCTGATCCACAGCGTGGTTTTATTCTAGACGTAGTTGACTTAGAATATCCTCAGGAACTCCTGACCTGCATATTAATGACTATCCATTAGCAGCAGGAACGTCTAAAGGATGGAATCCGCAGGGGCAGAAACACACCTAAATACTTGTGCCTATAATTGCTTTCGCAGCAAAAATAAAAATTATGGTCTGTCATTACCAGACTCTACAATTTATTTAAGACATGGTTTGAAGTTGACAGCCCGTTCATCGTATAATTGCTTTTGCATCAAGAAACCTAGTCATCGAACCATACATCATCCGGAAGACACTGATCTCAGAACTAATCACAGATGCTTCGGAAAAAGACTTTTTCAAGTGCATGAACAACAGCTGTTTCGGTTAGACTATGGAGAATCCGCACAAGCCGTAAAGATTGTCAGATTGGTGACTTAAAGAGAAAACGAAGCAATGAAGTGACTCAAAACCTATTATCAGGACTTCAGAAGCTTTCACTTGATCAGCTTTTTGGCATACTGATGAAAAAAAAGAAAGTCTAATTGGCAATACTGTTTTTATCGGGTTACTGTTTTAGAATTATCAGCTTTTTGATGTTAGAATTTCTCCTTTATGACTACTTTAAAACCCCTGTATCCCCAGTCAGAGTGGCTTTACACCGATACAGATAGTTTTGTTATAGATATCCCTATTGAAGACATCTATAAAGACATGGATTAGGAAGTACTAAAGGGCATGCAGGATGGTATGACACGGTCCGTTACCTAAAGATTCGCCTTTGCATTTCAAATTACTAACAAAGAAGGTTTAGGGAAGATGAAGGAGGAATTATCTGGAAGGTGCTCAAGGCAGTTTGTTGGTTTAAGTAAAAAATGTACAGTTATTTCGAGGCCAGGAGAAAATCATTAAGAAAGCAAAGGGGGAATATCTCGGCAGCGTTGTGTGCATGTCAAACATTTCACATGACAACTACAAAGATGCATTGCTTTGGCAATAAGACTTTTCGTTCATGACAACGTTAAAACTGCGATCAATTCTACATGAGATCAAACAACAGTTTGTAACAAAGAAGTCGTTAGATAGAACGACACAAAACGTGGTGTGTTGTTATCCAGAGTTTTCATATGCAATTGGGCATGGAGGACCGCATAAAACATGGGGGGGGGAGGTTTATATTTTTGCTCTAGCTACTTTTAGTTAAGAATCAAATCATAGCTTTAACAATCCAAGTTCACTTTACAATCTATTTTCCTCTGTTTGCTTGACGGCCGTTCGAAGATTTTTTTATTTATTTCAAGATATTCTTTTCCCCAATTTGGGTTTTTGGATTGTAGGTGATCTGGAGATTTAGCATGCATTGATTAATCCCGAAAATTGTTTCCTTAATAGCTTACACGCATTGAAATGTCCCGTCTCATTTTCAAGGTCTCGTCCTTTACCATTATTGTTTGTTCTGCGCTTCCTTTCTGGCCTTCATTTTAAACCAAATTATGTTTACGTAATTAATTAAAGGGAAACTGTGTCTGGTGGGATTATCTGCAGTTCTTCTTTCACATAAGATTCTTTGAGGAGCTGGTTGTTTTGTTGTGTCAGTTTCTCGTAAATAATTACACGGGGCGGAATTCATTTTTACATATTCTTTTTATTTCATACGGGTCAACCACTCCAAACTGGAATCTGTTGCCCTGATGCGAGTGTCCCCTTCTTGCTTCCCCGGTTAATAAAGGTACCTTACTTTCAACCAATGGTAATAGTGTGCCGGATGAAGTTTCTATTCTTCAACAACATTTATTGTTTTTTCTTTTTGATTGCTTGTACTGGTTTTAGCCCTTTATATTCTTCATTATTCATTGCGCGCGCAAAACTGAGGGCAGTCTTCTAACCCATTCTGTGTTGCGAGAATCTGTCATAAGCTCTCTGTGTTACTGGTAGGAAAAAAGTCTTTCAGCTAACTGTTTGTAAAGTTTTTCATTAAAGGCTGTGATCTGTGAACCTCCTGGATGCTCCTCTGTTAATGGTACTCTATGGTTTTTTTTTAACAATAATTGATTCACTTGGCTTTTAATTTCTTTCCATACACGACTTGAATCATGCGAGGATAAGTTAAGGGGACCCCGTTGGTTATATTAGTTTGTACAGCAAACAGCAACAGCAGAAGCACTCTTTTGTGTTAATGGTTCCGCATCTTTGTATCTTGAAGCTTATGTCAAAAGACTGTAAGTGCGTTACTTAAATCTTTTTGTTTTCTATTCGTATCACGATGGGTTAATTATAGAAGGTCCATTTGATGGGTGTCGTTTGGAGTTGTGTTCAACAATGTGTGGTCTCTGTATATGTCTAGGCGCTGGTATTTAAATTTGCCAAAAACGCTTGTTTAGAAGATAACCATTCTTTCGCGTTTGTTCACTGACTCCAGCTGCTCTTGGCTTAGCTTTTTGATTGCTGTGATTCCCTTTTCCAAAAATCCTTTGGGCAATAATAGATTTTGTTCATTTTTTATTCAGCCAATATTAAGCGCAACAAATTACACACGGGTATACCAAGCAATAAACCGATTTCTTGCATCTTTTGTTTTTCTGATGGGTGATAAAAGTTCACTGAAATTGTTGGTGGGGGCAAGTTTCCTCGGGGGATTGGTTTGCCTGTTACTAGATAATATGTTTTATTGTCTTGATCAAACATTCTTTAAATGTGGTAAGCTGCATGCCCTGTTTTTTCAGTGTGTTATTAATAGAATCTTAACTGCTCAATTATCTGGCTTTTCATAGCGGATCTTGTGCAGAGTAGTTGCTCCACAGCCTTTGTTATGTCTTTTTCTATCGCCTTCATCCGTAGTTTATAAATGCGTAATTACTTCCCACTAAAAAGCGAGCGCATTTAACACAGCGCCGCCTATCATCATTTCGAGTGAAGCCATTTTCTATAAATGTAATTTTTATTTACATATTTATACAGTCTGGAATTTCTCCTTCTTGACTAGAAAAATCTTTCGTGGAAACGAAAGCTGAATGATAGCAATTAGCCTTTGGCTGGAATCTCCAAGTCTAGTTTGCCAAGATCTGCTGGTTTACATTCTTAACAAGCTTTTACCAAGCCTTGATTATCCTACACTTGACTCCAATAACCGCTGAAAGGTATACAAGGTTGGCAACAGTTTTTTCGGTGCTCATTTTTCAGAACATAAAATAATTATAATTAATAAAAAACATGCAGTGGATTGATTACTACAGCTACAAGGCAGCCTAAACCTTCCTGAACTTTGAATGACCAAGTTGACGACCAAGCTATGATGGCAAAAAAGGAGAGGCATGTATTCTTTGGCGCATGTGGAAAAACAAATCGGTTCCTCGGAACTGAATTCAGCAATGAACAGTTCAACAGATGTCGCGCAAGACATTTTAAAGTATCATAACCAGGTATGAAGCGCAGCTGGGGTCGGAGAATGGTAAAAAGCCGTTTTGGGGCAAACGGTTCTTTAGGTTTGTACACTAAACTCGTTAGTAGGATTTGCTCCCATTGATTCTGAACAGATCTTACGTTATTGATTTAGCAAGATTCAGTTTTAACAAGTCTTTAGAGTCTCTAGGATGTGATCTTACTACAGATTTGGACATTGTTATCGCCATTAATCATGGGATTAATAACTTTTAATCATATAGATTTTGTTTCCCTTCAAAATGAACGAGCTGGAAAATCATCAGAACCAGGAAAACATTGATCCAGGTGGAGAAAGTAACAAGCCTGAAAATCAGCAGAATCAGAAACAACACTGAATAGGTGGGGACCAGTGAAAGCATACTGGGCATCGTGTTAAAGCAGGAAGAAAATTAGCAGAGTGGAACAGACAAAAAAAAATTAATGTTACAGAATAAAATCATCATGAAAACATAACACCACCAACGCCAGAACAAGTTGATTCAATGCCGGCTATAAAAACTCCATGTGATCAAGGCCTACAGCGCCAAAGTCTTCATGGATATTGAAATTAAAAAACTGTTGCATTTTTGGCGCCCCTTGCTGCTGTGGGGTGGCGGTTATTACTGTTATAAAATATTTAAACAATGGCAGCCAAAACAAAAGCAATCAAAAAAAATCTGAACCGCTAAAGACAAAAAACAACAGCACGCCAGCACCGCCAATAACAAAAGATATTTTGATCCATTTCAGATGGCATAATATTTTAAAGAACTTAAATTTACATTTTTTTAATAAAAAATAGAAATGGCGTATTATAAAATGATGGGGCATAAAATAAAGACATGGGGTCTATAAAAGACATTTCATAGACCGGATTGTTAATCAATGCGGGTTTAGGATGTAAGAACTTCATTATGATTTAGGAGAGAACGCTAGAGCAAGACATCCTCAACTGATGACACGTTTTTTGAGGCGTGTGTGTACTATATTAGACATCTACTATTTTAAGATAAAAAAACATAGATGGTAATTTATCAATAAGTTAACTTAAATAAAAACTTGGTTGTGCTTAAAGGATACCTTAAGATGACTTAATCAAGGAACTTCATTAAGTACTTGATGTAATTAAATTAAGAAAACTTTAATTAAGAACTTGGGCCCTCCCCCCCCCCACCCCCCCCCCCCCCCCCCCTTCTTTTATATATATACGGGTGATTTAATTAAAAAACTTTAATTAAGGACTTGGGGTAACTTAATCAAGAACTTATTAAGAACTTGATGTAACGTAATTAAGAAACTTAATTAAGAACTTGGGGTAACTTGAAAAAAAACTAAATAAGGGACGTGGGGGGAACTTAATCAAGAACTTTAATTAAGGACTTTGGGTGACTTGGGGGTGACTTGGGGTAACTTGGGGGGAGTGAGGTGTCAAGTGTCTCAAAGTAGAGATCTGGGGGCACTTTCTTTGTGACTGAAGGCAGCAAAACAGGCCCAAACGTTTGACCTAGTTCGCTGCTGTGCTTTGCAGGTCAGCGTTCTTACAGGAACGTTTGAACATAGTTTCGCTGCTGTGCTTTGCAGGTCAGCGTTCTTACAGGAACGTTTTTGACCTAGTTCGCTGCTGTGCTTTGCCAGGCCAAGCGTTCTTAAGGAACGTTTGACCTAGTGTCGCTGCGGTGTGCTTTGCAGGCCAAGCGTTCTTACAGGGGAACGTTTGACTAGTTCACTGATGGGCTTTGCAGGGTCAAGCGTCTGACAGGAACGTTTTTGACCTAGTTCGCTGCTGTTGCTTTGCAGGTCAAGCGTTCTTACCCCCAGGAACGTTTGACCCTAGTTCGCTGCCTGTGCTTGCAGGTCAAGCGTTCTTACAGGAACGTTGACCTAGTTCGCTGCGGTGCTTTGCAGGTCAAGCGTTCTTCTGGAACGTTTGACCTAGTTCGCTGCTGTGCTATGCATGGTCAAGCGTTCTATACAGGAACGTTTGACCTAGTTCGTGCTGTGCTTTGCAGGTCAAGCGTTCGTTCAGGACGTTTGACCTAGTTCGCTGCTTTGGCTTTGCGGTCAAGCGTTCTTACAGAAGTTGGACCTAGCTCACTGCTGGTGCTTTGCAGGTCAAGCGTACTTACAGGAAAGTTTGACCCTAGTTCGTGCTGTGCTTTGCAGGTCAGCATTCTTACAGGAACGTTTGACACTAGTTCGCTGCTGTGCTTTGCAGGTCAAGCGTTCTTAAGGAAACGTTTGAACCTAGTTCGATGGCTGTGTTTGCAGGTCAAGCGTTTCTTACAGGAAGTTTGAACCTAGTTCGCTGCTACACCCTTTTTTTATTAAAAACGAACAACCCCACACAGTATGTGTTTGTAATTAATCGTTATTTTTTGGTTAATTGAAGTCTTACTGTCAGAGAACAGTCATATGACGCTTCTAAAGTCAACGGTCGAACTGGTTGAACTGTGTAATGCAGGTTGGATATTTAACCTCGTTTAATTGCGCATGCCCAGTGGAATCAAGTCACTGAGTATGAGAGAAACTGCATAAATGCCAATTCCTAGGGCCAGCTGCTCCGAAACTGGGTGAGGGAGCCGCTTGCCTAGATTGGCCATTTATCAGTTCTATACTGTGTCATCATGTTGTTCTTCTTCCTTTCATGCTCCCTCCCTCAACATGCTCCTGAAGGACTGTTGTCATCATGTTCTTTCTTCCCCTCATGTCCCTCCTTCAACAGCTCCTGGAAGGACTGTGTCATCATGTGTTCTTTCTTTCCTCATGCTCCCTCACTACAGCTCCCTGTGAAGGACTGTGTCATCATGTGTTCTTTTTCCCTCATGTCCCTCTCTCAACCACTCCCTGAAGGACTGTGTCATCATGTTGTTCTTTCTTCTCTTCATTGCTCCTCTCTAACCTACTCCCTGAAGGACTGTGTCATCATGTTGTTCTTTCTTCCTCATGCTCCCTCTTCAACCACTCCCTGAAGGACTGTTCATCATTGTTGTTTCTTTCTTCCCTATGCTCCTCTCTCAACCCACTCCCTGAAGGACTGCTTCATCCTTGTTGTTCTTTCTTTCTCATGCTCCCTCTCCAACCACTCCCTGAAGGACTGTGTCATCATGTTGTTCTTTCTTCCTTCATGCTCCCTCTCTCACAGCTCCCTGAAGGACTGGTCATCATGTTCTTTTTTCGACCCTTCATGCTCCCTCCTTCAACAAGCCCCCTGAAGGACTGTGTCATCATGTTGTTCTTTCTTCCATTATGCTCCTCTTAGCAGCTCCTGAAGGACTGTGTCATCAAGTTTGTTCTTTCTTCCCTTCATGCTCCTCCTTCACAGCTCCTGAAGGACTGTGTCATTCAATGTTCTTTTTCTTCCTTCAAGCTCCTCCATTCAACAGCTCCCTGACGGACTGTGTTCTGTTTCTTTTTTCCCTTCATTGCCCCTCTCTCAACAGCTTCCCTGAAGGACTGTGGTCATGTTCTTTTCTTACCTTCATGCCCCTTCTCAAAGCTCCCTGAAGGGACAGTTGTCCTCTGTTGTTCTTTCTTCCTTCATGCCTTCCTCCTCAACAGCTCCCTGAAGACAGTATCATCAAGCATACTGGGCCTTGTTACATCAGTCATACAACACAGTTTTATTTTCTTGTATGATATCAGATCTTCGTATGGGCCAGTGTACAGTACATTAAATTGAAAGGAGAGAAAGTATTACTGCTAACTGAATATCTATTAACTCAACACTAACACAACGAAAACTTTTGGAAGTGCCCACTCATAATGAGTCTTTCCGATGGCAGAGAGGCACAGGCCAGTTTTTGCAGCTCCTACGGTTTCCAATTCCATCCTTGTGTTTGTGTTCCTGACTCAGGATCATCCCCCCCCCCCTCCTCCTCCCCGCCCCCATTTTTTTTCTTTTCGCTGCTGTTTCAAGTGATGAGTAGACGCTGAAGTTGCTTTATAAATAGAATCATTAGTTTCAATTTTACATCCAGACTGACCTTGATCTACAAAATATAAACATTTCCACATTGCACCTTCTATGAGTATGTTCGAAAATTTCACTCTGTGTGTGCCACTCATTTGGTGATGTTGCAAGAGTAATATGAGGTGGCAATAAGGTTAGTGTGCTGATCTACTTAGCTATTCTGGAAATGTTTCATTATATGTCACTGATAAAAAAAACCAAAAAAAACACCAAAGTGTTGCTTGATCATGTAAACTAAAAAATAATAAAATATAAAAAAAACCAGTAAACAAGTGGGGTAAAATTTGCTCCCATAAGAAAACCTAACACAGAGTAACTTTTATTCAAGACTGGCACAGCCTTTTAAACTTGAATAAAGTCAGACAAATACACAGACGAACAATCTAATAGTGGGGGAAAAAAACACAAGCGCAGGCCAACAACTAAACTGTCTTCACAGTAATGACTTGGCAAAGATTTGGACTTAAGGAGGAGAGGGGGAGGGGGACCAGTTTGAAGATGGAGAAACTGGGAACATGAAAGTAAGAAAATTATTACAGATATGAAAACTCTTCACTAGCTGCATAGAGAACCATCGCAATCCCTTTGAAGGCAGATATATTTGTATTTGCCTGCTCCGAGGCCTTTCGTCCACTGGGTTGGAACTCATCAGGGAGACACGGCTGGTTGTGTCTGCGCTCCTGGCGTCAAATAGAGACACACCACAGTCCATAATACTGTGGTGTTCTCACCACCAAGGGAGCAAAAAAGAATCATTAGCAGGAGCTAATTATTTTCTTACTTTCATGTTCCCAGTTTCTCCATCTTCAAACTCGCCCCCCCCCCCCCTCCTCCTTAAGTCCAAATCTTTGCCAAGTCATTACTATGAAGACAGTTCAGTTGTTGGCCTGCGCTTGTGTTTTTTTCCCCACTATTAGATTGTTCGTCTATGTATTTGTCTGACTTTATTCAAGTTTAAAAGGCTGTGCCAGTCTTGAATAAAAGTTACTCTGTGTTAGGTTTTCTAATGGGAGCAAACGTTACCCCACTTGTTTACTGTTTATATCTACTGTTCCCTGCCTCATTTCATTTCCAATTTAAAAAAAAAAAACCTCTAAATTTTGTAAATTTCTGATGTTTCTCAAACTTACAAAAAAATTGATACACTTGACTGGGTCTTTTTCTGAACAACTGTATAATTCCAAGATTGGTGGTAAAGACCGAAACAAAAAAAGGGGGGGGGTTAAAGAGGAAACAAAAGCAATGCACAACGTTTCCACTTTTTCAAGTGGCATGAAACTGAGGACACAGGAATTGTTTCAACAAATCTGAAGTGACAAGAACTCAAAACACAAACACACACACATAAAGGGGGAAGGCACAGGGATTGTTTCAACAATCTGAAGTGATAAGAACTCACAAAAAAACCCGCACCACACCCACACACAACACTGACCAAGGGGGAAGAAAACACACAACACACACACACACACACACCACACACTCACCCATACACACACACACACCCACGCACACCCACAGATGCACGCTCCCGCCCTCATCCCCCACCCCACCCACCCCCCACAACAACCACCCCACCCCCACCCCACCCCCACCCCCCCCCCCCCCCCCACTTCACATGGTATAGTTAGAATGGTGACTCCATCACTTCAGTCCTTGATGTTCAGTCCGTGGGGAGTGATCGTCCCTAGCCTAGAGATCAGAGATGATTCAAGGAATTTACGGTGTATGGCATCTGAGTGGTTTTGGTGAACAGCAGAGACTGACATATTGAAACACGTTATGTCAGGGCTATTGAAATGTGTACCTATGGGGTGTCCTTATTCAAGTTGACAGCCTGGAGATGTTCCCTGAATCTTTCATCCAGGGTCCGGTAGGTCTCGCCACAGTAGAGTTTGGAACAGAGGCTGCATGAAAGAATGTACACCAGGTTGGAGGATCGGCAAGTGAAGGGGATCTGATGGTGAAACTTTTGCCTAGATGGGCCCTGAAGGTGTTAGTGGTTGTATTTAAAAAGGGGCAGGTTTTGCATCGGGGTTCGTTGCGCGGTGGTTTCCTGGTGGAGAGCTACTCGGTGAGTCTTTGTAGATGGCTCGTACTAGATGATCCCTGAGGTTGGTGTCACGCAGGTATGCCACTAATGGAGGTTTGTCGAAGGTGGACTTGAGTTTGGGGTCTTTCCTCAGGATGTCAAAGTTTTTCACAAGGATGTTTTTAACTGGGAGGTTGTGTGGGTGGTAGGTCAGAGTAAGGACTGGTCGGTCTGACTGATCTTTGTTCTGAGATGGGGTCATGGCCTGAGTCCTGGGGGTGCGAAGGGCACGATTGGCGGCATCGATGATGACTGCTTCAGGGTACCCGCGCCTTCGGAAGAAGGAACACATCCAGTTGACCTGCAGTTTGAAGTCGTCATCATTGCTGCACAGTCTTCTGAGGCGACAGAATTGAGAGTAAGGGATGCTCTTCTTGGTAGACTGTGGTGGCTAGATGTGAACTTGAGGAAGAATGTGAATCAGTTGCTTTGTAGAACACTGATGTTTTCAGTTGATCTGTGCTGGTGATGGATACTCGAATGTCTAGAAAAGATACAGTTGTTTCAGAGATGGTGTAGGTGAATTTCAGGGCTGGGTGGAATGAAGACACAAAGTGTATGAAATCTAGAAGTTCAGCCTTGGTGCTTGTGGTGATACCTATGATGTCGTCAATGAAGCGTCTGAAAAAAGGAGGGACACGTCCAGGATATGAAGAGAGTATCTGCTCCTCGATGAAACCCATAAAGAGGCATGCGTAACTCGGCCCATCTTGGTGCCCATAGCCACCCCTCGGGTTTGAACGAAGTGGCAATCGCCGAAACAGAAACTGTTCAGTGTCAGGACCAGTTCTGCCAGCCTTAGGATGGTTGTGATGTCGATGTCAAAGGTGCTGTTCTTCAGAAAATGTTTTATGGCCTGTAGACCCTCATTGTTCCCTGAATCTTTCATCCAGGGTCCGGTAGGTCTCGCCACAGTAGAGTTTGGAACAGAGGCTGCATGAAAGAATGTACACCAGGTTGGAGGATCGGCAAGTGAAGGGGGATCTGATGGTGAAACTTTTGCCTGATGGGCCCCTGAAGGTGTTAGTGGTTGTATTTAAAAAGGGGCAGGTTTTGCATCGGGGTTCGTTGCAGCGGTGGTTTCCTGGTGGAGAGCTACTCGGTGAGTCTTTGTAGATGGCTCGTACTAGATGATCCCTGAGGTTGATCTGCTAGTCTCTGTATCTCAAAGAATTAATGCAAGTTTCAGAGTACAACTAATGTACAGACAAAAACAACTAACATGATTTCTGGGAATAGGTTTCACTTAAGAAGATACCTTAATTTCATATAGATGTAGTTTCAGAGTACAACTGATGTACAGACAAAAACAACTAACATGATTCCTGGGAATAAGTTTCACTTAAGAAGATACCTTAATTCCATGTAGATGATATCAGCCTAATGTAGAGCAGAGATTGTCTGATATTACAGTTGAATGAACTGAAGACTCTATCAGTCAGCCCTCCTTGATAAAACAAACGTCATACTTGTTGTTGACATGAGCTACGGGTTTGTACTAAAAATAAAAAATAAAAAATAAAAAAAGCACAAAATGTAGAAACTTTATGATCCAGTTGGACTAAATGTCCAAACACAATATACATCAAAGACAGCTGATAAGTCATACTAGTCACACTAAAAACAAACACTTGTGCATAACCTTGTCTTCATTTCAGGGCAGGGGCTAATGCTTTGATCAGTGAAAGTAAAAATCACTCACTGTGACCTTACTTTCAGTAGGGTTCAATCTCATGAGCATCTCCAAATGACTGAAAGTTCACACAGTTAGTCATTCAATCCATGTTAGAAACAAAATTCATTTACAAACAACCAAGGAATGTGTTGTTTTTTTCTTAACATCAAATTTCCAGATTCTGACTGACCTAGGTCAGTTCTTACAGATTTTAAAAGGCATCTCATTTTCTCCAAACTTTTCCAGAACTTTAATGCCACTTGATCTTTGATGCCACTTGCACTCTGTTTGTTACTGAACTGGCTTCTTAACATGTGACCTCAAGACACGAGGATGACTCCAAAACAAAGTGTCTGGACACTGGCTATGCTCTCTCTTCTCTCTTTGTTCCTCGATGAGAACTCCGACACTGACAACTGATAAGATTTCTTCCTCGATGAGAACTCCGACATTGACAACTGATAAGATTTCTTCCTCGATGAGAACTCCGACATTGACAACTGATAAGATTTCTTCCTCGATGAGAACTCCGACATTGACAACTGATAAGATTTCTTCCTCGATGAGAACTCCGACATTGACAACTGATAAGATTTCTTCCTCGATGAGAACTCCGACATTGACAACTGATAAGATTTCTTCCTCGATGAGAACTCCGACATTGACAACTGATAGATTTCTTCCTCGATGAGAACTCCGACATTGACAACTGATAAGATTTCTTCCTCGATGAGAACTCCGACATTGACAACTGATAAGATTTCTTCCTCGATGAGAATCCGACATGACAACTGATTAGATTTCTTCCTCGATGAGAACTCCGACATTGACAACTGATAAGATTTCTTCCTCGATGAGACTCCAACATTGACAACTGATAAGATATTTATGTGCTTGACCGTTTCTCATCCCACCATGAAGTCTCCACATTCAGTCTTGGAGATAATACCTGATGACAATACCAGTGTGCTGTGTTCTTTGTTTCCACTTAATCCATTACAGGCACATGATGGCTCACACACAGTGGTCCTAGGAAAATGAATGTCTGTCAATGTGCGTGCAAGGTATCTGTGCCTGTGTTTACCCACAAAACCTGGTTTAAAGTTTCATCTGTAAGACTGGAGTATTCGCAGATGTTATGATAAAAAAAAAAAGTGTCCAGCCTGGGTATCTAAAGACGGATTCAGACCTCAAACCCTGGAAAAAGGATATGATGCCTTCCACATATGCACGCACACCCTGAAAAAGGTTTCAACCCTAACTACCTTTATGCAAGGACACAAAGTCCTGCTCCTCTCTACCACAGTCCACAACACTGACCTCTCCGGCAGAAACTTGCTGCTTGGCCATACTCAGTCTCTGTGAATGGTAGACAGCACCATAACATCATTCCCTTCTTCACCTGGTAACCCCCGATCTCCACATCCCCGCCGCCTCTCTGTCCAATCTGGGAGACAACAGTTCATTAAAAATGACAACACACAAGAAGATAGGGAGATTGCAAGTGCATACCTAGCACAAAACATACTGGTATACATGTATGTACATATGTAGATGGACTCGACACCACACATTCATATGTTACTCTAATGGATCACAATCACAGACAGACAGATAAATAATGCATTAACACACAACATGCAAAGAGCACACATACACATGCATACAAGCAAATGTCACATACAACACACACACACACACACACAGCCACACGCATACACAAATAAACAAGTACACACACCACCAGACCAGACAATCGTGGACACTTTACAAACCTTAATGAGCTGATAAAACAGCCATTTGGTGGCATCATACCTTTACACCTTCTCATTCCTATGTAGTAGAATCCATGAAGTACGGGTCTCATACACCAATCTTTGCCCATAAAACACTGATCAACGATAACGTGAAGGTTCCTTTTCACTGAAAGAAGGTTAGATTCATTGAATCATGGAGGATTTATGATTTAACAAATCCAAAGGTTACGTCTTGGAGATTTAGAACCATAATTTCAGAGAATCCGCTGAAATTCACTTTTAAGGCCCCACAGAAATCCGGATATTCAGTGTAATAACTTACATGAACCCTAGGATTCAGTCTGAAAGGGCTAACAGGGGAAACAGGAGGATTTATCTGATGACTTACAGGGAAACCTGGAGGATTCAGTCCCTTATTTACGGAACCTGGGTTAGTGGATGACTTACAGGAATCCCGAGGATTCAGTCCCGTGACTTTCAGAAAACCCGGGGGGTTCAGTGTGAAACTGACAAATCCTGGAGGATTCAGTCTGTGACTTCAGGAAAACCCCGGGGGATTCAGTCTGATCTTTCAGAATCCTGGAGGGTTTAAATCGATGACTTTTAGAATCCTGAAGTATTCAGCTGATGACTTCAGGAATCATGGGGATTCAGACTGATGACTGACAGAATCATGGAGGATTCAGTCTGATGACTTATAGGAATCATGGAGGATTCAGTCTGATGACTTACAGGAATCATGGAGGATTAAGTGTGATGACTAACAGGAATCATGGAGCATTCAGTCTGATGACTTACAGGAATCATGGAGGATTCAGTCTGATGACTACAGGAATCATGGAGGATTCAGTCTGATGACTTACAGGAATCCTGGAGGATTCAGTGTGATGACTTACAGAAACCATGGAGGATTAAGTCTGATGACTGACAGGAATCCTGGAGGATTCAGTCTGATGACTTACAGAAACCAATGGAGGATTCAGTGTGATGACTGACAGGAATCCTGGATGATTCAGTGTGATGACTTACAAGAATCCTGGAGGATTCAGTCTGATGACTTACAGGAATCCTGGAGGATCAAGTGTGATGACTTACAGGAATCCTGAAGGATTCAGTCTGATGACTTACAGGAACCATGAGGATTCAGTCTGATGACTTACAGGAATCCTGGAGGATTCAGTCTGATGACTTATAGGAATCCTGGAGGATTCAGTGTAATGACTGACAGGAATCATGGAGGATTCAGTCTGATGACTCACAGGAATCATGGAGGATTCAGTCTGATGACTTACAGGAATCCTGGAGGATTCAGTGTGATGACTTACAGGAATCCTGAAGGATTCAGTCTGATGACTTACAGGAACCATGGAGGATTCAGTCTGATTTTTCTTTCTTTCTTTCTGCGTACGCAGGTTTATACTCCTGCGGACACTCCCTGAAATTTCACGGGCAGTGGAGTTTTTGGTGTGTATGACCTTTTTTTTAACCCCCATTAAGGCACCCCAAACCTACTCCTTTCTTGGGGGGAAGGGGGGGGGGGGGTTGGCATGTTTTATGTGTAAGGTTCATCCATACCCGGCCAAAACGGGCCCTTCTTTTTCCGAAGTTGGTGATGGGTTTTTTACGTGTGTGAAAAGATGTTTTTTGCTGGCTTTTTCAAACAGGGGGAACCTGGGTTTATAGTCCATTCAAAGGATGAAAATGGGAAAGGAGTAAAACCCAAATTTTAAACCCTCCCGGGGGAAAAAAAATCCCCTGTACCAAAAACCCCCCGGCGGGGATTAAACCCCCAAAAACCCCCAAAGGATCCCCAAATTTACGAGTCAGGCGCTCACCAACTGAGCTTTCCGGGTTTCAAATTCAGCCCTGATGACTTACGGGAACCCCCGGGGGGATTCATTGTAAAGGACTGACGGGAAATCAGGGGGGAATTTCAGTCTGACGATTTACAGGAAATCAGGGGGGGGTTCAGCCCTGATGACTTTCAGGAATCCTGGGGGGTTTCCCTTTGTATGACTTCCCGGGGAATTTCATGGGACAAGACTGTTATCAAAACATGGAAACGGGATCCTTTTCCCCATTACTTTATTACTGCATGCATGGTTTTTTGTTGCCATATATCACTATGTGGTAAATGAATCTCCCCTTTCTGGTTTTTTCCCCCCCCTCCCTTGAAAGCTGCTGTTGCCCGACCCTTTTGAAAAACCCCCTTTCTTTTGGCCCCCTAAAAAAACCTAAAAAATACGCCCCCCCCCCCCCCCCCCTTCCCCCCCCAACCCTTGGTCCCTTGTCTTTTTTCTTTTTTTTTTTCTTTTTCTTTTTCTGCGAAAGGGCAGGCGGGATACTCCTCGGACACCCCCCCTGTATAGCCGGGGAAAGTGGAGTTTTTGTGTTATGCCCCTTTTTATCCCCGCCTTTAAAAGGCACCAAAACCCCATCTTGGGGGGAAAGGTGCTTTGTTTTAATTTTTTTTCCCCGGGGTTTTTTCCTTTACCAAGGGGCCAAATTTGGCCTTCTCTTCCGAAATTGGGTGTTTGGGTTTTTAAAGTGTGTGAAAATTGTTATGCGTGGCTTTTCACACAGGGAACCCCTGGGTTTTTTAGTCTCATTGAAGGAATAGGGGGGAATGGAGTCAAAACCCAATGTTAACCCCCGGGGGGAAAAAATTTCCCCCAAATTCCGGGGAAATTCAAACCCCAAAACCCCGGGTTCCCGTTTCCGGGCGTTTCCCCAAACTGAGCATCCGGCCCCCTGTTTTTTTTTTCCCAAAGATAATTGAAAAGATGGGGCCAACTTCTCCAATTTCCAAAAAACCCCCCTTCCCCCCCCAAAAAAAAACTTGCTTTTTTCGTTGCAGTCCCCCAAAGGCACTGGACACATTTACAAAAACTCCCTTTTGCTAAAAAATTTTTAAAAACCAAAATTTTTTCCCTCTTGCTCTGGATAATGGCCCAGGTTTCCCCTGCTTTCCTTTTTGGATTTGGTCCGCTGCCTTTAAACCCTTTGATAAACTCCCACCCCTCCTAGCTTCAAAATTATTTTTGGGGCATCTCTTCTAAAGTTTTTGGCAGGGGTTTTATTTTACCTTTTTTGGGGGAAACCCAAACTGTCTCTGTCAATGGTTTTTTTCAGCCTTTTTGGGGCCCTTAAATTTTTGGTTTTTCCCCAAGGCCCGGTCCTTGGCCCTCATTTGTTGTTCTATATCCCCAACCCCATCCTAAACATTGTACCCTTTCATGACATTTCACCCACTGTTCTCTGATGACAATAAAAGGTACTTTTTCGGGTGACATCTTCTCCTTTCTCCTCCATTTTGATCGCCACAGCTCGGGCATCTCTGACATAAAGGCATGGATGACTTGGGGTCACAACCGCCCCCGGGAAAGGTCTCCCCCTAAAAGGATCGTCAAAAAGGGGGGAGTAAAAGGGTGTGACGGGAACCTCCACGCCTCGCAAAAAGCCACACAAGAACGATTACGTTTACAAACCCTATTTTTTTCACATCAACACACGCAGCCCCACAATAAAAATTTAAAACGCCCCGCACCAGGCACAATAAACAACCCAAGCTTTCCAACACCAAACTTTCACAATCACAATCAACTCCCCAATACCGCCAAAACCAATCATAATCAAAAATAAAAAATTTCCCAAAGCACCCACCCCTTTTCCCCTGATATGCGTCCCCTTCACACCCCTCCTTTTCCAAAGTCCCCCGGGGAACCCCCCTTTCACACTGGGTTTTCCCCAAACCGGGCCCCGGTTTTTTAAAGAGAGTTGTTCAAGGCCAACCCCCTTTGGACACGCAAAAAAACAGACGGTGGGAGCGCGTCTGGGGGGGACGGGGCGTTGTTGCTGGAGTCCCAGAGGGGGATAAACCCTTCCACCCGGGGTCCAGGGCCCTTTTCCACCAGTACGGGGCCCTAAAACCAAAGGGTGGTCCCCACCAGTGTGTGGGCCCCCAAACCCGTTTGCGTTACCAACCAGTGCGGCCCGGCCCCCCCCCAAATGCGTGCTCCGGTGAAGCTTTCCCGGGGAAAAGGGAAAAGGTTTGCTGGGAGGAAAGTAGAAAGGGCGGGGGGACTTGGGGAACCCCCCAGTCCCTACTGTCTGACAAAAAGCTGTTTTTTCCTTAACAGCCCCTCCCCATGATGGGGGAGGGAGGTTTTACAAAATTTCACCCCCAACATCAGCTCAACACAAAACCTGAGCATAACGGGGGCAAACCAACCAAATCAAATTGGGTTTGTTTTAAATCTTCTCATAAAGAAGCAGGTTTAAAAGACCCGGGATTAAATTAACAGGTTTTTAAAAAAAAATATGAATTTTTTCATCCTTCTCTCACTCACGTTTTTTAAAAATTTTTCCTTTTTTTAGGAATTGAACTAAAAAGCAACCATGGCTTTACATCTGCCACCCATTTGCAAATAATTTAAAACAAATTTCCCCCCCACGCCAATTTCCCAAAAAACTAAACATGCGTGCACGCTTCCCAACATAAAACTCGTTCTCCTTGCATCACAAAAAAAACGGTGGCCGAAGAAATTGGGGAGCCCCGGGAATTTTTGACGGGGGGGGACGAGCGAGACCAAGCAAGTTTCCAACCCTGAAAATTAAACCGGGTTTTTTTCCCATCCCCCCGCTACCCCATTTACCAAAGCCTAAAAAAGGAAAAAGACTTAAAATATAAATTTTTGGGCTGGCCAGGGGTTTAAAAATTGAAAATTCCAGAAAAAAAGGGGCCCCAAACAATTTTCCCTTTTTTAATTTTTAAAACCCAAAAAAAAAAAATTGCGCAAAAAAAAAAAGAATTAGCCGGGTAAAAATAAAAAAAACAAAACAAAAAAAACCACGAAATGAACTTACCCCGACCGTGGGGGACCCCAAAGGGGTGGGGTTTTAAAAAGACTCTCTCTTTCCCCCTGTCCATTGAGAGGACAGCACGCGATGGGGAAAAAAATGAAGGGGATGTCTCCCTTTCCTTCAGGCCCACTGTAGGGAAAGGAAAAAAACCGACTGTACTTTCGACGAAAGGTGAAGAAACCAGGGCCCGGGGCCGGGGGCTCCCAGAGACATTTCCGCTTTGGTGAAGAGGGGGGCCTGCCTCACGATGGCGGCCAAAATGCCACGCTACGTCACGGGGAAAACCTCAAGCCTAAGAGGAACCTTGCACGTGGGCAAAGGGGAAAAGACAGGTGAAGGGCCCATAGAAAAAACAGCCAAATACAAAAAAAAAGACCCGCCCCCCCGGGGAAACCCGCAGGATGAATTGCACGGGCAGTGGGGGAAATTTGAGAGAGAGAGAGAGAAAGTAAACCTAACCCCGAGCTGAAAATACACCCAAAAGGGCAAAACCCCAACCCCAAGCCCATTAAGGGCGGATATACACAATAACGACGACAACAATAAAAAGAATAATTCTAATTTCCCCAGGTGGGCCCAAACGGGCATAGGCCTCGTAAAAAAACCCGTGACAACTTTCAACAAATTCAGTAAAAAAAATGGGCAAAAATGAAAGATCCTTTTATTCTCCCCCAAAAAGGGTCCCTTTTCTACCAAACTCTGTTCCTTCTTCTGTCCAACTTGGTACCTTTTTCATCAGACCTCTACCACGTGCGAAATCTAGGCGTTGGGACTTGATCAAAAACACTCTTTTTCAAATCAGATTTCTTCTATCTGCCGGGGCTTTCTACTTGGGGCTTTTGGCGAATTTATTTTTTTTGCGCCACCCCTTTTGTCGGAAAAAGCCACCCAAAACTTGGGCTGCTTTCATTTTTCAAGACTTGACTACTAATTCTCCTTTTTGGGTGGCTGTCCACAGGGAAAAACCTTTCAAAAATTTCAGAAAGCCAAAAAAAAAAAGCTGCTTTGCCCTTGTGCTCGAAAAACCCCCGAAAACCTCCATGTTTCTCCCTTTCTTAAATTTTTTGCATGGCTTCCTGTTGGAAAAAAAGAAACAAGTACAAAAATTTCTTTTTCTCTGCTACAAAAGGGGGATGGCCTCGCTCCATCTTACCCCTCTTTTAAAAAATTCTGTCGAAACCCTTTCTCCTTCCAACAGCTTCGCTCTTCTTCTGAAAATCCATTCTGCAAACCCCCCGTTTTTGAGCCCCGAACACCCGGGGAACGTTCTTTTTTTTTTCAGGCTCCTTCCTGCTGGAAAAATTTCCCCTTTTGCACTCCGAAACTTCAAAAAAGTCTTTTTCTTTAAAATCCCCCTCCCAAAAAAACTCTCTTTAAAACATAATTTTTCTGCTCCTTTGCTGGTGTTTTGGGTGTGTGCGTGTGGTGTGTGTTTTTTGTGTGTGTGTGTGGTGTGTTTTGTGTGTGGGGTGTTTGGGGTGTTGGGGGGTGTGTTAGGGGCCCCTTAAATTTCTGTTAAAGCTTAGGCTTTTTTTTTTTTTAAAATTTTAAACGCACTAAATGTTCCTTATTTTTATTATTATTAAATTTTTATTCAGTCTTTTGACTTACAGGAATCCTGGGGGGAAATTTGTCAAAGACTTTTCGGAAACCCCGGAGGATTTGTGTGATGACTGACCCGGGAAACCCGAAGGATTCAGTGTGAGGGCTTACAGGAATCATGGGGGTTCCCGTCTGATACTTACAGGAATTATGGAGGATTCAGTGTGATGACTGCAAAGGGAAACATGGGGATTTTAGTCTGATGACTTACAGGAATCATAGAGGTTTTTAGTCGATGACTACAAGAATCATGGAGGATTCAGTCCGATGACTGACAGGAATCCTGGAGGATTCAGTGTGATGACTTATAGGAATCATGAAGGATTCAGTCTGATGACTTACAGAATCATAGAGGATTCAGTCTGATGACTGACAGGAATCATGGAGGATTCAGTCTGAAGACTTACATGAATCCTGGAGGATTCAGTGTGATGACTTACAGGAATCAAGGATTCAGTCTGATGACTTACAGGAATCCTGGAGGATTCAGTCTGATGACTTACAGGAATCATAGAGGATTCAGTCTGATGACTTACAGGAATCCTGGAGGATTCAGTGTGATGACTTATAGGAATCATGAAGGATTCAGTCTGATGACTTACAGGAATCATGGAGGATTCAGTCTGATGACTTACAGGTATCATTGAGGACTCAGTCTGATGACTTACAGGAATCATGGAGGACTCAGTCTGATGACTTACAGGAATCCTGGAGGATTCAGTCTGAAGACTTACAGGAATCATAGAGGATTCAGTCTGATGACTTACAGGAATCCTGGAGGATTCAGTGTGATGACTTACAGGAATCCTGGAGGATCAGTGTGATGACTTACAGGAATCATAGAGGATTCAGTGTGATGACTTACAGGAATCCCGGAGGATTCAGTCTGATGACTTACAGGAATCCTGGAGGATTCAGTCTGATGACTTACAGGAATCCTGGAGAATTCAATCTGATGACTTACAGGAATCCTGGAGGGTTCAGCCTCAGGGCTTCGTTGAGGCACATGTCCAGGTAGGTCAGCTCGGTGACAGTGTCATAGCGTACAGGTTGCTGACAAGGAACAGAGTGACAAACACAACATTTACAAAGGCAGTAAACAAAACTCCATCATTTCCGGATTAATAAGGTGTTCTTTGCGATTCCAATTCTGACCACATGCCAGCTTGTACATGCTCCTCCATCACAACAATATCTAAGTCAAAATAACTCGGAGAACTTATCGATCACAATGCCCTCCAATTCCCTGCATGGAACACAGCATGTTTGGGCTCTACATATTCACACTATATATCGCTCTACAGATTCACACTATATACGACCATGTTCACATATTCAGACCAGCAAACACAAACTGTGAGGATGCCACAGCCGTAACATTTGCGCACCTCAATTCACATCTTCTCTCACGTCAGGCAGAGCTTGGATCGGACCACACTTTGTGATCTTCATCATGCCAATCATGAAAATCAATTCCAATCTTCGTTGCTGATCAGAGAAAGTTTCAAAGAACATGCATGCTATGCAACATGAGAGGAGGTAGGTCCTGATGGATTTTCAATGAGAATTTTGTGCCAAGGTCTTCTTGATGTTTGCCAACCCTCCACAAAGGTCTTGTCAATGTTTCCCAACCCTCCACAAAGGTCTTGTCGATGTTTCCCAACCCTCCACAAAGATCTTGTCGATGTTTCCCAACCCTCCCCAAAGGTCTTGTCGATGTTTCCTAACCCTCCACAAAGATCTTGTCGATGTTTCCTAACCCTCCACAAAGATCTTGTCGATGTTTCCCAACCTCCACGAAGGTCTTGTCGATGTTTCCTAACCCTCCACAAAGATCTTGTCGATGTTTCCCAACCCTCCACGAAGGTCTTGTCGATGTTTCCTAACCCTCCACAAAGGTCTTGTCGATGTTTCCCAACCCTCCACAAAGGTCTTGTCGATGTTTCCCAACCCTCCACAAAGATCTTGTCGATGTTTCCCAACCCTCCACAAAGGTCTTGTCGATGTTTCCCAACCCTCCACAAAGATCTTGTCGATGTTTCCCAACCCTCCACAAAGGTCTTGTCGATGTTTCCCAACCCTCCACAAAGGTCTTGTCGATGTTTCCCAACCCTCCACAAAGGTCTTGTCGATGTTTCCCAACCCTCCACAAAGGTCTTGTCGATGTTTCCCAACCCTCCACAAAGGTCTTGTCGATGTTTCCCAACCCTCCACAAAGGCTTGTCGATGTTTCCCAACCCTGCAAGCTCCTACAGCACCTGTCATTGATGGCATGATCAGGTAGAGTTCACATCCACTGAACTGCCACTCTATAACAGACCGAGATCACCACACTCCTGATTAGACTGGGATGGTCGTCTTTATGACAGACTGCAACCACCACCAAATGGGCTGACTGGAACTATCCCCCATAGGATAGACTGCAACCACCACCAAATGGCTGACTGGAACTATCCCCCATATGATAGACTGCAACCACCACCATGGGCTGACTGGAACTATCCCCATATGATAGACTGAGATTACCATCGATAGACTGAGATTACACGATAGACTGAGAATTTTCATCATAGACTGAGATTACCACGATAGACGAGATTACATCCAATAGACAGATTATCATCGATAGACTGAGATTATCATCAATAGACTGAGATTACCATCGATAGACTGAGATTACCATCGATAGACTGAGATTATCATCGACAGACTGAGATTATCATCGACAGACTGAGATTATCATCGACAGACTGAGATTATCATCGACAGACTGAGATTATCATCGACAGACTGAGATTATCATCGACAGACTTAGATTATCATCCAATGGATAAACTGGGACTATCATCCCTATGGTTTGACATGGGATTATCACCTGTGATAGCATAAGATGAGATTTACACTTATTTGTGAGCCATATGACAACTGCCACTATCACCCAATGAAAGACTGGGTCTATCAACCAATGGATAGACTGGGACCGTCGCCCATATAACAGACTGGGACTATCATCTATGCCATAGACATCGACTACACCCAAAATGAAACACTTATGACAGACTGAGATCATCATCCACAGGATAGACTGGACTATCATTCAGACTATTTCCAAAATTATAGCCCGAGTCTATCACCCATAATGACAGACTGGAACTAACACCCCTATGATAGACTGGGTCTCTCACCCCTATGAAAGACTCGCATTATCATCTGCACAAAAGACTGGAACTATCACCCATAGCTATGGGCTATTTCTCATGTAACAGACTGAGACTCCTTCCACAACTGATCACCAATGTGGTAGACTAAGACCCTCATACATATCATGAACTGAGACTATCACCCATACAACAGACTGGGACTGTCACACATTTGATAGACTGTGGTAGATGTACCTTCCTATTACATTTCAAAAATGTGAAAATCAAATGGTTACTCTTAAAGAGACAAAGGATTCAGCTTTTCGACAATTTGTTTAAATGTGTGAGCAAAACAAAAATAGTTCCTGGTTGAATTTGATTTCAAAAAGCATACCAAACACACAATCTTTATCATTAGACACACACGCATGCACACACACATGGACACACACACACACACAGGCACACACACACACAGGCATACATACATATAAGCATGCACATGAGACACAAAAGCTCACAGATCCTAATTTTTCATCCACTTCATCCTGCGCCTTTCTCAGGGCCTCAGGGTTGGCGGCCAGCTGGAAGAGGGTGAAGGAGAGGCCAATGGAGGTGCCCTCAAAGCCAGCCAGGAAGAACACCAGAGCGTTGGCCTTCACCTCATCATCATCCATCCTGAACACAATGCAACACAAACAACTGTGGCGAAAGTGCTCCAGGAGCATCGGCAGCAGCAGTAGTAATTAGAATAGAAGTAGTAGTATTGGCAGCAGCAGTAGTAATTAGAATAGAAGTAGTAGTATTGGCAGCAGCAGTAGTAATTAGAATAGAAGTAGTAGTAGTGGCAACAGCAACAGCAGTATTAGTCATAAAAGTAGCAGCAGTAGTTACAGTAGCAGCAGCAGCATATAAGTGGAGGTGGTGGTAGCAGCAGCAGCAATAGTAGTAGTAGTAATAGGAGTAGGAGCAATAACAGCAGCAACAGTAGTAGTAGTAATAGGAGTAGGAGCAATAACAGCAGCAGTAGTAGTAGTAGTAATAGGAGCAATAACAGCAGCAGTAGTAGTAGTAGTAATAGGAGTAGGAGAAATAACAGCAGCAGTAGTAGTAATAGGAGTAGGAGCAATAACAGCAGCAGTAGTAGTAGTAGTAATAGGAGTAGGAGCAATAACAGCAGCAACAGTAGTAGTAGTAATAGGAGTAGGAGCAATAACAGTAGCAACAGTAGTAGTAGTAGTAATAGAGTAGGAGCAATAACAGCAGCAACAGTAGTAGTAGTAATAGGAGTAGGAGCAATAACAGCAGCAACAGTAGAGTAGTAGTAGTAGAGCAATAACAGCAGCAACAGTAGTAGTAGTAATAGTAGTAGGAGCAATAACAGCAGCAGTAGTAGTAGTAATAGGAGTAGGAGCAATAACAGCAGCAGTAGTAGTTGTAGTAATAGGAGTAGGAGCAATAACAGCAGCAACAGTAGTAGTAAGTAGTAATAGTAGTAGGAGCAATAACAGCAGCAACAGTAGTAGTAGTAATAGAAGAGCAATAACAGAAGCACACAGTAGTAGTAGTAATAGTAGTAGGAGCAATAACAGCAGCAACAGTAGTAGTAGTAATAGGAGTAGGAGCAATAACAGCAGCAACAGTAGTAGTAAAAGGAGTAAGGAGCAATAACAGCAGCAGCAGTAGTAGTAGTAATAGGAGTAGGAGCAATAACAGCAGCAACAGTAGTAGTAATAGGAGTAGGAGCAATAACAGCAGCAACAGTAGTAGTAATAGGAGTAGGAGCAATAACAGCAGCAACAGTAGTAGTAGTAGTAATAGGAGTAGGAGCAATAACAGCAGCAACAGTAGTAGTAGTAATAGGAGTAGGAGCAATAACAGCAGCACAGTAGTAGTAGTAATAGGAGTAGGAGCAATAACAGCAGCAACAGTAGTAGTAGTAATAGGAGTAGGAGCAATAACAGCAGCAAGTATAGTAGTAGTAATAGGAGTAGGAGCAATAACAGCAGCAACAGTAGTAGTAGTAATAGGAGTAGGAGCAATAACAGCAGCAACAGTAGTAGTAGTAAACAGGAGTAGGAGCCATAACAGCAGCAACAGTAGTAGTAGTAGTAATAGGAGTAGGAGCAATAACAGCAGCAGCAACAGTAGTAGTAGTAGTAATAGGAGTAGGAGCAATAACAGCAGCAACAGTAGTAGTAGTAGTAATAGGAGTAGGAGCAATAACAGCAACAGTATAGTAGTAGTAATAGGAGTAGGAGCAATAACAGCAGCAACAGTAGTAGTAGTAAATAAAAGTAGGAGCAATAACAGCAGCAACAGTAGTAATCGAGTAGGAGCAATAACAGCAGCAGTAGTAGTAGTAGTAATAAAGGTAGGAGCAATAACAGCAGCAACAGTAGTAGTAGTAGCAATAGGAGTAGGAGCAATAACAGCAGCAACAGTAGTAGTAGTAGTAATAGGAGTAGGAGCAATAACAGCAACAGTAGTAGTTGTAGTAATAGGAGTAGGAGCAATAACAGCAACAGTACTAGTAGTAGTAATAGGAGTAGGAGCAATAACAGCAGCAACAGTATTAGTAGTAGTAATAGGAGTAGGAGCAATAACAGCAGCAACAGTAGTAGTAGTAGTAATAGGAGTAGGAGCAATAACAGCAGCAACAGTAGAAGTAGTAATAGGAGTAGGAGCAATAACAGCAGCAACAGTAGTAGTAGTAGTAATAGGAGTAGGAGCAATAACAGCAGCAACAGTAGTGTAGTAAATAGGAGTAGGAGCAAAAACAGCAGCAGTAGTAGTAGTAGTAATAGGAGTAGGAGCAATAACAGCAGCAACAGTAGTAGTAGTAATAGGAGTAGGAGCAATAACAGCAGCAACAGTAGTAGTAGTAGTAATAGGAGTAGGAGCAATAACAGCAGCAGTAGTAGTAGTAGTAATAGGAGTAGGAGCAATAACAGCAGCAACAGTAGTAGTAGTAGTAATAGGAGTAGGAGCAATAACAGCAGCAACAGTAGTAGTAATAGGAGTAGGAGCAATAACAGCAACAGTAGTAGTAGTAGTAATAGAGTAGGAGCAATAACAGCAGCAACAGTAGTAGTAGTAGTAATAGGAGTAGGAGCAATAACAGCAGCAACAGTAGTAGTAGTAATAGGAGGAGCAATAACAGCAGCAACAGTAGAATAATAGGAGTAGGAGCAATAACAGCAGCAACAGTAGTAGTAATAGGAGTAGGAGCAATAACAGCAGCAACAGTAGTAGTAGTAGTAATAGTAGTAGGAGCAATAACAGCAGCAACAGTAGTAGTAGTAGTAAATAGGAGTAGGAGCAATAACAGCAGCAACAGTAGTAGTAGTAGTAATAGGAGTAGGAGCAATAACAGCAGCAGCAGTAGTAGTAGTAGTAATAGGAGTAGGAGCAATAACAGCAGCAGCAACAGTAGTAGTAGTAATAGAAGTAGGAGCAATAACAGCAGCAGTAGTAGTAGTAGTAGAATAGGAGTAGGAGCAATAACAGCAGCAACAGTAGTAGTAGTAATAGGAGTAGGAGCAATAACAGCAGCAACAGTAGTAGTAGTAATAGGAGTAGGAGCAATAACAGCAGCAGTAGTAGTAGTAGTAATAGGAGTAGGAGCAATAACAGCAGCAACAGTAGTAGTAGTAAATAGGAGGAGCAATAACAGCAGCAACAGTAGAAGTAATAGGAGTAGGAGCAATAACAGCAACAGTAGTAGTAATAGGAGTAGGAGCAATAACAGCAGCAACAGTAGTAGTAAATAGGAGTAGGAGCAATAACAGCAACAGTAGTAGTAGTAGTAATAGGAGTAGGAGCAATAACAGCAACAGTAGTAGTAGTAGTAGTAATAGGAGTAGGAGCAATAACAGCAGCAGCAGCAGTAGTAGTAGTAGTAATAGGAGTAGGAGCAATAACAGCAACAGTAGTAGTAGTAGTAGTAGTAATAGGAGTAGGAGCAATAACAGCAGCCAGCAACAGTAGTAGTAATAGAAGTAGGAGCAATAACAGCAGCAGTAAGTAGTAGTAGTAGTAATAGGAGTAGGAGCAATAACAGCAGCATAGTAGTAGTAGTAATAGGGAGTAGGAGCAATAACGCAGCAGCAGCAGTAGTAATAGGAGTAGGAGCAATAACAGCAGTAGTTAGTAGTAATAGGAGTAGGAGCAATAACAGCAGTAGTAGTAAGTATAGAAATAGGAGTAGGAGCAATAACAGCAGCAACAGTAGTAGTAGTAATAGGAGTAGGAGCAATAACAGCAGCAGTAGTAGTAGTAGTAATAGGAGTAGGTGCAATAACAGCAGCAGTAGTAGTAGTAATAGGAGTAGGAGCAATAACAGCAGCAATAGTAGTAGTAGTAATAGGAGTAGGAGCAATAACAGCAGCAAAGTAGTAGTAGTAATAGGAGTAGAGCAATAACAGCAGCAGTAGTAGTAGTAGTAATAGGAGTAGGAGCAATAGCAGCAGCAGTAGTAGTAGTAGTAAATAGGAGTAGGAGCAATAACAGCAGCAGTAGTAGTAGTAGTAGTAATAGGAGTAGGAACAATAACAGCAGCAGTAGTAGTAGTAGTAATAGGAGTAGGAGCAATAACAGCAGCAACAGTAGTAGTAGCAGTATGGTAGTAGAAGTATCGTGGTCACGTAGCCATACAAGCAGTCAGCAGTAACGATAAGACAAGATAAGATAATGTTGCTATAGCCCAGCCGACCGCAAAGGGCCACATCAGGGCTGTCACACGCAGCAGTAACGATAGCAGCAGCAATACAGTGTAGCAGTGACAACAGTGTAGCAGCAGTAACAGCAGCAGCAGTAGCGACAGTACAGTATAGTAGCAGCAGCATAACAATTGTAGTAGTAACAGCATAGCAACAGGAGCAGTAGCATGTAAAGACAAAGAATCAAGTTTTCAAACACACTTCAGTGGACATGGAATGCCAATGAGGTGAATGGCCAGAGTTGGTTCAATGTCTGTCAAATCAGATCCAGAAAGAGGAGTTCTTCGAACACACTTCAGTGGACATGGAATGCCAACTGAGGTGAATGGCCAGAGTTGGTTCTAATGTCTGGTCAAATCAGATCCAGAAAGAGGAGTTCTTCGAACACACTTCAGTGGACATGGAATGCCAACTGAGGTGAATGGCCAGAGTTGGTTCTAATGTTTGGTCAAATCAGATCCAGAAAGAGGAGTTCTTCAAACACACTTCAGTGGGCATGGAATGCCAACTGAGGTGAATGGCCAGTCTTGGTTCTAATGTTTGGTCAAATCAGATCCAGAAAGAGGAGTTCTTCAAACACACTTCAGTGGGCATGGAATGCCAACTGAAGTGAATGGCCAGTCTTGGTTCTAATGTCTGGTCAAATCAGATCCAGAAAGAGGAGTTCTTTGAAGACACTTCAGTGGACATAAAATGCCAACTGAGGCCAGTCTTGGTTCTAATGTCTGGTCAAATCAGATCCAGAAAGAGGAAAGGCCAACTCTGGCCACAAGTTGACAGAAACTACTTCCAGCAGAAAATTAACGAATAAGTCTTCATAAAATTAACAGTCACAAGTCTCCGAAAATGGACATTTATGATTTAAATCTAACAATATTCATTGATGATTCTCTCCAATCATTCTCACCTAAAGATCCCGATCCTCAATTATTTGTAGTTCATGAAATCAACAGCTTGAGAAATATGGTATAGCACATCTATCAGCAAATATGAAATTGTCTAGAAAGTTTGAGAATCGTGATGAAGTATAGTCACTCTAAAAACATGGAACTCTCTATAGAAATTTTGGGAATCACCACCTTTCATACGTGGTCAAAATACCTGGAACATTCAAGAAGTTTGAGAACTAAGATGCAGAACAGCCAATCAACATTAAACCATGATGCAATACACCCTATCAGAATGCATGGAACATTCTAGAGACAGATTCTGGAACCTTTGGAAGCTTCCTGTTCTTTTGCAATAATTCTGGACCTCAAAAGAGACTTCTGAAACTGTGACGTCATCTGCGCATATGACATGTGGAAAACTAATATCACATGGAACTTCGCACGTCTGAAGCAAACCCCTAATACACAGATCTGCATGACCAAACAATGTTCAGCAAAGCCAACATGTTTGTAGCACTTGTAGTAGTAGTAATCATGATAACAATAACATACTAAATCCATAACAACCTCCAGAAACCGTTCAAAATCAGGCTGTAATAAGACACAGCAAGAATCTTCACTGGCATAAAAGTTGACAAGAAAACAGAAAAAAAATGTTCTAGAAAAGGAGAGAAAGTCTGAAACGAAAAGATCTGTAATTAGGACCTTTAGCGTACCAATGATAACAGTATAACAAGGTAAAAAAAAATGGAATCTATTATTATTCTTCAACAAACTTTTCAACCAGACCAAACAGCAATTAAAAGTGAAGTTGCTTGTTAGCACTAATAAACAGAACGTGCAGTACAACAACATTGGCAGTCTCTTCTGGACTGCTGCATAATGACAGGCAGAACAACAGAATGTTGTTGGGAGTGATTCTGCATGGAGGCACAGATTGGGGAGTGTTGTTGGGAGTGATTCTGCATGAAGGCACAGATTGAGGAGTGTTGCTGGGAGTGATTCTGCATGGAGGCAGAGATTGGGGAGTGTTGTTGGGAGTGATTCTGCATGAAGGCACAGATTAGGGAGTGTTGTTGGAGGTGATTGTGCATGGAGGCACAGATTGAGGAGTGTTGCTGGGAGTGATTCTGCATGGAGGCACAGATTGGGGAATGTTGTTGGGAGTCATTCTGCATGGAGGCACAGATTGGGGAGTGTTGTTGGGAGTGATTCTGCATGGAGGCACAGATTGGGGAATGTTGTTGGGAGTGATTCTGCATGGAGGCACAGATTGGGGAATGTTGTTGGAGGTGATTCTGCATGGAGGCACAGATTGGGGAGTGTTGTTGGAGGTGATTCTGCATGGAGGCACAGATTGGGGAGTGTTGTTGGAGGTGATTCTGCATGGAGGCACAGATTGGGGAGTGTTGTTGGGAGTGAGTCTGCATGGAGGCACAGATTGAGGAGTGTTGTTGGGAGTGAGTCTGCATGGAGGCACAGATTGGGGAGTGTTGTTGGGAGTGAGTCTGCATGGAGGCTGAGATTGGGGAATGAGCATCTTGTAAAGTCGTGACACTAAAAGGGCACTGTAGTGGAGTAAAGAAAATAATCTTTTTGTGCAGAGAGAGAGAGGGGGTGGGGAAAGAAGATAAGGGGGGTTGCGGTAGAATTCCAGGAATGCAAAAAATAAAACATTGCTAGCCATCTGTAACTTCAAACAATCAGAAGAGAAGCCAGTATACAGTCAGCCAAATATAGTGTGTTGCAGACTGGATGTCCAATGGGAAAATATGTGTCTCTTTACGTTCAGATACATGTGTTTCTGTTTGCTTTTGGATGCATGAACAGCCAGCCCCTTCATAACAACTGACATGCTGACAACTTCTAGTTCAGAAAGTTCAAATGATGCCAAAGAAGATATGTCTCCCACAAACTTCACTTCACAGCTCAGGTGTCTTGTCAATAAGTCATTTGCCTGGACAGCTTTAATCTCAGAGGTGGAAGTGGGTCTGGGGGGTCTTTCTCATATCCAGTTGACCTTACTACAGAAAGTTTTTGTTTCATTATTTGGCCCTCAACTTGGTCTTCTCAGACTGGTTTCCAAGTTATAGCATGACTGTAAGACAAAGTTGGTGGCATGACACCACACCACTATCCACTGGACAGCACTGTCAACGGACACATGATAGAAACTGTCCAGCAGTTATAGCATGACTATAAAACAAAGTTGGTGGCACGTCCCCACACCACTGTCCACACGGGACAGCATTGTCAATGGACAGATGACAGACACTGTCCAGCAGGTCATTTATCACGACTCTAAGACAAAGTTTGTGGCACGACACAACACCACTGTCCACTGGACAGCACTGTTAATGGACAGATGACAGACACTGTCCAGCAGTTGCCTGATCAGGACTCCATCATAAGCAGCGAAGAATCCAAACCAGTCAACTCCCTCGAGCACAGCAAAGACAACAGAGGCACTGTAAGGTCTATGTCCTGTACGGATGGACCAGAACATCTCCATAAAACCCAAGATCAGACTCCTGCTTGCACAAATGAATTCCATCTTCCTTTACGCATACAAGACATAAACCCTCACAGTGGATCTGAAAAAACAGAACCCAAACCATGGAAATGAGGTGTTATCACGAGATGCTGAACACCAGATACACTGATCATATCACCAATGAACACGTGTGTCTTAGCGCCCAGCAGCACATGGGACCCTATCATGATCTACTGCCATCAGTGAAGAAAGAAAACCACGTTGGTATGGCCATGTCACAAGATCCAGTGGCCTCTCTGAAGCAATCCTCCGTTCCAGGGAACTGCTGAGGGACGAAGGCCATGGGGAAGACAGAAAAAGAATCATGGAGTGACTATACAGTAGGAAGAACTAGAGGAAACTTGGTGAACAGTGTGCTGACCCATGATTTCCCAAGAAGCCAAGGAAGAAGAAGAAGATAGAGGAAACAATGTCTGCTATGCATGTTTAAATTGCTGGTAAGACTATAGAGGAAACAATGTCTGCTATGCATGTTTAAATTGCTGGTAAGACTGTCTTTCCCCGTGTGCCTGTAACAATGTCTGCTATGCATGTTTACATTGCTGGTAAGACTGTCTTTCCCTGTGTGCCTGTAACAATGTCTGCTATGCATGTTTAAATTGCTGGTAAGACTGTCTTTCCCGTGTGCCTGTGACAATGTCTACTATGCATGTTTAAATTGCTTGTAAGACTGTCTCCTGTGTGCTGTACATCCTAGCAGTAATTGTGGAAGACTGTCTTTCCCTGTGCCTGTGACAATGTCTACTATGCATGTTTAATTGCTGGTAAGACCGTCTTTCCCCTGTGCCTGTGACAATGTCTACTATGCATGTTTACATTGCTGGTAAGACTGTCTTTCCCCGTGTGCCTGTGACAATGTCTACTATGCATGTTTAAATTGCTGGTAAGACTGTCTTTCGCCCGTGTGCCTGTAACAATGTCTACTATGCATGTTTACATTGCTGGTAAGACTGTCTTTCCCCGTGTGCCTGTGACAATGTCTGCTATGCATGTTTACATTGCTGGTAAGACTGTCTTTTCCCCGTGTGCCTGTACAAGCTGCACATGGTCACTTCTGGTCATGCCAGATATGTCAGTGTGGCCTGAGTGGTCAATTTCCGCGTCCACTGGACCATCGGATAGCCCTTTCGCTGCATCCCCGCAGCTGAAGTGAGTCATTTACTCTGTGAACAACACGGGTATGTCACCTGTGTTCTGAATGAAGTCATCACCAGCAGCTGAAGGTAGTCATCGTGACTCTGTGAACAACACGGTATGTACACCTGTGTACTGAATGTATAGGTCATCACCAGCAGCTGAAGGTAGTCATCGTGACTCTGTGAACACGGTATGTACACCTGTGTACTGAATGTATAGGTCATCACCAGCAGCTGAAGGTAGTCATTGTGACTCTGTGAACAACACGGTATGTACACCTGTGTACTGAATGTATAGGTCATCACCAGCAGCTGAAGGTAGTCATTGTGACTCTGTGAACAACACGGTATGTACACCTGTGTACTGAATGTATAGGTCATCACCAGCAGCTGAAGGTAGTCATTGTGACACAGTATGTACACACTGTGTGCTGAATGTGTATGTCGTCATTCTGAACATCATGGTATATACACACTGTGTACTGAATGTGTAGGTCGTAATTCTGAACATCATGGTATATACACACTGTGTGCTGAATGTGTAGGTCATCATTCTGAACATCATGGTATATACACACTGTGTACTGAATGTGTAGGTCGTCATTCTGAACATCACGGTATGTGCACACTGTGTACTGAATGTGTAGTCATCACTCTGAACATCATGGTATATACACACTGTGTACTGAATGTGTAGTCATCACTCTGAACATCATGGCATATACACACTGTGTACTGAATGTATAGGTCGTCATTCTGAACATCATGGTATGTACACACTGTGTACTGAATGTGTAGGTCGTAATTCTGAACATCATGGTATGTACACACTGTTACCGAATGTGTATGTCGTCATTCTGAACATCACGGTATGTGCACACTGTGTACTGAATGTATAGGTCATCACCAGCAGCTGAAGGTAGTCATTGTGACTCTGTGAACAACACGGTATGTGCACACTGTGTACTGAATGTGCATGTCATCACTCTGAACATCATGGTATATACACACTGTGTACTGAATGTGTATGTCGTCATTCTGAACATCATGGTATGTACACACTGTGTACCGAATGTGTAGGTCGTCACTGTGAAGTACATGGTGTATACACACTGTGTAGTGAATGTGTAGGTCATCACTCTGAACATCATGGTATGTACACCTGTGTACTGAATGTATCGGTCATCACCGTGAACATCATGGTATGTACACACTGTACACTTAATGTGTAGGTCATCACTGTGGACATCATAGTATATACACGTTGTACTGAATATATAGATTGTCACTGTGAACATTAGGGTATGGATACACTGTACACTGAATGTGTATGTAGTCATGTGAACACAACGGGATATACACTCTACACATTGAATGTGCAGGTAATCACTATGAACATCATGGTATGTGCACACTACACATTAAATGTGCAGCAAGTCACTGTGGACATCATGGTGCGTAGATACTAAATACTGAATATGCAGATAGTTCCAGTAATTGTGAATATCATCATATGTACACTGTGTATACTGAATGTATAGGTAATCAACATGAACATTATGCTATGTACACACTATATATGATGGGCAGTAACTGTGAACATGATGATATGTACACAATATATATTGATGTGTAGGCAGTCTTAAGAACATTATGATCAGTACACACTATGTACTGAATGTGTAGGTTGTCCTAAGAATATCATGGTACATGTATACACCATGTACTGAATGTGTAGGTAGTCTTGAAAGGGTTAAGCATGTCAATGGATGAAATATGCACTCATTCATGTGCATAAGTCTTGAAAGGGTTAAGCATGTCAATGGATGAAATATGCACTCATCATGTGCATAAGTCTTGAAAGGGTTAAGCATGTCAATGGATGAAATATGCACTCATTCATGTGCATAAGTCTTGAAAGGGTTAAGCATGTCAATGGATGAAATATGCACTCATTCATGTGCATAAGTCTTGAAAGGGTTAAGCATGTCAATGGATGAAATATGCACTCATTCATGTGCATAAGTCTTGAAAGGGTTAAGCATGTCAATGGATGAAATATGCACTCATTCATGTGCATAAGTCTTGAAAGGGTTAAGCATGTCAATGGATGAAATATGCACTCATTCATGTGCATACTTGCATATGCAGTTTCAATTTAAAGAGAATTAAAATTCATTTCATGTAGTTCTGATGCTGCACAAACAGTGAAGGGATCTGATACTTGGCTGAGAACAGACTTACAAACATCCCTGTGTCCTCAACACTGATCTTGGGAGCTGGTACAGTGCCAGACTTGTAAAATTGCTGTTCCTGGGGATGTGGGTTTGAATCTCTGCTGGGCCATTTCGGTACAAGGGGATTTTTTCCTTGGAGTCAACACTGGTTCTGACTCCCAAATAATCCTTCGAATGAGACAATAAAACTGAGGTTCTGTGTGTGAATGCACACATAACATCTTGCACACACATAAAAAACCATCACCAACTTTCAGGGGAGAAAGCCAGATTGGCTGTTGATGTAGATGACACGTTACACATACCATGTACCCTGCATGACAAATTGAAAGAATGAAGGAAGTAAGGAAACTGAGGGAATTATATTGACTGGATGACATGGGAAACAACTAAATGAAGCACCAGCAGGCAGCTCTTCAACTGGCACTACCCAGGTAGGCAGCCCATTGCGTACACGACAGTGTGGATTGTCAGCGCCTAGAACCTTTGGCAAGGCGCTTTATAAATGCTATGTCATTATTATTATTATTATCATTATCATGATTATTATTATTGCTATTATCATTGTTATTATCATCATTATTAAATACACCCCCCCACCTGTTGATCCTTTCTTCTCTCTTCCAGAGCAGACTCCAAAATGCTGAGGAAGAACTGGGTGGGTTTCACAGGTATGAAGCTCAGCCCAAGACGCAGGAGTACAGGCATCAGCCATGAAACTGGACTGTCACATGACACACAGATGGCATGACTGACACCAGTGTCAAATGACATCACACAGATGGCATGACAGACACCAGTTTCAAATGACATCATACAGATGGCATGACTGACACCAGTGTCAAATGATATCATACAGATGGCATGACGGACACCAGTGTCAAATGATATCATACAGAGGCATGACGGACACCAGTGTCAAACGATATTATACAGATTGAACGACTGAAACCAGTTCATTGTCAGAGTAAACATGGATTGCACTGACATTTTCCAAAACTGAGCATAAATTTTAAAAGATTGATTAAAAACACACATTAGTTTGACCTCATCAAAATCTGTAAAAAAAATTAAAAAAAAAACACCTGGAAAAAACAGCTCTCTGTCTCTTATTGTCTAACACACACACACCACACACACACACACACACACAGATGAGTATATTACATGAATGCCATCATTTTTGTATTTCAAACCATCAGACTGGCAAAAGCGACATTGTTGCATGAGATTCTTAAAAAAACAACTGTGTGCTGAATGAGAAGTAGGTTGTGCAATGAGAAGTTACATCTTTAGTTCACTTGAGGCTAGCTCCTGTGAATTCACATTGTGCAGACTCATTAATTCATGCAACCTCACACCCTCTATTTAGG
Organism: Conus ventricosus; assembly: GCA_018398815.1. Taxonomy (NCBI): domain Eukaryota; kingdom Metazoa; phylum Mollusca; class Gastropoda; order Neogastropoda; family Conidae; genus Conus; species Conus ventricosus. The sequence continues at coordinate 98,968,344 of CM031600.1, forward strand.
CAGTAGTCAAAACAATTGAAATGAGTTCAAAATAACCTTGACAATTGACCAGCGGACAAAATTTCATCCACTGGTGAGCAGACTCTGAATTCAGTTCACTGCTGCCATGGAAACTCTCTTCAGAAAATATTAATTTCATTTCATGAAAACACAACTTTAGCATCTGGCATCACAAAAAGCAAAAGGACGAATCAATCTAAGCATGCACAGAGTGCAGACATGTGTAAAGCACGTGCCTCTTTGACTTCAGAGTTTTTAGCCGTGTCATAAAACATTTTGACAAACAGTAAAGAACATGTATTGACTGGAAAACAGAAATACTCAATGGCACCACTAAGAAAAGACAGTGACTTACACAACAGCACAATGAGCCAAGAGTTCTGACTTAGAGCTGGAGAGCGTTAACGTTGAAAGGATCTTTGGGGTCAGCCAGGGAATCCACGTGCATGCCATAGGCTGCCCCGGCGATGGTGTCCATAGCATAGCATCCTGAAAAACTGGACACAAGACACACACAGTCCTAGGGATCAGAGTCAATCACCACACAGACAACAATTCACTAACAAGACACAGCTTTAGAAATCACAGTAAAAACCTAACACAACAAAAGCAATGGAGAAAAAGCAGAAATCAACATTGTATCCATCAGTCTGACACACGTGAAATCAACATTGTCTCTGTCAGTCTGACACACGTGAAATCAACATGTATCTATCAGTCTGACACACGTGAAATCAACATTGTATCTATCAGTCTGACACATGTGTAATCAACACTGTCTCTGTCAGTCTGACACACGTGAAATCAACATTGTATCTATCAGTCTGACACACGTGTAATCAACATTGTCTCTGTCAGTCTAACACACGTGAAATCAACATTGTCTCTGTCAGTCTGACACACGTGAAATCAACATTGTCTGTCAGTCTGACACACGTGAAATCAACATTGTCTGTCAGTCTGACACACGTGAAATCAACATTGTCTCTGTCAGTCTGACACACGTGAAATCAAGCCATGCACAAACACAAAAATATGGAAAACTGATCTGCTGTTGACTACAAGAGGTCACATAACGACAGACAAGTTACAGTTTGAAATGTTTATACTTCAACAAAATCTTAGGATGTTTCCTCCATGTCGTCATTTTCAAAAAGGTGCAGGAGTGTAGGTTACCTTATTTTCACCCAGTCCAAACACTCCAAAATAAATATCAAGATTGTTTTCACTCTTCTTTCTTTCTTTTTTACACCAATTGAAGAGTCACTACATTTTGTACCCATGTACTGATGATAACCTGACGAGAAAGAAGAGGACAAGAAATAAAAGATGAGGAGGAGTGGAGGCAGCAGCAACAGCCGAAAAAGAAGAAAATGATGTGAAGAAAAATACGAATAAAATGAAGTGAGACATAGTGAAGTGAGGAAATAGACAGAGGAGGGCACAAGTTACCAGGGCTCAGTGGTCAAGGCCGCCAGGGGTTATAGGATGAGAATCACTGACATGAACCTTTTCACGGGTTTATATTTGTGAAAGAAATTTACCATGACCATCTCCAAATTTCAAGCAAGGATTGGAAAGGCCAGGGCAGCGTTGTACAGTTACAGAACATCTGGAGCTCCAAGGAACTGTTAGTCAACACCAAAGTCAGGCTCTTCAACACCAACATAAAGCAGTTCTACTGTACAGAGCAGAAACCTGGAGAACTACAGATGCCACCACCAAGAAAATGCAGGTGTTCATCAACAACTGCCTATGCAAGATTGTCCACATCCGATGGCCAGACACCATCAACAACAACGAGCTGTGGGAGAGAACAAACCAGCTGCCCACAGAACAGGAAATAAAGAAACAACGTTGGGGCTGGATTGGACATACGCTGCAGAAGCCTGCAAGCAACATCACCAGACAAGCCCGAACATGGAACCCCCAAGGAAAACGAAAAAGAGGTCGGCCAAGGAACACCTGGCGCAGGGACCTGGAAGCAGACATCAGGAACATGAGGATGACTTGGAACCAGCTGGAGAAAAGAGCCCAGGACAGAGATGCCTGGAAGTCCTTGGTTGGCGGCCTGTACCCCAGGAGGGGTAATAGGCGATGATGATGATGATGATCTCCAAATTTCCTGGTCAACACAGCAAGAGTCTGGGTTTCTTAAGCCCGGCAGACACAGGAACATATCGTAAAAGCATTAAGTGCATGTCATAAAGTATCAGATGAAAATGGAAGTACAGCAACATCTTCCCCATCCTCCCCGATCCCCATGAAACAAAATAAAACAAAACAAAACAAAATAAAACAAACATCCCTCAGACTGTGCTGCCTTTCCTGCCCTGCTGTCATGTGATCTCGGTTTCACTATACCCATCACACCACGACTGGGATGAGAGTGAATGAAGGTGTTTGGCATGGATGCACAGAGAACAAACATGAAGGCGTACTCAAGACACACTGGGACAGAACTGCCATGTTGCTGTCTCCCACCGTCCACATCACCGGCCGTCACCCAATGAAACGCCTTGTCTTTCATGCGGACGTTCACATCACCGGCAGTCACCCAATGAAACGCCTTGTCTTTCATGGCGGACGTTCACATCACCGGCAGTCACCCAATGAAACGCCTTGTCTTTCATGGCGGACGTTCACATCACACCGGCAGTCACCCAATGAAACGCCTTGTCTTTCATGGCGACGTTCACATCACCGGCCGTCACCCAATGAAACGCCTTGTCTTTCATGGCGGACGTTCACATCACCGCTGCAGCACACCAATGAAACGCCTTGTCTTTCATGGCGGACGTTCACATCACCGGCAGTCACCCCAATGAAACGCCTTGTCTTTCATGGCGGACGTTCACATCACCGCAGTCACCCAATGAAACGCCTTGTCCTTTCAGGGACGTCCACATCACGCCGCTCCAATGAAACTTCCTTGTCGTTCTGACGACTTCAATCACCTGGAGTCACCATGAACGCCTTGTCTTTCATGCGGACTTCACATCACCGCAGCATCCCAATGAAACCCTTGTCTCATGGGAACGTTCACAATCACCGAGTCACCCAATGAAACGCCTGTCTTTCATGGCGACGTTCACATCCTACCATGCATGCACCGCAGTCACCCAATAAAGCCTGCTTTCATGGTACGTTAATCAGCAGTCACCCAATGAAACGCCTTGTCTTTCATGGCGACTTCTCAGTGTAAAGCAGCGACACAAATTTTGTCCCATCTACAACTCCACTTTTAAGCTCCACTTCTTCCCCATCTGCGCCTTCTTTGAGAGTTTGTCCAGGTTCTGCAGGACTGCTGCCACAGCAGGCATCATCTGCCGGAAACAAAACACGACAGAGGCTTATTCACAGTTCTGTTTTTGATGAACAGTCGGATTACATGCCTCATGAAACACGAGCTCACTCACATACCTCTGTTCTTTGTGTACAGTGTGATTTACATGCCTCCATTAACACAGTCCTTATGCGAATTACTGTTAGTTTTTTGGTGTCATCATTTTCTCCCCTGATCTTACAGACCTCCCACTTATGAAAAGTAAACATTCCTAAAATTCTACCGGAAAAGGGGTGGGGGTGGGGGGAGGGGGGGGGGGGGATCACTGCCGCTGGAAAAAATGTTCAAACTTTTAATCAAAATTGTAGTATCTGATGCAAATATGAACCTCAGATGGTGTATCATCCCCTTTTTGATCCAACCAAGACCAGGGCCGCATTAACAGGAGTGATGAAAGCAGTCGTCAGGTGGCCACACTGATCAGAAAATAGTCTGTGCAGGCAAGATTTTCTGTGAGTTTGCTTAGGTGACGACAGGTTTTCCTTCTACTTCGGCACTGCATAGTTGCCATTGGAAACCCCTCCTCACCCACCCACTCCCTCCCCTCCCTGAGTACTGAACTTACAAAACTCAGCTCTCACTCAGACTTACCCTACCAGGTATGTCCTCTCTTTCCAGAATTTGCTCTCGCTCTATACATTTTGTGTGTGTCCTAATTGGGTACAACTGTCCATAAAAATTCTGAATGTATTTAAAAAGTGATAACTTATTAATGGACAGCATGGTAGACCCTGGACTTTCCTTACTTTACTTTCAACTAACACGTAACCCAGGAATACACACACCACATCAACATCTTGGAAACTCCCCTCTTATGTTACTTCATAAAACTTCAGTTTTGAAGGCAAGTAAAAAATACGAACATGAGTCCACAATATCTCTCACACACACACACACACACCCACACACACACACAATTCACAAACACCACACACGGCACACACACAACACTAACACATACACAACATACACAACACATACACCACACACACAACACATAAAAAAGAACGTATCGAGTCATTTAAGAAGCTGACAATTTTGCACTTTGCAAACACACAAATCTCTTAATCTTGTTTGAAAAACATCAAATGTCAAATAACTTTTTTAATTTTTAAGTTTCTAACCAAACATTCCAACATTTACAATCACTTAAGCCATCAAAAAAACCATATCTTGGTCATTTCTACAGTGTAGACAGATTGATTCTGATGTCCCAGAAATGTCAACACTTCATTGCCATCATACTTATGCATTTCATGGAACATGAACGACATACAAAGTTGTAATGAATTCACACTCACAACTAACAAACAGAATCACCAAAAACCAAATGTACATGAGCATTCTATAAAATTCCTTGAAAACAGCTAATACTTAAAACAACCAACCAACCAAACAATCTAGATTGCACTGTCAAATATGTCCATGAATGTCGAAGAAAAAAATTGAATTTTAAAAAGAATAATACGAAAGAAAATAACAAGAATTTTTTTCCTTTCTGCTAAGCAATGTAGGATTACCACAACACACACACAACCTCAAACACATACACAAACATCACATAAACACACATCACACACACACACACAAACACATCACATACACACACCCCTAACAAACACAGTTAGCTTTGCCTAGATCCCCACACTGACCTCTTGAGCTTTCCAGAGCTGAAGATAGGGGACAGCTGACTGCGCACATGTTTCCAGTGATCGTTCTTCAGCATTCCCAGAGTATAGACCCCGGTTTGTACTCCATCATTGGCTGAGACTGAAAACGCATCACTCTTTTAATAAATCTGCATGTTTTGGTGCAGTATAGTTTGGGCACTATGTCTGAGTAACTGTACATAAGTTGAAAATAACAACGACAACAACAAAAGACAGTTTTGTTCATGCTACTGAATATGCCTACTTCATGTCAATTATATTGCTTGCTCAACTTTGTAACACCTCTGTATCAGTACAAACACATTTCTTGAAAAAGCTGCAACGACTCCCAGATCTGAACAGGTCACTCAGCTGGAAACAAGTACTTACTTGGAGCTTTCGACGGACATCCCTCCATCTTCGTCAGCGGTGGTGTTGCTAATTCTGGTAGTGGTTATGTCTAACCCTCAGCAGTTAAAACTTTCACATTGAAAAAGCTGATTGTTCTCCACTCCCTCCAACGCTTCCAGGCCTTTCCCCCTCTCTCTCCCTGCATGCATGCATGCAGGATTGCTGACCTAAAAACTTCATTATTCCCTCCCCCTCTCTCTCTCTACATGCATGCATGCAAGATTGCTGACCTAAAAACTTCATTATTCCCTCCCCTCTCTCTCTCTCTACATGCATGCATGCAAGATTGCTGACCTAAAAACTTCATTATTCCCTCTCTGTCTTTCTCTGCATGCATGCATGCAAGATTGTTGACCTAAAAACTTCATTATTACCCCCCCCCCCTCTCTCTCTGCATGCATGCATGCAAGATTGCTGACCTAAAAACTTCATTATTACCCCCTCTCTCTCTCTCTCTACATGCATGCATGCAAGATTGCTGACCTAAAAACTTCATTATTACCCCTCTCTCTCTCTCTCTACATGCATGCATGCAAGATTGCTGACCTAAAAACTTCATTTTACCCCCCTCTCTCTCTCTCTACATGCATGCATGCAAGATTGCTGACCTAAAAACTTCATTATTCCTCTCTCTCCACTGCATGCATGCATGCATCATGCATGCATGATTGCTGACCTAAAAACTTCATTATTCCCTCTCTCTTTCTCTGCATGCATGCATGCATGATTGCTGACCTAAAAAACATTATTCCCTCTCTCTCTTTCTCTGCATGCATGCATGCAAGATTGCTGACCTAAAAACTTCATTATTCCCACTCTCTCTCTGCATGCATGCAAGATTGCTGACCTAAAAACTTCATTATTCCCTCTCTCTCGCTGCTACATGCATGCAAGATTGCTGGCCTAAAAACTTTATTATTCCCTCTCTCTCTCTCTGCATGCATGCATGCAAGATAGCTGACCTAAAAACTTCATTATTCTTTTTCTCTCTCTCTGTCCATGCATGCAAGATTGCTGACCTAAAAACTTCATTATTCCTCTCTCTCTCTCTCTCTCTGCATGCATGCATGCAAGATTGCTGACCTAAAAACTTCATTATTCTTTTTCTCTCTCTCTGTGCATGCATGCAAGATTGCTCACCTAAAAACTTCATTATTCCCTCTCTCTCTCTCTCTCTGCATGCATGCATGCAGAGATTGCTGACCTAAAAACTTCATTATTCTTTTTCTCTCTCTCTGTGCATGCATGCAAGATTGCTGACCTAAAACTTCATTATTCCCCCCCCTCTCTCTCTGTGCATGCATGCAAGATTGCTGACCTAAAAACTTCATTATTCCCCCTCTCTCTCTGCATGCAAGATTGCTGACCTAAAAACTTCATTATTCCCACTCTCTCTCTCTCTGCATGCATGCAAGATTGCTGACCTAAAATCTTCATTATTCCCCTCTCTCTCTCGCATGCATGCATACAAGATTGCTGACCTAAAAACTTCATTATTCCCTCTCTCTCTCTCTGAATCCACGCATGCAAGATTGCTGACCTAAAAACTTCATTATCCCCCCCCCCCCCTTCCTCTCTCTCCATGCATGCAAAATTGCTGACCTAAAAACTTCATTATTCCCTCTCTCTCTCTCTCTCTCTTTCTCTGCATGCATGCATGATTGCTGACTTAAAAACTTCATTATTCCGTCTCTTCCTCTCTCTGCATCCATGCATGCAAGATTGCTGACCTAAAAACTTCAGTATTTACTCTCTCTCTCTCTCCTGTGCATGCATGCATGCAAGATTGCTGACCTAAAAACTTCATTATTCCCTCTCTCTCTGCATGCATGCATGCAAGATCGCTGACCTAAAAACTTCATTATTCCCTCTCTCTCTCTCTATTTCTGCATGCATGCATGCAAGATTGCTGACCTAAAGACTTCATTATTCTTTTTCTCTCTCTCTAGTGCATGCATGCAAGATTGCTGACCTAAATACTTCATTATTCCCTCCCCTCTCTCTCTATGCATGCATGCAAGATTGCTGACCTAAAACTTCATTATTCCCCCCTCTCCTGCTGCTCATGCATGCATGCATCAAGATTGCTGACCTAAAAACTTCATTATTCCCTCTCTCTCTTTCTCTGCATGCATGCATGCATGATTGCTGACCTAAAAACCATTATTCCCTCTCTCTCTTTCTCTGCATGCATGCATGCAAGATTGCTGACCTAAAAACTTCATTATTCCCACTCTCTCTCTGCACATCAGATGCGACCTAAAAACTTCTTATTCCCTCTCTCTCGCTGCATACATGCATGCAAGATTGCTGCCTAAAAACTTCATTATTCCCTCTCTCTCTCCTCTCATGCATGCATGCAAGATAGCTGACCTAAAAACTTCATTATTCCCTCTCTCTCTCTCTCTGTCCATGCATGCAAGATTGCTGACCTAAAAACTTCATTATTCCCTCTCTCTCTCTCTCTTCCACTGCATGCAAGATTGCTGACCTAAAAACTTCATTATTCCCTCTCTCTCTCTGTTCTCTGCATGCATGCAGATTGCTGACCTAAAAATTCATTATCCCCTCTTCTCTCTCTGCATCCATGCATGCAAGATTGCTGACCTAAAAACTTCATTATTCCCTCTCTCTCTCTTTTCTGCATGCATGCATGCAAGATGCTGACCTAAAACTTCATTATTCCCTCTCTCTCCTGCTCATGCATGCAAGATGCTGCCTAAAACTTCATTATTCCCTCCCTCTCTCTCTGCTGCATGCATGCAAGATTGCTGACCTAAAAACTTCATTATTCCCCCCCCTCTCTCTCTCTCTCTCTCTGCACATGCATCAAGATTGCTCACCTAAAAACTTCATTATCCCTCCCTCCTCTCTCTGCATGCATGCATGCAAGATTGCTGACCTAAAACTTCATTATTCTTTTTCTCTCTCTCTGTGCATGCATGCAAGATTGCTGACCTAAAAACTTCATTATTCCCCCTCTCTCTCCTCTCTACATGCATGCATGCAAGACTGCTGACCTAAAACTTCATTATTCCCCTCTCTCTCTCTCTCTCTGCATGCATGCAAGATTGCTGACCTAAAAACTTCATTTTCCCTCTCTTCTCTCTTCTCTGCATGCATGCATGCAAGACTGCTGACCTAAAAACTTCATTACCCCCTTCATGATCATGCTCAATTCCTGACCCCTAAAACCCTCTTACTTCCTCTCCTCCTTGTCTCTCTGCAACAATTGCTTGAAACAAAACATTTAATTAAATCAAACCTTTTCCACTGCATCCACATGCAAACTTTCTCACCAAACTTCTTACTTCCCCTCTCTTCTCTCATGCTGCATCTGCGACCTAAAACACTTCAATCCTGCTCTCTCGCTAATAACAACATCAGATGCGGCCTAAACTATTCCCCCCGTCAAAGCTCAGCAAATCGACCAAAAACTAACCTTGTTCTCCTGCATGTCAGTTGCTCCCTCAAAATACTTCAATATTCCCTCCCCTCCTCTTCGCATGCATTCATGCTGATTCTACCTTGCTCAATTCTTCTTTCCTTCTCTGCCATAACTGCATGTGCTGACACTCAAACTTCTTTTCACTCTCTCTCCTACATGCGTCATGCATTGCTCGCTGACTGTAACTTTCTATATCCCATCACCCCCCATGCTCTGCAAGACGCCATCAAAAGCCATTTCTCCATCTCTTACTCTTTCTGCTCTCTGCATTGTGCATTGCTGACCTTAAAACTTCTTACACTTTAGAATAGTAATTTGAATCCCCAGATCCCTTACTCTCCATCCTGCATCATGGACAGTTCTTGAACAGCTACAAGCAAGATCAAGAATTCATGGAATAGCAGCCTCGTCAACTGGTCCACTGACATGATACGTCTCACCAATGTCTAACTCCCTCTGGACACCCTTGCCTAAATCTCAACCTGTGTCTGACCTCACTGGACACAGGTCACATCAATATCAACAAAGAACACTACAGTGCAATTTGTCCCCAATTCAATGACCCACCGCTCGTGCATCTGTAGATTCTTACATGCTATACTCATCCTTCTTGTCCCCTCAACCAGTTACCGGATCATTTCCTTTCCCAACAGCATGTGCATGTCGTTCAGATTGCTCGCTGGACTGGTTGCTTGCTACTACCATCACCCCCCTTTCTGAAGACGCCATCTCTAGCCTGTTGGCATTTGTCCTTTCTTGATGTGTCATTCTCTACCTACGTTTGATTTAGAGATTCTAGAAATCCAGAGTCACAGCTACCTGCTGGTCGATCAGGATAGCAGCTCGTGTCAATGGTCAGATTCAGGAGCAGGAACAGTGCATGGTCGATCTGGTACGGCCTACGTCATGGCCAGATCATGCGCGGTACAGTGCAATGGCAGACTGGACAGCAGGTACAGTGCAATGGCAGATTCATGACAGCAGGACGTCTGGTCCGATTCTGGACAGCAGGCTACAGTGAATGGTCAGATTCATGGGTAGCGCTGAGCGCATCGGTTGATTCCCCTCAGAGCCATTTATACCTGGGATTTTTTTTTAACCCCAACTAGCACCTGTGATTGCTATGGGCTTGACTGGAACGACTATAATTACAGTGAAGTTTCATCCACTTACTGAATGTATCTCTGTGAGCCATGTTCAGATGTCCTCACTCTTTAGATGTCGTCTTCTCAGGCCAGGTTGATGCTGAGATGTATCATGTCAAATAAGTACAGAGTACAGCCTGTCATAGAGTACAGCTCTGTCATATAGTATCAGACCAGGAGAGAAATCCATTGCTCATCTTCGGGCTTCTCGACCTCCTCAATCATCTAAAAAAAAGAAGTCACAAATCCTGATACATACATGAGAGACTTTCTCTTCCTTTAAAGATCAGATACAGAATTTTGTTGTGTCTCAAAGTTACACGTCAGCTAATTCAGTTTCATGACACACATCAGTGGAATGTGTTAAGAATATTCTTAAACACTGAATCAACCAAGGAGTGTACAAACATGAATGAATATTACTGAAGTCCCAAAGAGTATACAAAACATGTATGAATATTATAAAAGTCCCAAGAGTGTACAAACATGTATTAACATTAATCTACAAGTCAGACTTACACAGGTGAAACGATCACCTTAGATACATCATACATGGCTGAAATGTAAATAATATGGTTCACATGCTATTGACGACTCTTTAGAATCTTATTCTGTGGGTCATTGACTGATTTGGCTGAAATGTAAATAATATGGTTCAGATGCTATCGACGACTCTTTAGAATCTTATTCTGTGGGTCATTGACTGATTTGGCTGAAATGTAAATAATATGGTTCAGATGCTATTGACGACTCTTTAGAATTTTATTCTGTGGGTCATTGACTGATTTGGCTGAAATGTAAATAATATGGTTCAGATGCTATTGACGACTCCTTAGAATTTTATTCTGTGGGTCATTGACTGATTAATACAATACTCTACCAGAGCCATGGGTATGTCTCATACCAGCCAGACAATAGTGACAGGCAGTGCTCTGATAATTACCCATCATCATTGTCTTCAACAATGCAAATCTTTTGTATTATCCCAAATAGCAGCAGCAACAGCAGCATCAACTGGCAGTGACTGGGCAATTGTCATCATTATGCAGCTCCCACCGTCATTGCTGCTGGTGGTGGTATTACTGGTATGATGACTTCAATGCGAAACAAGATAGAAACCTATTCAGAAGTGGAGACAGACAGATATGAGGACAGACAGACAGATATGAGGACAGACAGACAGATATGAGGACGACTACTGACCGCTCTGTTGGGGAAGAAAGCAAACTTTTTGACCATCACGTCTCGAAGCAGTTCCAGGTCACTGATGACGATTGTTGGCTGCCGCGGCAAATACACACTGCACACAATGCAAAGACTGTTGGCTGCCGCGGCAAATACACACTGCACACAATGCAAAGACTGTTGGCTGCCGCGGCAAATACACACTGCACACAATGCAAAGACTGTGGCTGCCGCGGCAAATACACACTGCACACAATGCAAAGACTGCTGGCTGCCGCGGCAAATACACACTGCACACAATGCAAAGACTGTTGGGAAAGGTGTTTTTTTTAATGAAACTGTTTTTCACTGCATTATGTTTTTAAACTTTAAAAATAAATGCCTGCACACAGACCATGACACAAACAGTATCACACACACACACACACCACACACACACACCAACACGCACGCACGCACGCACGCACGCACGCACGCACGCACGCACGCACGCACGCACGCAGCAACACACACAAACACACAAAACACACACACACACCACACACACACTCACAACATATACACATCAAATTAAGTCAAAAAGTCAATCAAATTCAAAATGGCAAAATTCAAAATTACCATGCTGAGTTGATAACGAACTGTAAACAAACGAAACTGATATTATCAGTTCAGATTTTAATTCTGGCACCAAAAAATCATCTCATGTTTTGTCAAATTGTATCATTCCAGTCTATAGAGATGTGATCTACATTTTCAGGAATAGTAGAAAATATTATCTTTAAAATTTGTACAATTCTCAGTGGAATGAGCTGGTGCCAGTTAAGCCACCAACTTTGTGATCAATGAAGCTCCAGGATATCACCTGTGATAAAGAACTATGTGTATTCTGGGCAAACTTCTTTTCAAAAACATACCCAGTTTATTACACATTACAGTTCACCAAAGTGCAGAGTTTCTTTAAGAAAGCAGATGGCATATGTTCTTTCATATTTGTCAAAACATGAATGAAAAACATAAAATGATCCTGTTGTTGTTTTTTTTTCCTTCAATACACTTGAAACATATACTTAGTTTATGCCTTTGTTCTTAATTCACTTTCTTTGAGATGTACGCTATTCTCATATTCAATGCCAAAATGAACTACAGTGTAAGCGGGTGAGCAGTGCTGTTTCATGAGGAAACTACAATGAAACAATAACTAGAATGTGCACAAGACACAATCAATGAAGATGCAGAGTGTACAAACACAATCTTTCTCTCTGTGTCTCTGTCTCTGTCTCTGTCTTCTCTCTCTCTCTCATCTCTCCTCATCCCTCTCATCTCTCTCTCTTCTCTCTCTCAGAGAGAGAGAGATTGTGCGTTACTGCGCGTGCACGCTCGCGCATTGGTGTGTGAGTGTGTGTGTGCACGCGCGCGCGTTTGTAGTTATTCTTTGTAATGTTTCTTGTGTGTCTGTGTTGCTTCAATTAACGTCAGAGTCTGCATTGTCCGACACGAATATGTACAAATCATGATATGAGCAATGCTTACGTCAGTAAACCATCTGAATCTGAATCTGAATCTCTCTCTCTCTCTCTCTCATTCATCCCCCCACCACCCCCCACCCACACACCAAACAACACACACCACACACACACAACATCACACACACACACACACACACACACACACACACACACACACTGGAGGCAGATGTAAAAGCTGTATCGCTTACTCTTTACCCTCATTAAGATCATTTGACTTGACTTTGACTTGACACCACACACACACACCACACACACACACACACTAACACACACACACACACACACAAGTTAAGCTTACATACCCTTTCCATATTTCTTCTGCCATTCATGAAAACTCAAAAGCTCCCTGAAAAATCCAAATAGTAACGTGATTAACACTATCTACTAGATTTTACACCAGACTAAAGATGTCTGCCATATTGCACATCACAATCAAGCAAATGATGTGACGAAATTTTTTTTTAGTTTAAAAAATCATCAAATATCATATGCTTGAAAATCATGCATTTACAAGACAAGTAAAACAAACAAAATAAACAGATAAGGAGTCAGAGTTCAGCTGCCATGAGGTGAAGACGTGTTTTCGTCATGCTCCACTCCGTGACGATACAGCAAAATCTCTTCGTAAATAATTTGGCCGTGAAGCAATGTAAATTCTATTAAAAGCCTTGTGCAGTTCAGCCGTAGTAGACTTTTTTTTCCCAACTGTCTCTTTGAAAAGAAAAAAAAATGTGGAAAGAGGAGATCGGTGGGGAGGAGGGAGCGGGGAATGGATGGATTGGAGAGAGAGGAGAGAGACTTCATGAATTGAACCTGGACTATGTGAACTGGGATTACACTGCCATGTGTGAAGTGTCTACGGTTTGGTCTGTGAGATACTTGTGCCTTCTGTATTCTTTAGTTGACATTTGTTTTTTTCCAATGGACGATTAAATAGCATCTTGACTGTGCCATGGTAATCCACGCACGTCAGACTACCAGTGATGAGCGACTCCATCACCAGATACTTTTCCGCTAGACTTGGTGGATCCAAACGGAAATCGTCTTCTTCCTCCTCTGATCCTCTTACAAGTTCCTCAAACACTGCGGCAAAGAAACCAGAAAAGAAGAAGAAAAAGATCGTGAGTGACAGTATAGAGTGTAATGAGAGCGATTCGCTGGGGGACATGGAGGAAATCCAAGCTACACTGAGTTGTAGGCCCTATCAGGGACAAAATGAACTTTGTACAATGACGTGCAGTGTTTAAGAGTGGAGGTGAAGGAAGAGATCAACAAGCTTGCAGAGACCTTCTCTCATCGGCTTGACAGACCGGAGAGCTCTTTATTCGACCTTGCAGAGACCTTCTCTCTTAGGCTTGACAGACCGGAGAGCTCTTCATTCGACCTGGCAGAGACCTTCTCTCAGACTGGAGAGCTCATTATTCGACCTGGCTAAAGAGAAAGATAACTTGAAGACGAGGTGGGAAAACTGAAGAGGGAAACCGGGAGATGAGGAACCGACTTGAGGCACAGGGGGGCGAGACTGCGGGAGCCCACAACGACCTGCAGCAACACGGCCGCCTCTGGAATGTCCGTGTGTACGGCGTGAAGAGGCCGCCAATCCCAAGGAGGAGACGGCTGGCGACTGTGTTTGCAAGTGCGTGGACATTTTCTCCAGGCAGATGGGCGTGACGGTCAGGCCAGAGGACATCGAGGTGGTGCATCACTCTGGGAGGCCAGTGGCAGTGATGGGACAGGGAGGTGACGCATCACTCTGGGAGGCCAGTGGCAGTGAGGGGACAGGGAGGTGATGCATCACTCTGGGAGGCCAGTGGCAGTGAGGGGACAGGGAGGTGACGCATCACTCTGGGAGGCCAGTGGCAGTGAGGGGACAGGGAGGTGCAAAGCCTTTGCCTATTTTAGTGCGTTTTTATTCAAGACAAGTTAAAGGAAGTGTACTTGAACACACACAAAAACTGAAACAAACTTGGATTTCGGTTAGTGAGGACTTAACCATGTTTAACTACAAACTTTTGATAAAAAAAAAGCATCTGAACACTCAGGAACGCTCTCAGCCTGGTCGATAAACAGAAAAATCCTGGCAAAGTTAAAAAAACAGACTGGTTGTGCCCCTGTATATCAGTGAGGACCTGAATGAAACCAAAGATATGGACCTCTAAATCGCCATCTGCTTGACGGACTCTGTGCTGTACAAAACTCAATGCAGCTTACTGGTGGTGCATTCTTTGTGTGCTTTATTTTTCCATCAAAGGTTCTTGAGTATTTCCTTCCACCCATCCTTTCTGCCTGTTCGTCTTTCCCATGGTGTTCACGTGTGCCCAGTATATTGTCCTAGCATACAGTAATGAGCTGGACATGCGTTTCTTCTTGTTCTTCTTTCCCATGGTGTTCATGTGTGCCCAGTACATTGTCCTAGCATACAGTAATGAAGCTGAACATGGACATGAGTTTCTTTTGTGCCTGAATATAATTCTACGGTAGTTAGTTTGAAAGCAGGATGGTAGGTATATGTTTGTAAGAGTGACAGATTTCATGTCATGTATGAATGCTCACTTATAAAATATGTTATACACACACACACACACACACACACACACACACACACACACACACACACCACACACACACACACACACACCACACACACACACACACCACACACACACACACACACACACACACACCTGACTGGATTTACGGATGTCATTTTTGTGTCCCCCTTTGCTTGACAAACTTGTTTTATTTACATGTATTTGCAATATTTTACATGTTTTTGCGGGTTTTGGATTCAGATTCATACTCTTTTCTCTTTAATTTTTACATTATGAGTCAAACTGATTCTGTAGATATTACGTAATATTTTGTTATTTGCATCTGAAGTATTTGGTTGGTGGGTTTTTTCATAGATTTACAAATTTTAGGCATTGAACAACATGGATAGTACAGTATCAGTTGTCTCAATCAATTGTCAGGGGCGGAACGATAAACAAAAAAGAAGAGATGCATTCCATTTCTAAAATGCAAAAGTATTCTATTTATTTTCTACAGGATGCACACTTTGAAGAGAAAATAGAACGTTATATACAATCTGAATGGGGTACCAAGGATATTTGTATATTTGTGTCACGAGTTTGTCACGAGGCCTACGACGTTTGACCCAACCGGGGTGGCGAATTATTCATTTGTTTATTATTGTTGTTGTTGTCGTATATCCGTCCCTTAATGTGGCTGTGGTGTGGTTGCACCTTTGGCGTGGTTTAGCTCAGGTTTGGTTTACTCTCTCCTCTCTCTCTCTCTCTAATTCCACTGCCCGTGCATTCATCCTGCAGGTTCACGGGTGGTGGGTATCTTTTCTTGTACTGGGCCGTCTATCGGCCTCTCGCCTGTCTTTTTACCTGTCGCACGTGCTTCATTTCTTTAGTTTGAAGTATGCTCACTCTGTGACGTAGCGTGGCATGTTGGCCGCCATCGCTGAGGGAGGTTAGCTCTTCACTCGAGCGGAAGATGTCTCTGGGAGCGCCTGCTCCGGTCTTGGTTCTTCACCGTATCGTCGAAGGTACAGTCGGTATCTTCAATTCCTACAGTCGGCCTGTAGGAGAGGGACATCACTTCTTCTTTTTCCGCACCTGTTGCCTCTGTCCTCTCGACTGGACAGAGGGCAGAGAGAGTCGTTTGACCCGCCTCTTCGGGTCACCCACGGGTAGCTGGTAAGCATCAGTTTCGTGGTTTGTTTGTTTTGGTTTGTTGTTGTTAGCCGCTTATTCTCTTTTGCGCAATTTTCTTTTGTTTGCAAAATTGTAAAAGAAATATTGTTTGAGACCTTTTCTCTGGTTAATTCAATCTTTAACCTGGCCATTCTAAATTATATCCAAAATTCTTTCTCCTGTTTATGCATCTGGTGATGCGGTAGTCGGTGGGGATGGAAGAGAACCTGGTGATTCAGGGTTGGTACTTGCTTGGTCTCGCTCGTCCGCCCCTGTCACATTCGCCGGACTCTTATCCTTCGGCCACCGTCTGTTTGTGTGTGCAAGGAAACGAGTTTTATGTTCGCGAGCGTGCGTACGCATGATTTGTCGTTCGATGCGTGGTTGGAGATTTGTGTTATTTTGAAATGTGGCTATAAAATGTG
Organism: Conus ventricosus; assembly: GCA_018398815.1. NCBI lineage: Eukaryota > Metazoa > Mollusca > Gastropoda > Neogastropoda > Conidae > Conus > Conus ventricosus. Next base: position 98,985,183 of record CM031600.1, read on the forward strand.
ACAATTATGCCATTGAATTATTATTTGCAAATGTGGTGGCAGTTATAAAGCGATGGTCGCTGTGTTGGTTTATTTTCCTAAGAAAGGAAATTGTTAAACGTGAGTGAGAGAAGGGTGAAGATAATTCATATTGGTTTTATAGCCTGTTGATTTAATGCAGTCTTTTACCTGCTTCGTGTGAGAAGACTTTAATGAACATTCCTGATTTGATTGGTGTGCTGTGTTACGCTCAGGTCTGTGTTGAGCTGGCGTTGTTGGTGTGTTTAATAGACCTCCCCTTGCCCATCATGCGAGTGGCTGTTAGGATTTAACAGCATGGGTCAGACTGTACTGACGGCGGGGTTCCAGTACCCTTCTTCCTTCCTTCTTCCTTCCTTCTTCCTCCCCTCCCTTTCTTCTCTCCTCCCAGCTACGTTTCCCCCCCTCCCGGGGGCTTCACCCGGAGTCTGGACTGGTTGGTGCCACGTGCTGGTTGAGGCCACGCTCTGGTTGGGACCGCGGACTGGTTGGTGCCACGCGCTGGTTGAGGCCACGCTCTGGTCGGGACCGCGGACTGGTAGAAAAAGCCCGCCGGCTTGACTGGCCGGCCCTGATCCCCGTCCAGGACCTCCAGTAACAACGCCACGTTCCCCCCCCCCCCCCCCCCCCAGGACGCGCTCTTCACTGTCTGCTTGTGCGTGTCAAGGGTGTCGGCCTTGAACGACTCTTTTCAAGAACCGACCCGGTTTCGGAGCACCTAGTGCGACAGGGTGCTCCCAGTAGACTTGAGAGAGGCAGGGGTGTGGAGACACTCCATGGTGTGGAAAGGGATGGATGCTGGAAATGTTTATTTATAATTGAGTATATTGTCATATGTGTTGAAATGCTGCGATTATGATTGTGTACGTCGTATGGTGAAATGTTTATTTATAATTGTGCATGTTGTGTGTGTTGGAATGCTTGATTGTGATTGTGCATGTTTGTGTGTTGGAATGCTTATTTATGGCTGTATGTTGGTGTGAATAAATGGGGTGTTGTATCGTAATCTTTATTGTGTGGTCTCTTGCGGGGCGTGTGAGGTCAGTCACTCCCTTCACTCCCACCTAGACCGATCCTGTCAGGGCAGACCTCCAGGGTCGGTCGTGACAATTGTGGGGGCTCGTCCGGGATCTGAAGGGCTCTGGCTGTCTCTCTCTCGTTTCGCAAGTACCTGTTTAGTTTTGTCTGTTTTGTATATGTTTAGTCAGTTTGTCGTGTTTGTTCGTGGTGGTTGGCTGGGTGACTCTAGCGTGAAGGGAGTCTTTTGTGGCCTGAGGGAACATCCGGTGTGACTGGGGAGTCGAGGTGAGACCAGGGGGAGTCGACCGCGACCAGACCTCCTCCTTCCGCCGGGTGCCTTACGCAGGTACGACCGTAAGTCTTGCCTTTCTGTTGCCGCTCAGTCTGCCATTCCTGTTTTGTAGTTAGCCAGTTTTTTTTTGTGTTTTTTTTACCGGTTATTGAGTACAGGGGGCTGTATCGGACGTTAGTGTTTTTTTTTTCCTCTCTTCCGGATTCCGTCTGCCAGTTTGTTTGGTTTTTTTTTTCCGGCCAGCCCCACCGCACTGTTGCTCGTGCTGTGGAGCGCGGTGTTGCCAGAGTGGGGGCAGCCGGACATAGTTTTTTTTTTTTTTTTTTTGGTGAGCCCCACCGCACTGTTGCTCGTGCTGTGGAGCGCGGTGTTGCCAGAGTGGGAGCAGCCGGAACTTGTCCGCACACACGCACACACACACATACACACATATACACACACCCCTAAAATATTTGTTTTTCAAGTGGAATCGTCTTTCCCCCGTATTTGAAAACCGTAGGGTATTGTTGTCATGGCGACGTCCGGTGCTGGTGGTATGGCGACGCGTGCGTCGAAGAAGAAAGGTATTCAAAATGTAGTCCCTACTATTAGTACCAGTACTTCGACTACAGTAACTTCTACTTATTCCAGTGCTGTAGCAGATAGTCCCAGTGAGTACTTTTACTACCTCTTCGCTAAGGGATCTTCCTGTTGAGACCCCGACTGGCACTTCCGCTCGGAAGCGTCAGAGTATAGCGAAGCAACTGTGGGCTTCTGTTGAGTCGCAGAAACCAAAGCCCTCTCTTCTCCATGCTTCCCCTCGTAAGGAGTATGCCCCAGGAGACTTTCCTCATGGTAAAGTCGAGACCCAAGGGACGGGTCAGACGGGTCATCCTCCCGTGTCGGGAGTGGTGAATCCTGCTCAGGATATCACCTCTGTCCTTATGTTTCTGGAGCGGCAGCGTAGTGAAGAGGCTGCTAGGCAGGAAGCCCTGCGTAGGGAAGAGCGCAGAGAGGAGGTTGTCAGGCAGGAATCCCTACGTATGAAGAGGCTGCTAGGCAGGAGCTCTGCGTAGGGAAGAGGCAAGGCTCCGTAGGGAAGAGCTAGATAGGATGGAGGCTCTGCACAGAGAAGAGGCTGCCCGACAGGAAGATCTGCGCAGAGAGGAGGCTGCTCAGCGTAGGGAAGAGGCTGCTCAGCGTAGGGAAGAGGCTGCCCAGCGTAGGGAAGAGGCTGCCAGGCAGGAAGCCCTCCGTAGGGAAGAACTAGACAGGATGGAGGCTCTGCGTAGGGAGGAGATGGAACAACTTCTTTCGCGGTCTCCCGCATCTGTAAATCAGGGGGTTAATCACCAGGCAGGTGATAGAGTTAGAGGCCCAAAGTTAAAGCTTCCAGAGTTCAGACCTAGTGAGGACATTGATATGTTCTTAGAGCATTTTGACAAAGTTGCTAGTTCATACCAATTGTCTGAGGAACGAAAGGCTATGCACCTGTTTCTGGATTGTCTGGTACTGCAAGGGAGTGTGTGCTCACTCTAAATGAAGGCGCGTCTTATGCAGACATGCAGTTGGCTCTGCGTAAGCGTTTCCACCTTACCCCAGAGACGTACAGGAGGAAGTTCAGGTCCATGAAGAAGAATAACGACGAGACCTTCGTGCAGTTTGGTGATAGGCTGCGCAAAACGCTAGGGTACTGGCGTCAGTTGGCTAAGTTGGAGCTGGAGGATCTGATCCTCATTGAACAGCTCACCAACACTGTGTCCCCAGAGTTGAGGATCCGGATAGGCGAGACAGCACCTCAGGATTTCGCGGCTGCGATTCATACCGCTGAGGTGTTTGCTGAAGCTCGCAGGGCTTATGGCCATCGCCCAGATACGGAGAGGAAGCCCTCCACAGGATTTAGTGGCAATAAGGCGCCGACAAACCGCTAGCGAGGTAAACAAGGCAGGCAGTTCATCGGGGATTTCAGCACCCCGGTTTTGTTTTCTTTGTGGTCGCCCCGGCCACATTAGGAAAGATTGCCCTAAAGCCGCCGTAGTCATGGGGCTAGTCCTTTCCAGCATCCTCGCGCCTCGGCTAACGTGGGGTCCATCCAAGCTTCTAGTGGTACAGAGTGCCCGGTGTCCTTTCTGTTGTTGGTTCTTCCTTGGTTGACACCATCAGGGATTCGGGAGCATCAACGATCTTTGTGGATAAGGATTTGGTTTCTCCTGAGGCCCGGCGGGGCGCCAGTTATGATGTGTGCGGGTTGGAGGCTGGTTTTACCTCCACCCGTCCTTCTGTACTCATTCCTGTCTCCACCCCCTACTTCTGTGGCGAAGTGTGGGCCATCGCGGTGGAGCGACCTCTGTATTCCCTTATCATAGGGAATACTGTCACCTTTGCGGACGGACGCAGTCAGTCCGTGTCTACGGATCTGCCCGTACAGGCGTGTGTGGAGTTACCACACGCGCCAAAGCTAAGAAGCAGGAACAGGAATTGCGTCCCGTTCTCCAGCCGATCTCTGACGAGGTTCTGGCCAGGGTCGACCCTGCTACCATGGTCCGCCTTCAGGCCAGGGACTTGGATGTCCAACGCCTGCGACAACTGGTAGATCGTCCCGCTCAGTCTGCCCGACACGCCAAGGTGAGCTTCAAGCTCCACAAGGGGATCCTCTTTAGGGTTGTCACTCTGCAGATCGTGTGGCCAAGCAGCTAGTCGTCCCCCAAAGCTTGAGGGAATCTGTTCTCCGGCAGGCCCATGACTCACCTATGGCAGGTCATATGGGCTCAAAGCGGACTCTCGAGCGAGTAAGACAGGACTTCTTCTGGCCAGGGATGAACTCGCAGGTTAGGCAGTACTGCCGCAATTGCGATGTCTGCCAACGGACAACGCCTAAGGGTCGCTTGAAGCGTGTTCCCCTAGGGTCAGTGCCACGGGTTGGGGAGCCATTCAGCAAGGTTGGGGTCGACCTGGTGGGACCCATTAATCCACCATCCAATCGCGGTCACCGCTACATTTCGGTAGCGGTAGACTATGCGACTCGATGCCCAGAGGCTGTCCCGCTTAGGACTATCGATGCCCCTACTATTGCTGAAGCTCTCCGGCAGATTTGGACGCGCACTGGCGTGCCCAGGAAGAAGCACGGCCGGAAGTTTGTACTGGAGAGCGATCATCATCCTCTCCAGTGCCTGGAACGGATCCGGCCAGTCAGTCGTCGACTCATGAGTTAGGCAGTGGAACTGCAGAGTCATTTTTCGCCATATCAAGGGTTCCTGTAATACGGATGCTGACTATCTAGCCGAGCTCCGTAGTCAGCACATTGGAAATCAGTCAGAGGGACACTTCCCCTCAACCAGGGTCATATCCCCTTTTGGTCTCTGTATCAGGTGTAGTGACAGTTTTCACTTCAGTAATGTTAACGGTAGTGAATCACCAATTGTTCGGATTGTTACTTTCATGGTTGGAAGGTTCGCTTAGTTGTTTGATAAATGTAGTATTATGTATTTCCCTGTGTGATTCTATCGTGGAATGTTTGTATTGGATTTATCGTACTCTGTCGATCACAGAGAGTTGGGTTTCGGTCCCATTGTTGTGAATTTGCACATGCGTCAAGGTTCAAAGGAGCACTGTATCTCAGAGAAACAGATGCTTTTAGAAGGGGGGTTTGTCACGAGTTTGTCACGAGGCCTACGACGTTTGACCCAACCGGGGTGCGGAATTATTCATTTGTTTATTATTGTTGTTGTTGTCGTATAATCCGTCCCTTAATGTGGCTTGTGGTGTGGTTGCACCTTTGGCGTGGTTTAGCTCAGGTTTGGTTTACTCTCTCTCTCTCTCTCCTCTAATTCCACTGCCCGTGCATTCATCCTGCAGGTTCACGGGTGGTGGGTATCTTTTTCTTGTACTGGGCCGTCTATCGGCCTCTCGCCTGTCTTTTTACCTGTCGCACGTGCTTCATTTCTTTTAGTTTGAAGTATGCTCACTCTGTGACGTAGCGTGGCAATGTTGGCCGCCATCGCTGAGGGAGGTTAGCTCTTCACTCGAGCGGAAGATGTCTCTGGAGCGCCTGCTCCGGTCTTGGTTCTTCACCGTATCGTCGAAGGTACAGTCGGTATCTTCAATTCCTACAGTCGGCCTGTAGGAGAGGGACATCACTTCTCTTTTTTTCCGCACCTGTGCCTCTGTCCTCTCGACTGGACAGAGGGCAGAGAGAGTCGTTTGACCCGCCCTCTTCGGGGTCACCCACGGGTAGCTGGTAAGCATCAGTTTCGTGGTTTGTTTGTTTTGGTTTGTTGTTGTTACCGGCTTATTCTTCTCTTTTGCGCAATTTCTTTTGTTTGCAAAATTGTAAAAGAAATATTGTTTGAGACCTTTTCTCTGGTTAATTCAATCTTTAACCTGGCCATTCTAAATTATATCCAAAATTCTTTCTCCTGTTTATGCATCTGGTGATGCGGTAGTCGGTGGGGATGGAAGAGAACCTGGTGATTCAGGGTTGGTACTTGCTTGGTCTCGCTCGTCCGCCCCTGTCACATTCGCCGGACTCTTATCCTTCGGCCACCGTCTGTTTGTGTGTGCAAGGAGAACGAGTTTTATGTTCGCGAGCGTGCGTACGCATGATTTGTCGTTCGGATGCGTGGTTGGAGATTTGTGTTATTTTGAAATGTGGCTATAAAATGTGACAATTAATGCCATTGAATTATTATTTGCAAAAGTGGTGGCAGTTATAAAGCGATGGTCGCTGTGTTGGTTTATTTTCCTAAGAGAGGAAATTGTTAAACGTGAGTGAGAGAAGGGTGAAGATAATTCATATGGTTTTATAGCCTGTTGATTTAATGCAGTCTTTTACCTGCTTCGTGTGAGAAGACTTTAATGAACATTCCTGATTTGATTGGTGTGCTGTGTTACGCTCAGGTCTGTGTTGAGCTGGCGTTGTTGGTGTGTTTAATAGACCTCCCCTCGCCCATCATGCGAGTGGCTGTTAGGATTTAACAGCATGGGTCAGACTGTACTGACGGCGGGGTTCCAGTACCCTTCTTCCTTCCTTCTTCCTTCCTTCTTCCTCCCCTCCCTTTCTTCTCTCCTCCCAGCTACGTTTTCCCCCCTCCCGGGGGCTTCACCCGGAGTCTGGACTGGTTGGTGCCACGTGCTGGTTGAGGCCACGCTCTGGTTGGGACCGCGGACTGGTTGGTGCCACGTGCTGGTTGAGGCCACGCTCTGGTTGGGACCGCGGACTGGTTGGTGCCACGCGCTGGTTTGAGGCCACGCTCTGGTCGGGACCGCGGACTGGTAGAAAAGCCCGCCGGCTTGACTGGCCGGCCCTGATCCCCGTCCAGGACCTCCAGTAACAACGCCACGTTCCCCCCCCCCCCCCCCAGGACGCGCTCTTCACTGTCTGCTTGTGCGTGTCAAGGTGTCGGCCTTGAACGACTCTTTTCAAGAACCGACCCGGTTCGGAGCACCTAGTGCGACAGGGTGCTCCCAGTAGACTTGAGAGAGGCAGGGGTGTGGAGACACTCCATGGTGTGGAAAGGGATGGATGCTGGAAATGTTTATTTATAATTGAGTATATGTCATATGTGTTGAAATGCTGCGATTATGATTGTGTACGTCGTATGGTGAAATTTTTATTTATAATTGTGCATGTTGTGTGTGTTGGAATGCTTGATTGTGATTGTGCATGTTGTGTGTGTTGGAATGCTTATTTATGGCTGTATGTTGGTGTGAATAAATGGGGTGTTGTATCGTAATCTTTATTGTGTGGTCTCTTGCGGGGCGTGTGAGGTCAGTCACTCCCTTCACTCCCACCTAGACCGATCCTGTCAGGGCAGACCTCCAGGGTCGGTCGTGACAATTTGTATGTGTGCATTTAATTTGCATTCGCCATAGTTGGATTTGACAAAAATATACGTATAGATCATGTATTGTATTTATTGCATTACTTGCAAAACACTATTTATACCAGTGTAGAACAGAACAAAAGTCACCCAGACTACAAGTATTTCTCAATGAGCTGAAATACAGGTAAAGAACTGAAGAATATACTGCTTGAAAAAAATTTGTATATACCAATATTCTTTCCAAGTGGCACCCATACATGCCGATATTAGCAGACCTAGAATGAATCATGAATGATTATAACATTGTACATCATATTAGTATCGATATAATTATTAGTCCCTAGAACTGTTACATTGCCTGAAACAGCCCCATTGGACATTGTACAGGGCCTTAAAAAAAACAAAATATGTCAAATTTCATGATACACTCGGCTTGCCTCATGTGCACTCTCTCTCTCTCTCTCTCTCTCTCTCTCTCTCTCTCTCTCTCTCTCTCTCTCTCCTCCTCTCTCTCTCTCTCTCTCTCTCTCTACCATGTGAAGATGTTCTAACCTTTTGTTTTCAAAATGTAAAATGGTATTGCCATTATGTTTGATATGTCAGTTTTTCTTGTTCTTTACTATTTGCTTTGATTCAGATCTGAGATTCTATAGTAGTAAGATTTTTAACAAACTTTCGGTTGGGGTTTTCGAAGATGCATTTTAAAGAATTGTGTGAATGAATGACTTGTGAGTTGATTTTAACATGGGGACAGTCCTGATGTGGCCCTTTGTGGTCGGCTGGGCTATAAGCAACATGATCTTATCTGATCTTGTTTATTGTTCTGTTCTCTTTCATGTTCCATTAGGTTGTACTATATGAACTTATTTGAATTTTTTTCTTAAATTAAAAAAAAAAGATAAAGAATCAGGAAGACTCACACAAAAACTATGATATGGAAATATTGGTAAACATGAAGTCCGTGGAATCACAGCCATGGAATTAAATCAAAGACTGATGGACAGGTCAGCTGCCATGCCTTCTGTGAAAGGAGTACAGGGTAGAGGGAGTAAGGATTAGAGATGGTTTCTGTCAGTCAATATATGTTCAGATCAGATGGTTTCTGTCAGTCAATATATGTTCAGATCAGATGGTTTCTGTCAGTCAATATATGTTCAGATCAGATGGTTTCTGTCAGTCATATATGTTCAGATCAGATGGTTTCTGGCAGTCAATATATGTTCAGTATCTTTCAAGTCTGCAGGTGTTGAAGTACCCACCAATCCCACCTTCTGGGACAGCTAAACTTTCTGGCAGACAAGTGGAAATGCACTAATCACTTGTCCGCATGGCTACCAATTTTTGACCAAGTCCATGAAAAAATGAACAAACAAGTCAGCTACAATGCAGACCAATTGCACTTCCTTCATGCCTTTTTCACTTTCACAGCTCCATCTCCCCACCTCCCTACTCCACAGTCCAACTCTCCTCACCCTCACATCCTCACTCCCCCAACACATACTCTGACAGACTCAACTGCAGCACACACCTATTATAGTTTTCTACTAAAAATGAACCACAGCAGAGTGCTGTCTCACTGAGGGAAGATGTGTTTTACATGGCATACAGGCATTGTTCTTCGTTCGCATGGAAGTGACAGATCTTCTATTCCTTTCACTTCTTCCTCTCAGATGAGCATCATGAATACAGAGCAAGCTATCGCTAAATTTGGCTGTTGAATTGTCATTGTACTACCCACATTTGCTTTTATTACCTGTTTTTTTTTTCACTTAGGGAGGACAATTAAGAACTGGGAGGGGGCAAGCACATTTTGGAGATCTACTTGTCCCTAGGACAACTAAACAGTATCTGTGAAGTCTAGCCCTGACCATACCAACTCCACACACAGAAGACCTACATTCATGCTTAAAAGACAGTTTGTCTGTCCGGATTTGTGCGGGTTAGGGAACCAACTTGAAGTACTTTGAACCAATCTGAACAAAGGAGTATGACCATCAAGATGACAAACACTAAATACCCCTCACAAGGTAATTTTTTTTTCACTAATTCAACGCAACGTCCAAATGCTGTTTGAGCACTACTGAATGTCATTCTTAGCCTAATGCCAAAACAGCTTGCAGTTAAAATAGCATGTGGACTCACACTGGTTATCACCCCATAAATACGCATTCTATTTCTTGGGAAGGGAGGTAACTTTTGCACAAGTTCCTTTCCCAAAGGTAGGCTAAATATGGCAGAGAAATTGGTTCAGCTGGTGTTTTTTTATGCTGAGTTTTGCAAAGACTAAATTATTGGTGAAATTTGTCAGTGTCAACAATCCAGAAGTGCATCATACTACATGAAATAATATCTTAACAGATTGATTAGGGATTATATCCCAGTAAGCATAGGAAATTCATTGCCTGTTGGTAAAAATACTTTTAAAATTACAAAAGGCAAAAGAAACAAACTGCAGCGTTACTGGAACACGACACAAAAGCAGAAGAGCACACAAAACAAAGTGTGAAGTAACACAGTTTTAATGCACGACACAAAACAGGACAAGGAATTTTTCGGCAATATGCCTTCCTCCGCGACAAAGAAAAACAACAACAGTACAGACATCAACATGCGCAATACTCCCCTTGTGAAGCCAAAGTGGTGAATGAAGTTGACAGAGGGACAGTGGAAGAGAGGGTGAGTAGAGTTCGAGGAATAGGGCACGAGGAAAGAGGTAGAGTAAACCGAGGAGGAGGAAAAGGATAGAGAGAGAGGGGGATGGAGAAGAGAGGGTGAGAGAGAGGAAGAGAGAGAGAGAGAGGAGAGAGAGAGAGGAGAGATGAGAGTAGAGAGAGAGAGTGAGAGAGGAGAGAGAGGAGGAGGGATTGTATGATGGAGTGTTGTAGTGGGTGTGTTGCATAGATGAGTGAACAAGAGGAAGGGAGACATAATAAATGAGATTCAATGATAAGTGGTGGGGTGGGGGTGAAGAGAGGAGTCAGGCTAAAGAACCACCCAATACATGACCCAAGTAAGTTGCCAAACCAAGCATCATGTAGGGGGGGGAGAGGGGAAAAACAGGAGAACCCCGAAAAACAACCCAGCTTGCCAGACGCAGTAGGTGCCAGCTACCCACACCCAACACGGAAAAAGCACTGGGCCCGCGGCACAACCATACCAACCACAAACCAGCACACCACACACCCACACACACAACACACTCCCCACACCACACACACACACACACACACACACACACACACACACACACACACACACACACACACACAAACGCACACACACACACAACCACACACACACATACATACAAGTGCGCGCGCGCGCACGAACACACATGCACGCACACATACACACGCCCATAAGCACACACACAACCACACATACACCTGAAAAATAAAAAAATAAAAAAGGGGTGGGTGGGTGGGTTACAATGGGTAATAAATGAGTAAATGTACAAACAAGGCATACATTAAGACAGTTGGGTATAGCATAGGGAGGTAGGTGGTGATATGGTGGCGCAACAGAAAAAGGCAAAAATACGAGCATTAACGCAAAATATAGATATGAGGTCATGATAAGAGGCGCTAACAACACTCCCAATGACCCCCCAAAAAATTATCTATATATAGATAGATAGATAGATAGATAATAGATAGATAGATAGATAGATAGATAGATAGATAGATAGATAACGGTAAAAACAAAAAGGGGGGGGGGGGGAGAAGCGGGAGGGGAAAGGGGAGGGGGAGGGGGAAAGTAGGACAGACATAAAGAGAGGACCCTATGACCCTATTCCAGTAGGCGCTAGGCTCTACGGTCACGAAGAGGCCACTGGTGCAGACCAACCATGCACAGGTCAGTATTAAAGGAGAAAGGGAATAATAGGTCATTGTCCACCTGATTTGGCTCGGGAAAAGGAAGTACACAGAATTGCTAAGCTTTTTCATTGATACCAGCTGGATTCCTGGTGCCCAGTTTTTGAATCAGGTGAGACTCCATGTCCTTCCTGTCTCTAGAGTCACTAGTGTTCATGAGCCACAAGCCCTTCACTCTTGCATTGTGCGCGGAATGGCTGGGGAGGTTGAAGTGCTTGGCTACTGGTTTGTCCCTGTTGTATTTAATGTCAGCGAGGTGTTCCTTGAATCTGACAGTCAAAGTGCGTCCGGTCTTGCCGAAGTAAAGTTTAGAGCAAACGGTGCAGTGGATGATGTAGATCAATTTAGTGGTTTGGCAGTTGAAGAATTTGGAGATGGTCATGCGTGAACTGGGTCCTTTCACTTCAATGCAGTGCAGATGAAGGGGCAGGTCTTGCACTTGGGCAGATTGCATGGGCTTGTGCCTACAGAAGATTGACGTCTGTGAGGCTGGAGACTGGAACGCACAAGCATGTCACAGATATTCTTGTCCCATTTGTAGGCAACTAGAGGGGGCTAGGAAAAACATTCTAGCCGAGTGGGCACAAGACTGAAGGATGTTCCAGTTGGTTTGGAGAATTTTGCGCACCTGGTGGACAGAAGGCTGGTAGAGCAGGCTGACAACAGGTCTGTCTCTGGTTGATTCCTGGGGTTTCGGTTCCAGAGCTTGTAGGCGGGCGATGAGCTGGACTTTCTGGAGAGCACGATCAATGATGTCTTCGGGGTAGTGGCGATCAAGGAAGAACTGTTTCATTTCAAGGGCTTTTATATCAAAGACAGAGTTCTCAGAGCAGAGTCTGCGGAGCCTCAAGAACTGAGAGTATGGTATGCTGGTTTTGGTACTTTAGAATTACAGTTGAAGTGAAGCATCCCTTCCATTCAAGCTGATTAACCCAAATTGTGTGGGCATGAGAGGCTACCCAGACTATAAACTCAGAAGCACTGAATGGGTCAACAATCAACTAGAAGATAAGAATGCACCTGTAAGAAGAAGGGAACAATAATAATAGTTTAAAAAAAGAAACAAAGAAAATGAAAGCTTGAAATAAGGTGAGAATGGCACAAGAAAAATGTTGAACAACTTAATCACCTTCTTTTTTTTCTTTTTTTTTTTTCACATTTTTAATGTCACCTCTCTCATCCCTCCACTCAACAATTCCTTCATTTCTCACACATTCATCCCTCAACATAAACCTGGCAAGGTACTTACTTAAAACAAATTAATTATAAACTCATGTATGTACAGATATAAAGGTAGTTACAATAAAGAGTTCAAATCAAAATATCCTATGACATTTGACATGGTGTTCTTTGTGTTTGAAGGAATGAATGGGAGAATGAGTTGAAATAACTGACCCCATGTATGTTGGAATTGTATAATTGTGCTATTAAAGTATTAGCAAAGAGGTTTTTTGTTTTTAAACAAACATGCACGCACACACACAAAAAGACATACGTATCATAATAATTGTACCAAAGAACCCAAAAGAAGTCAGACACAATAAAAGAACAAACACGCATATCCCCCCCCCCAAAAAAAAAACAACAACAAACAAACAAAAAAAAAACCATCATTACATGAATTGTAAGCAGGATATATAAACTTGCACACACACATATACAAATAACCTCAAAAACTAGGAAAATACCAAGGGGTGGCATGGGTGAGAGGCTGAGAGAGAGGGAGAAAAAAAAATTAAGATGGGTAATTACAACAAAAGAAGGGATGGCTAGTTATGTTAAAAGATACCAGCGTTTACCATTCTCAACTATGTAGCATTATCTAGGTCGGGATACTCAAGTTGGGACCATGTGTACATAAGATTTGTCAAAAAAAAAAAAAAAAAAAAAAAAAAAGTCACAATCATGCTAGGAAATGATAGAGGAATAGGGAAACCAGGTTTTGTCAAATTGATCTGAATCATAGTTCAGAAAGGCTAAGTATTTTTCCAATTTAAATCTATAGCTTAAGATTGTTAGGAAAACATGAAGGTCTGGGTGGTTATTTTGTAATTTACATTTGTAAACATAAAACTTAGCAAACAGCAGAATAAAGTTAAGAACTTTGTCAGTTTCCACATTTTGTTTCATTCCAAACAGAACTAACTCTTTCTCAAAAAACAGATTAGCGCAGTGCTGACATTTCTCCATTAGCAGGTTTTGAAGATTTCTCCCAAAACCGCTGCACAATATTACAGTCGAAAAGCATGTGTGTAATCGTCTGTTGTTCCTGATCACAAAAGTTACATAATGGTGAATCCACAATTTTGCACTGAAACAGGTATTTCTGGGTTGGCAGCAATCTATGTAGAAGTCGACATTGGAACCATCTAAGCTGGACGTCAGTAGAAACTTTATAACTATGAAGGAATATTTGTTTCCAATTCAGATTTACAAATAGATTATTCCATTTATTAATAGCAGCGGGAGAGGCATTATTTTCATTTAAAGTTTTTTGTACATATTTGTTGCCTCTTTTAATGCAAAACCAGACTTTTTGGTCTAAGAGTTTATATTGGTTAGTTGTGATAATATTAAGCTTTTGGCAATAGTTGCGAATAGCATTTATTATGCCTTCATACAAGAGAAAGTTTGTTCTTATACCTTGATATTTAATTAAAAATTCATGGAAGGTCATCCAATGCCCATTTTCATTTATCAAGTGTTTAATGAAAAAAATGCCATAATTACACCATTCCTGTACAAAAATAACTTTTTTATCTCTTAAAATTTTAATATTGTAATGAATACACTCTGACATGAAATCATGTACTGTAGTCGGACAGCACTTTGAACACAGTTTCTTGTAGTGTTTCATCACATCATTCCAGAATGGGTTATTGACATCTTGCATAATAACATTAGAAAATTCAGCACCAAAGTTTTTTATATTGTCCAGCTTAGGGAACATATTAATCACCTTCTTCATCATTTGCCGACTATTCCCCACCAGAATGTTAGGAGGAGGTCCGGGGAGGCCCATCTTTTCAAATGTTTTGAACAGCTCCAGCGATTTCCTGGACACACCACAATTATCGGCATAGTCATAGGACATGCACAAAGCGCGCGCGCACAACACACACACTGTAACATTCATTCATAAGCTCGATTCCTTTTCATTACCATGACGCAATCGATACATGACGTCTATTCGCTCCGCGCTGGATTAATATTTCTATGTCCAAACGACAAACTAATGTGTTAGTTTTTGCTTCACGGCAGTACGTTTATAATTTCAAGCGTCATGCAGACTTGCATTTGTATTAATAATAAAATAATTTACAATCGTAGGGTATGGAAAACCATCGTACTGACCAATCGCGACCGTCCAAGTGTCAGTGGTTTTCTCCGTCCGCGCATGTGCAGTAAATAGTAACCGTTGCACCTACCATCTTGGACAACCCGGACGTCGTGGAACTGGCTCCGCGAGAAAGGTCAAATTATTCGAGAGCAAGAAACCTTTGGAAGAGTATCAGTTGAGGCCGGACTGAAGGGGCACTACGGGCATAGGACAACACCCACAATTTTTTTCGGGGAAAGTTGAACGAGTCTCATCGTTCCGTGGGCGAGTCTGTTAGCCGTAGTCAAAAGACTGTGTTGAGGTAAATGGATCGAAATCATTTTTTTTTTGTATAGCGCAACAAAAATTTATTTCAATATAATCGTATTAAGACACACTTACTGATTCAATAATGTTTTGTGCGCGCGATCATTTAAAATGCTCTGAATTAATATTTCAGGTTTACCAGTCAACACGTATGATTGATCGTAGAGCTGTCATTTTCATCTGTTTGCTCTCATCATATCGTGTTGCCATGTACTAACCCATATTATGTAAATTCCATTTAAGCTCAACGTTGTAAGCAACCAATATTTAGAGTTGTAATTGCTGTGTATGCAGGTTGATTATGTAAAGAGTGTAAAACGAGGTCAAAGTTACGACCGAAGCATTCTGTGGATCTATAGTGATCTGTATGATGTGAAGATTGACTGCAATATGATCAATTCCTGTTCAAGGAATTAAATATAATGTAATCATCATCGCTTTTAAGCCTTGGCGAAATAACTCAGTCGAGCAGGTTGGAATATTATTATACATTTTCCTTTCTGTGTTTGATGAGTTTTATCGTAAGGCAATTTTTGAAGAAAACCAATTGTAAAATGATTAGAGCAAGCTAGTGCAATTGTAAAAGGTGTTTAAGAGCGTGTAATGGGTGGCAATAGTGATGTGCCACCATAGTGCCAGATCTAGACAATTGTATCTGCAGGGTTGTATCCTGTTCTGTTTTCTCGATCCATCCTGCTACTCTTTTCATCCTCTTTCGGCCACATCTTTATCCCGCTACATCCTTCGTCTTGAGGACGTGCTGGTGTGTCGACCTTGTCGGGAACTGTGAGGACAGTGTGAAACCTCAGCGGTACTCCCGGAACGCTACACGATTCCGTGTGCTGAGTGGCTGTTTACATATCACCATCCTCCACTCAAAGCACGCACAACAATCAGCATTCTTTTTTTTATTTTATCTTGTGTATGACGCATATCCTGTGTGTATTCCTCCAGAAGCTTTTTTGTCAGCACGAGCGGACAGTTGAGATTTGTGGCTTCCTGCAAGAAACGGAGAGGAGAAGGACGAGAACTATTTCTTATTTGTATTTGTGCATGATTTATTTTTTTCTATGTAACCACATTTCATAGGGAACAAACGGGACATCAAATTCAGCGAAACCACACGACAATTCACTGCAGATCACCATCATTTTATTCATAATTTATTAAATTCAGTTGTTTGTATCAAAGATCATACCTCTCGTTTCCATCTGTAGGAAGAAAGTGAAGGGTGTGACGAAAGCTTGATGCCTATACGGCTATCGTCTTGCCTGCGCATTCAATCCATATTTTTGAATGGCGGGTCTATTTAAAAACGTCACATAGTATTTGGGGGATCGTCCCCGGGGGATCTTTCGATTGAAGTACTGGAAGTTTCAGAGATGCAGCAAGAATTGTGCCGCAATTCACTCTTTTTCTAGTGGGAGGTTGGGAGGGTGCGCTCTAGATCTATATATGTGTTGACCATCAAAGCATTTAATTAGAAAAATTTGAATTTTACATTTTGTTCGTAAATCATTTATATTTATTGCGTTAGTCCGCGACGTATTTCTGTTATTATTTCCCTAATCTAGAAAAGGCCTCAAAAGTACAGAGAAAGTAACGACTTGGCCACGTCACGTCATATTTACACGAATGTTTTACTTCTTTATTAGATCTATTTTATAGATCCATTGTGAAGAAGAAGATTTGATTCATGTTGCAGGTTTTAGTGCACTCTTGACGCTTTACTGGCATTGGTGTGGGTTGCAGTGGTATTGTATTTGTGGGGGTTTGGGACACAAGGATTCGAGTAAAGCATTTTGATACTCTAGACGGCATTTCACACGCGTAAAGCTATTAACGGTGCGAGTGGCCACAGGGCTATTTGCGGGCGCCGTATTATTTTTGTGATCGTACGTCGATATCAGAGATATTTTTCAGACGTCCGTGTCAGTTAGCCGTTCGTTCCGTAGGCGGTGTGTTGCACACCGTGGTTATGGTTTTGTTGACGTGTTTTTGAATACACGTGTTTGGGGTTTCGAGTGTTGTTTTTCCCATTTTGACTACACGGGGTAGTCGTAGCGTATTTCAGTCGTGGTGGAAAGTTTGTTTCTTTACCTCTGAGTTTTGAAACCGTGTGTCAAAATCATTTGGCATTAACGCGTTGACGGTGGTCGGTTCACGCCGTTATTTGTATTTATTAAATTATGTTAAGGACAACAGGATTGCAGTGGTAGCGGAACCATGCCGACAAGAAAAGTCCCGGACGTCAGCGATCTTGCACTGACGAAAGTCAGTCTCCAGCTAATTCAAACTAGGGGGCCAATTCCCAAAACAATGGAAAGAGCCGAGGCATAGAGTAGGCATAAAAGGAGCAGAACTCGCTCTTTACCAATTAAGGAAGAATGAACGTGGGAAAGAGACGAGAGAAGGAACGTGAGGAACGTGAACGCGGAGAAGAAGTGAAGGCACGAGATCGAACGAAAGAAAGGAGGAAAGAGATCGAGAAGAAGAAAGGAGGCGAGAGACCATTACGGCTAGAGTTAGATAGAGTAAAAAGCAGGAAGCGGTGGTGATGGATCAACCAAGTGCTTGCCCAATCCATTCTACAGACTGTAGGGGCGGCTAAAGGTCAAGTACCTTACTTAGAAGCAAATGACTACCTTGAGTATTTTTAATCAATTGAAAAGGTGACAGTCATCAACGGAAGGAAATGAGGAGGAATGGCGGTGCGGTTAGCTCATTACTCAAGGGCAGAGCTAGGGAGGATGTAAAAACTACCCGCGGAGAGTCGGGGACTATAACCTCATCAAACAGGCACTTTTGCTAAAGTATTCAACTGAGTGCTGATCATTACGACAGAAGTTTCGTACTGCAAGAAAGAGGCATGATCCGTCATTGTTCTCTGGGATCGTTTGTCGATGTGGCTTGAGAGGGTGGTTGAATTTGTCACAGGGAACAAGACAGAGAAGGATTTGAAGAAATGTTAATCCTGAGAAGTTTTCTGGGAAGCATTGCCTTTGATCAGGCGAGATTTGTAAGGGTAGAGGATCCACAGGATGAAAGGAAGCTGTTGCAGCAGCAGTCTATTTTGAACAAGACGAGATTGTGGATAGGAGACTACGTGATAGCAAACCTGATCAATGTAGGTATGTGTCATGGGAATGATAACGACGGTCCACCAAGGAAGTGGAAGGAGGATATAATTCCCAGGGGGAATTCTGTACTGACAAGGGCAGGCAACGACAGGAGAAAATTATCGCTTCAGATAACTTGTTACCGATGTGGAGGACACCACCACAGAGGGATTGCACACAAAAGAGAAATGCACAGACCAATGTGTACTACGACAGGGGTGCCACTATGTCAACTAAAAATGATCAACGGTCGAGTGATTAGTTTGTAAAGGGATATGAATTCAAACCTTATTGCTCGGTAGAAGTTGGAAGGAGAAACGGTGGATGCTGTGAGAGATACAGGCTCTACCATGACGATCGTGGAAGGTTAGTTCCAGAAACACTGTATACAGGTCAGAAAAGGAGTATCATTGGCATGTCATCAGTCAAACAAATTCTTCTGTGGCGAGTGGTAATAGGGCGGACTCCCTTACTTTTCAGACAAGAACGAAGTACCGTTATGGAAAAACCGTTTGCCCAGTTTGATGGGGAATACACGCAGAAGCAAGACAGCGGATGATCATTATGGTACCCGTCTATCCCATCCAAGCGGCAGCCGTCCCCGGCAAAGCAGATGAAGCAGCTCAAGATTCAAAGAAGCGAAGCAGCATCGTATCTTGCAGAGTTGAAAGAAGAACCGATTAAAGACCCATAACTCAAGAAGTTGTCTTTGGTTGGGCCCGTAAACAGACAACGCACGTACAGCCAAAACAGGTGTTGAATTCATTTGATTAAGAAGGAATACTATATTAGGAAGGTGCGTACACATACGAGCAACATAACAAGTTGTGGTACCAGGAAACTGAGATCTAACGTTACTACACGTTGCCTCATGGACATAGGCCTACTATGTCTGGAACCTCGGTGTAAGGCGTTCGAAAGAGGTCTGATTACATGGATTCTCTTGGCCCAGGAGTGGAAGGTGACGTCCACAGATCTGTGCGAATGCGATACGTGTCAGAGTGTATCGGCAGAATAGTATTAGGGAAATCGCCCATGTTCAGTGGATGCCATGATAGAGATACGTTCATCGTGTGGCAGTGGTATCGAACGGCCCCATCAACCCATGTCTTTCATCAGGGGAGCGATATTTCACGTCTGACTTTGTAGCGTAGCGGAGGCAACAGACTCGAACATACAAGAAGCACGTGGTGACGTTTGTGGGAAATCTGGACGCGAGTGGGACTACCAAACAAATTCTCAGGACAGAGGTAGTCAAATTCTTTCTGGGACAATGCAAGAGGTCACCAGACTCTTTGAAACATCAAAGGTTATCCCACCAAAACTCCATACCACGCTCAGCCCAACGGGGTACTCGTGGAAAGATTCAATGGCTCGTTGATGGTCATGTTTGAGATACTTTGTTTGGTCAACCCAAAGAATGGGACAGATTTCTTCCTGCAGTATTGTTCGTTACCGGGGAAGCACACAAGCTCATCAAGTTCTCACCATTTGAAATACTATATGGGAGACATGAGCCATGGAACAATGCAGGTCTTAAAACAAATATGGCCAGACGAGGACCTAGAAACAGACGTACAGAAACAATGGCGGATCCGTTCTTCGATCTGAGGGAGAGGATCGAAGAAAAAACATGCAAGATAGCTAGTGACAATCTGGATAGGCTGCCCGGACGACAGGCCGAGCACTTACAACAGGGAGAAAAACAACGAGATTGAGCATCTCCTTCCTGGGAACAAAGTATTATTTGCTACTTCCACAGAAACATAACCAAGCTCCAGTTATCATGGGAAAAGGGACGTACCCATTCCAGAAGACCTCCCATCAGTTCGACTACAAGATTGAGATCAACGGCAAGGCGAAGACATGATCACATCATATCTTTCAAGGAATACTTCGAAAGAGAAGGATTTGACATTACACAGATTACTCTGACTGATTATATTCCACTATACCTGAAGAGTGAAGAGGACTCAGCATTGTTATATATGGACCACAGCTATCCAGGGGGACGGAAGACAGAAGCTGGGAAAAACGTGGTGCATCGTCAGGCACAATCTAGTGCCAAACGTATGCCTTTGGCATGAGAAACTCAAGTGCCATGTTTCACAGGGATGATGAGGAAATTCTTGAGTGACATAAAAGCAAAAAGATGTCCACAACATTATTGATGATATTTAATCGCTTCGAGACTTGGGAGAACATTGTGAGGCAATCATGCCGTATCAAGAGACACCATGAGCAAATAGTACAGATGTCGAAGAGTGTAGGACTCTGGATCCTGCAATGTATTATATTGAAAAATGCAAAAGAGTTGCCTATAAATTTGATTATTTGATCCTGCATTCGATGTTTTTATGAGGTTGATAGCAAACTACTGTATTTGACTTATTAATGACTGGCACTTTTCAGGGGGTATTTGTTAATTCCTTATAAGCTCGATTCCTTTTTCATTAAGAAAAGGACGCAATCGTACATGGACGTCTACTTCGCTCCGCGATGGATTTATATTTTATGTCCAAACGACAAAAACTAATTGTTAGTTTTTGCTTCACGGCAGTACGTTTATTATTTACAAGCGTCATGCAGACTTGCATTGTATTAATAATTTAAAAATTATTTACAATCGTAAGGGTATGGAACACATCGTACTGGACAATCGCGACCGTTCAAGTTGTCAGTGGTTTCTCCGTCGGCATGTGAGTAAATAGTAAACGTTGCACATACCATCTTGGACAACCGGACGTGTGGAACTGCTTCCGCGTAAAGAGTCAAATTATTCGAGCGCAGAAACCTTTGGAAGATATCGTTGAGGCGGATGAAGGGGCACTAGGGGCATAGGACAAACACACAATTTTTTTTTGGGGAAAGTTTCTGAACGAGGTTCTTCGTTCCGTGGGCGAGTCGGTTTGCCGTAGTCTAGAAGACTGTGTTGAGGTAAATGGATCGAAATTCATTTTTTTTTTGTTATAGCGCAACAAAATTTATTTAATATAATCGTTTAAGCACACTTACTTATTCATTAATGTTTTGTGCGCGCGTCAGTAATATGTCTGAATTAAATATTTAGGTTTACAGTCTTCACCGTTTGATTGCTTCGTAGAGCTGTATTTTCATTGTTTGCTCTCATCATATCGTGTTGCATTGTATAACCCTAGTATGTAAATTCCATTTGCAGCTCACGTTGTATTCACCATTATTTTGAAGATGTGAAAATTGTTGTGAATGCAGTGTTTATTATTTGAGAGTGTAAAGAGTACAGTTACGAACGAAGCATTCTCTCGGATCTAATGATCTCGTATTATGGAAGATTGAGCCATTTGATCCAATCTGTTCAGGAATTAATATAATTGTAATTCATCAAGAATTAAGCCTTGGCGAATAAACTCAGGCTAGGCAGGTTGCATATTAGTCATATAGAGAAGTTACTGTTCTGTCTTTGTTGTGAGTTATATTTTTAGTGCAATTTTGAAGAAACCATTTGTAAATGATAGAGCAGCTAGTGCAAATTGTAAATGTGTTTAGCGCGTGTAATGGTTGGAATAGTTCTGTTGCACATAGTGAAGATCTAAGACCATTGTTATCTTGCCGGTTTTTGTATTCCTGTTCTGTTTCTACGAACATCCTGCTACGCCTTTTATCCCTCTCTTCGGCACACATCTTTATCCGTACATCACTTCGTCGGAGGAGGAACGTGCTGGTGTGTCGACCTTGCGGGAGTGTGAGGAAGTGTGAACATCATCGGAATCGGAACCGCTAACGATTCCGTGAAGTGAGAGGCCGTTACATAAACACATCCTCCACATCAAATCACGCCACATCACACTCGACATTCTTTTTTTTATTTTTTTTCTTGTGTATGACTATCTCCTGTGTGTATCTCGGAAGATATTTTTGTAGCACGAGCGGGACAGTTGATATTGTGCTACTGCAAGAAGCGGAGTGGGAAGGACAGAGAAGAGATGGGATTCTGGAATAGAAGTTCAAGATCGATATTTAACAGGACACACACAGAAAAGACATGGATGTGGGTGACCACAACTGAATGGAGGTTAACGGAAAGGAAAAAGCAAAGAGACATGATGATTCAGGGATGAGAAACAGATGAAGACAAAAAAAGACTCCAAAAAGCAGTCAGCAGAGCCAGCAAGGCAAAGGATCACTGTGGGAGAATGACTCAAAGAAGTTATAGGAATGACATTTGGCACATGGCCCTCTAGGAACAGCTTCATTCTCAGATCTGCATATGACCTTCTGCCCTCAAATGCAAACCTGGTGAAGTGGGGGAAAACGACGATCCTGCATGCCCCTCTGCCATGGAAAACAAAACAGTGGAGCATGTTCTAAGCTCATGTAAAGTAGCCCTGGCTCAAGAAGGTACACATGGAGGCACAACCAAGTGCTTTAAAGAGATTGTACAAGTAGTCTGGGCTAGTAAAAAACACCACAAAAGGGAGAATCAGGACTCCAAAAGCACCCCGCAACATTCTTCACGGCAGGAGGCAGCAAATCATGGCCAAGAACAACAGTGCCACTCGAAACATGCAGGGAGAGTCTGCTGGATGGGGCAGATGACTGGGAGTGCACTGCAGACCTCCCAGAATGGAAGAGTCACCCAGAGATCATCAGCAAGAGTGGCATGAGACCAGACATAGTAGTCCACTCTAAAGTCAACCAAGCAGCTGATCATGATCGAGCTCACGGTGCCATATGAGAACAGAATGGAGGCAGCTCAAATCTACAAGACTGAAAAGTATGCTGATCTGGCAAACAGCTTGAGGAGAGAAGGCTATCAGGTCAAAGTCCTCACTGCAGAAATTGGAGCTAGGGGATTTGTAGGAACGTCTGCATACAGCCTCATGAAACAGCTCTCGTTGCAGGGAAGGAAAAAACCAGAGCCCTGAAAGCAATGGCAGAAGCGGCAGAGAGGTGTTCAAGCTGGATCTGGTCAAGGAGGAACAAAAGTGAACTTCATAAGGCTTAATTTCCCTACAAATATCAGGTGTCCTGTGGCTCAGTGGTTAAAGCGCGAGTCATTAAGTAGAAAATGAGCATGTCCAGAGGTCATGGGTTCGAATCCCAGCCATGGCTCGTCCCAAGATGGGGAAAAAAAAAGGGGCAGCAGAGGGACATCCGAGTCATGAACCGGGTGTGGCCCAACCCCCCTAGAGTGTCAGGAGATAAGGGCCGAAACACTTGCTTGAAGGGACTTCTCTTCTGAGGACTCTCTGCTGCCACGCTCTCCACGAGTTTCTTTCTACTATATCCTGTGTGTATCCTCCGGAAGATATTTTTGTAGCACGAGCGGACAGTTGATATTTGTGCTACTGCAAGAAGTGGAGAGGAGAAGGACAGAGACTTTTTGTTATTAGTATATGTGCATGATTTATATTTCTTTTTATATGTAACACATTTCATAGGTAACAAACGGACATCAACATTCAAAGCAACCACACGACATATTCACTGCAGATCACCATCATCTTTATTCATAATTTATTAAATTCAGTTGTTGTATCAAACATCAAACCTCTCGTTTCCATCTGTAGGAAGAAAGTGAAGGGTGTGGACGAAGCTTGACTTTCCTACTACGGCCTATCGTTCTTGCCTGAGCATTCAACCATCATTTATGAATGGGTCTTATTAAAAACGTCACACACACACACACACACACACACACACACACACACACACACACACACACACACACACACACACACACACAGGCACATGCATACATGTGTGCATGCACACATGCACGCGCGTGCGCACACACACACACACACACACACACACACACACACACACACGCACGCATGCACGCACGCACGTACGCACGCATGCACGCACGCACGCACGCACACACGCATGCAAGCACACATACATGCACACATACATGCACACAATCTTGTCTAATATCAAATACTTTGTGAAAAGATGTAAATTTAAAGTACGACTAATACTATTACACACACACGAGATAAGATAAGATAAGATAATGTTGCTTATAGCCCAGCCGACCGCAGAGGCCATATCAGGGCTGTTTACACACACACACACACACACACACACACACACACACACACACACACACACACACACACACACACACACACACACCTCTTACACATGTATCTACAAAGATACATGGTTACATACAATATATACATACATCTCATGCCCTATCTCACACATAAACATGTATAGATCTACAAAGATACATATCACATTGCATACAACATGCATAAACGTGTCCACCTAAAATCTCATGCCCTATCTCAGCTAAATGAAATACCAAAAATAGTTCAATTCATTATACTCCAGTTGACCTTATCCATAAGCATCAGCAGCCAATCCGTCCATTGCATCAAAAATCACCATGCTCACTACACTAAAACCTGCCCAACCATTATGCCCAAATTTCCCCTATCAATTACCTCAAAACTTGCATTAGCTGGTATGTTCAGGTTAGCCTTTCAAACAAGCCAAAGGTCACTTCATCCAGTATACCCAGTCTTACCATGTTTAACCCTGGTGTGGCTTCCATCATCAGCTGGGGGCTATGCCCAACCTGATCCAGAGCCAGAATCACCATACCCACTAGACTGAATTTATCATATCCAGTCAACCAATCCTCACCATACCCACAATGGCAAACCTCACCATATCCATGAACAATCCTCATCATATCCACAATGGCAAACTTCACTATATCCACAGTTCCAAAACTCATTATATCCAGTATGCTAAAATTCATAATATTAAGGCCATCAAAACTAACCATACTCAGTATGCTAAAACTTAAGATATACAGTTTTCCCAAAATAAACATATCCTCGATGCCAAAACTAAACCATATCCAAAAAAATTAATCATAAACGGGATTTAAAACTAACTATATCCAGTATTTAAAACTTTCTATATCCAGTATGCCATAACTCACCATTTTTCAAAACCCATCAAACTCAAACCTTATCCCCAAAAACTCACCAAAACCAATTTTCCACTAATCCCCAATCCCAAACTTATTTTGTCAGATTGCCCAAACTCACCAAAAAAGACGTCACCTCCCCCATATATAGACTGTCAAACTCATCAAACCACCATATATAGACTGTCAAACTCACCATATTAGACTGTAAAACTAAACCAAAATCCATTAGCCAACAGGAGACAGCCCCAATACCATTACAGGGGTCGCAGACAGCCTCTCAAAACATCCATCTTTAATCAACCACAACCTCCTTCTTTTATAAGACACGATTGACCACTCCCCCGGGTATCCTTAATAACGGAATAGAAACACCCCCAACATGGTGGGAAAACGAAAAGCAGAATTTCACATTTTTGTGGATTAAACTTTATGGGCTGATTGTGACATGGGGTTTTTGGGGGTTTATTCCTTATCTATGGGAACTAAAAGATAAATTTGTTTAAAACTTTTTTTTTACACTGGTATATTGTTTACTAACAATAGTACAAAAAAGTTTTTTTAAAATTTCAAATAGGTGACACGTCTCAAAAGGGGAGTACAAAGAAATTTCAAGTTCAAATATCACACAAACTTACAAACAAAAAAAAAAAGGTTATTTCACCTGTCTTTTGGGACTGAAATTTTATAAATAAAAGGGGAAGGGAATTTTAAAAGGGTTTTCCTTTGGCTGGCTCCAACCCTCAACCCCAGTTGGCAGCCCCCAAATTTTCCCCGCTGTTTGGGACTTTTTGCTGAAAAAATTTTAAAACTCCAAAAAACTTAACACCCACGTATATAGAAATTTCCCCCGAAATGTAAACGGCTTTTGTAATGGAGAAAAAAGGTTTGTGGGTCGATGGGGGAATAAATTTGTAAGGGGAAAAAGCATGCACCCTTTAACTGTCGGGGGGTGGGGGGGGGAGGAGGGGGGGGGCCCCTTTAGAAAAGGGGGGGGAAAGTCCTATTTTTGGGCAGCCCCTTTCAAACTAAAATTTTCCCCTACCCAGCACTCGTATTACGCTTTTGTTTGACCCCAACCGACAGCTCTATCAGGCCGGGCCCTCTCCCCCGCCCGTTTAAACTCCAACATAAACCCACCCTCCACTGATAAAAAGAAATAAATTTTTTAAACGGAACCTCTGAGCCATTTTGGGTTCGCGTTGTTTCTTGCAGTTTTCCTTTACCCCCTGGTAAAGGGAATAAAATCGGAAAATTTTAATGTAGACAAAAAGGGTTGCCCCTTGGGCATATTTTCCTGCTTTTTAAACCTCCCCCCTGTTGTGGGGGAGGCCTTTTTTTTATTTTTTTTTTTTCAGTTTTAAAGTTTTTTTGTGCCCGGAATCACTGACTGCCGCTCGGTTAGGGACAAAAAGCTTCTCTTCAGAAGTGCGAATCTTTTTTCCCACGATCAATTATGAAAAAAAACCCATGAAGACATAAAAGGCCGGGACGTCGAAAGGGGCCAAAGGGCCCCATCGATACAAAAAACGGGAAACCTTCATTCTGGCTCATTTTCCCCCCTCAACCATTTTCGGGCAAAGGGGGCCAAAAAAAGGGTTTCCCTTTTCCTTTTGACAAGTAAGACTTCAAACTATTTTTCCCTAATCTTTTTCGCGCATACAGTAAATTTTTAATACCACTTTTGGGGGGGGGGAACACCCCACCAAACTAAAATTTGGGCTTGACACTGTGCGAACCCCCAAAAATTTAGATGGTTTGGGGGTTTTGGGGGCAGGCAGTACCCGGGACACCCCTATGGCCTGTAATTAGGGCGCCAAAAGGGTGGGGCCCTGGCGTCACCTGGCCGTGGGGCAAGGTTTCTTGTGTGATATTTTTTTTTTAGACACGAGCCAAAAGAAAATCTTTTCTGCTTTTTTTTTCACAAAATACGTCGCGCGCCACACACAAAATACACACAACAAAACACACACACACACACACAACACAACACCCCATTTCACACACACATTTCACACGCACCACGCACCGGGGCCCCGCTTTTTTGCACATGCTCTCACACCCACAAAAAAACACACACACACAAAACACACACACACCACTCACCACACACCACACATACACTCAAACATACAAACACACACACACACACACACACACAACAACAAACCACACACACACACACACCCCCCCCACACACACAAGAGGACCACCCCCAACGCACACACCACAAACAACACACACACACACACAACACACACACACACACACACACACACCACACACCGTACCACCACACACACACACACACACCACACCCCACACAACCTATCCCGGGGCCCTGGGTAGAACACACGCGGGCCGAGCCCCTTCGTTTTGAAACTTGTTTTTCCCCTATGTTTGCCCAAAAAAAACAACCCCCCAAACCTCGCACTTATTTGCTTTCTTTTTTCTTTACCTGGCCAAGGCGCCGGGGGCAACTTGCCCTTTAAATTACTCAAAAATTTTTCACGAATATTCTAGACTCCCAAACGTGGAAATCCACGTCAACACTACTACGCCGCAAGAGCAGGCCTTTTTAGCCATGGCTTCCAAGGGAGAGGGACTCCCTTTGTTTACAGGGGAAAAATTTCCCTTTTTATGGGATCATATCCCAATACTAAAGTTTAAAGAGGGAGTATATAAACAAAAAAAAAAATTAGGTGAGCGCTGTTTTTTTCCCTTTGAAAAGCCAAAAAACGTATTGCTTTTTGGGAAGGTGGGGAAAAAAAAAAACAAACTAACCTTTAAACCGAACAACACAGCCACCTTAAAGCTTGTTGGCCCCACAAAGAGATTTAGAAAAAATTTGGGGAAATTTTACTGAAAAAATGTTGATGCTTTGATAATTTTCCCAAACTTTTTGACGAAATGTTTCCTTTTTTAAAAAGGTGCTCTTTTACTAAAATTTTGGCCCGAAAGAAAAACAATCCATCATGCTCTGATTAGGGGCATTTCCTTAAAAAGGGCCAAAAAATGTTTCAAAATAAAAACCCACCTGAGACATGGGGGTTCATTTTTCCGAACCACATGAATATTGTTTGACCATATGCAAGAAAATTTGATGAGCTTTCAAAACATTTTTTTTAATTGCCCAAAATTTCATAACCTTAACCGGAAATCAATGATTTTTTTTTGCTGAAAAGGGGGGTTTCGCAATACCGCAGCAAAAAAGAGTTTCAAAACTTCTGGCAAAATTAGACCAAGTCTCTTTAGTACACTTAACAGAACGGGGGTTTGGGGGGGTGGGGGGCTCCACAAATTCTACCAAAAAGCCCCAAAGGGTTTTTCAGCGACAGGTGTACAAACTGGCGTTTAAAGAGCCGCCAAAAAAAGCTCGGGCCAAAGCATAATTTTTTTAAAAAAAACCCCACTAACTTTTCCCTAACCCCGGTCCCAACCCCGGATAAAAAAAGAGGAGGGTGTGGTAAAAACCTTTTTTTTTGTGCAAAAAAAAAAGAAATAAAAAACTCTTGTTGTGGGGGCCCAACCTGCGGTAAAATTAGCCTTGCGACTGCACTAAAAAAAAGCCTTTCCATGGCAGTGAACGCCTTATTTTCGTAGCAAAAGGACTGCAGTAAAATTGCCCTTGCAGACTCCCCCTACTATAAATAGCCTTTTCAGGGCGTAAACCCCTTAAATTTTAGTAGAAAAGAGGGCTGCGGTAAATCCCCCCCTTGGGCTAAAATGCCTTTTCATCTGTGAACCCCTTATTTAAAAAGCAAGGGGGGCTGGGGAAAAAAATCCTTTTTTGCTAAAAAATACCTTTTTCATGGGGTTTAACCCCTTTTTTTAAATGGTGGGCAAGGGCTACGGAAAAAATCCCCTTTGGGGCTAAA
Source organism: Conus ventricosus (assembly GCA_018398815.1). Lineage (NCBI taxonomy): Eukaryota > Metazoa > Mollusca > Gastropoda > Neogastropoda > Conidae > Conus > Conus ventricosus. The sequence continues at coordinate 99,013,763 of CM031600.1, forward strand.
ATAGCCGTTCACCTGTGAACCCTTATTTGGGTAGCAGGGGGCTGCAGTACTGCCTGTACTTGCTATTGCGGCCCCTAAGGGAGGTAACTCCTGCCCCCCCCCAAACCCCACGCATGCAAAACCCCCAAACCCCACACCCCCCCAGGGCATGCACACCCCCCCCCCCCCACCCCACACCCCCACCCCACGCATGCCCTCAATTTTATCCACAATTCCCCTTTTAAGTCATCCCGGTCCCCTAATTCACTTCTAAGTCAAAACTCAAGTTGTCCTGAAGTCATCCTCAAAAACCCCCAAAATTTTTTAAAAACCCAAGTTATCCCCCAAGTTTCTAAAGTCATTTTCTAAGTTCTTATTCAAGTCATCCTCAAGTCATCCCAAGTCACCCCCCAATTTTTTTTCCCCAAAATTTAACCTCAATTTATTCCAAGTCACTTCTAAGTTTTTAACCCAAATTTTAACCTAAGATAAATAACAAAAGTAAACCTCAATACAACCAATTTTTTTATTCAAGTTATTTTATAATTATTAAAAAAAAATTTTAAATTTTTTTTAATTTTAAATAGTAAATGCTTAATATATTTACACACACCCCCAAAAAAAACGCGACACCCGTTGAGGATTCTTCTCAGCTTTTCTCTGCAAAAATCTTAATGAAGTTCTTCCCAACCAAAGCAACCGCATGGATTAAAATTTCTGGTCAAGGGAAAAATGTCTTTTATAACTCCATGTCTTTATTTTTTTGGGGACTTTACATTTTATAATACGCCATATCTTTTCTTTAAAAAAAATTTTAAAATATTATTCCCTTTAAAAAATTTGGATCAAAATGATCTTTTGTTTTTGGGGGTTTTGGGGCGGGGGCGTTTTTTTTTTTTCTGATTTAGGGGGTTCAGATTTTTTTGATTCTTTTTTTTCTGCTCCATTGTGTATATTTTTTTTTAAAACCGTAAAAAACCGCCCCCAAAGCAGCAAGGGGGCCCAAAAAGGGAAAACAGTTTTAAGTTCAATATTCCATGAAAAATTTTGGGGCCCTTGTAAAACATGGAGTTTTTTAAGCGGGCTTTGAATCAACTTTTTTCGGGCTTTTGGGGGTGTTATTTTTCCCATGATGATTTATATTCTGTAACATTAATTTTTTTTGTTTTTTCCACTCTGCAAATTTTTTTTTCCTGTTTAAAACACCCCCAGGAAAAAGGGCATTTTTTCACGGGCCCCCCCCTTTGGTTCGGTTTTTTCCCGGGCTGTTTTTCGGGTTTGGGTTTAACCCCCCCTTTTCCCCCCCCCCCACCTGTTTCCCTGTTTCCGGTTTTCTGATAAATTTTCCAGCTCTTTCATTTTGAAGGGAAAAAAAATCTATATAAATAAAAATTTATTAATCCCATGATTAAGGGCGTTTAAAAAAGTTCCAAACTGTAGTATAGATCTTTTTAAAAAGAGACAAAAAAGACTTTTTTAAAAAAACGGGAAAAATTTTTGCGTTAAATCATACGTAAAAACCTTGTTCAAATCAAGGGGAACAAATCCTGACTAGTTTAGGAACAAACAAGAACCGTTTGCCCCAAAATTTTTAAACCATTCTAGACCCCACCGCTTCAAACCTTTAGGATAACGTTTTTTTTTTAAAATGTCTTTGTAGACATCTGTTGAATCTTTTTCTATGCTGAATTCATTTTCCGGGGAACTTTTTTGGTTTTCCCAAAATCCCCTGCCAAAGAAACACCCCTCCTTTTGGGCAAAAATAGTTTAAATCATCAATTTTGTCATTCATAAGTTCGGGAAAGGGTTTTAGGCCGCCTTGTGCTGAAGTAGAAATCCCCCCCTTTTTTTTCATTTTTTTTATTAAATTAAAATTTATTTTTTTTTTTTAAAATGAGCACTGAAAAACTTTTTACCAACCTTGTATACCATTCTGCGGGAAATTGGGGGCTAAGTGTAGGATACTCAATGTTTGGTAAAAGCTTGTTAAGAAAAACCACAGATCTTGGCAAACAGACTTTGGGGATTAAAGCAAAGCTGATTGCTCCCAAGCACCCGGGTTTGCCAACGAAAGATTTTCTAGTCAACAAGGAATAATTCCAGACATTTTAAAATATGAAAAAAAAAAATACATTTATAAAAAATGGCTTCACTTTTAATAAATGATAGGGGGCCTGGGGGAAAATGCGCTTGTTTAAAAACGGAAGTAATTTTGCATTTAGAAAACGGGGAATGACGGCGAGAGAAAAAAGACAAAACCCAAAGCTAGGGACAACTAGCAGCGGGCACAAGACCCTATGAAAGGAAAGAGATTTTGAGCATTTGATTTTATTAAGCCACACTGAAAAAGACGGGGCATCAGCTTACAAATTTAAAGTGTTGATCAAGCAAAAAACCAAAAATTACTATTAACAGGAAAACCCCGGCCCAAAGACTTGCCCCCACCAAAATTCAGTGATTTTTAAACAACCATAAAAAAAACAAAAATCCCAAGAAATCGCGTTTATTGCCTTTGGTATGGCCGCCGGTATTTTTTTTGCACAAAATATTGGCTGAAAAAAAAATGAACAAAATTTTAATTTAAATTCACCCCAAAGGTTTTTGGAAAAGGAAAATCACAGCAATACAAAAGTAACCAAGCGCAGGGGGGGAAAAACCCAAACAGAAAAGGGAAAATTTTTATCTAAAAACAATTTGGCAACTTTTTTTACCCCCCCTAGCCAATAAGGGGGCCGCATTTTGGGAACACAACTCCAAACAAACCCCCACAAAGGGGATTTTTCTTTTTTTTTACCCCTAAATAGGATTAACAAAAAAAGTTTTTAAGAAACGCACTCAAAGCCATTGACAAAGTTTCAAGATACAAAGATCCCAGAACCTTAAAAACAAAAAAGAGGGGTTTCTGCTGTTGCTGTTCCCCATACAGCGATATCCCAGCGGGGCCCCTAACTTACCCTCGCAGGATTCAAGTTGATGATGGAAAAGAATTTAAAGGCCAATGAATCAATTATTGTTAAAAACAAAATTTTTACCATTAAAAAAAGGCATCCCGGGATTTTCACAGTTCACGGGCCCTTTAGGTTGAAAACTTTAACAAACAGTTACCAAAAGCCTTTCCCCCCTCCCAGAAATCACAGAGAGCTGATTGAAAATTCCGAAAACACAGAAGGGGTTAGAAGACTGCCCTCAGTTTTTCGCGAAATTTAAAAATGAAAAAAATTTAAAAGGGGCAAAAAAAACCCATTACAAGAAATTAAAAAGAAAAACAATAAATTTTTGTTGAAGGAAGTCTTTCACCCGGGAAAACCTATTACCATTTGGTTTGAAAGAAAAGGTACCTTTATTTCCCGGGGGGAAAAGGGGAAGGGGGACACTCGCATCAGGGCAACAATCCATTTTATGGAGGGGTTTGCCCCAAAAAGAAATAAAAAAAATTTGTAAAAATGAATCCGCCCGGGGTATTATTTACGAAAAACTGACCCCAACAAAAAAACCAGCCCTCAAAGCTTTTGTGAAAGAAAAAACTCAATAATTCCCCAGACACAGTTCCGCTTTAATTAATTTAGGGTTCTCCATCCCAAAAAGGCATTGAAAACTCTGAATTAACAAACAAAACGTTTTGTGTTTTTTCTATCTAATGACTTCTTTGTTAAAAACATTGTTTTTATCTCATTTTAATAAGATCGCAGTTTACGTTGCCATGATGAAAGTTTTAAATTGGGCCAAACAATGCTTCTTTGTAGTTGTAGGTGATATTTTGACTGCACAACGCTGCGAGTTTTTCCCCTTTGCTTTTTTAAATGATTTTCCCTGGTTTCGAAATACGTAACTTTTTTGGCCCAAAAACCCCCAAACATACACCTTGATCCCCTTTTCCAGATAATTCATCCTTCTTTTTTCCAAAAACCTTTTTGTTTTTAATTTTGAATGTAAACCCGACTTTTTGGGGTAATCGGACGTTCATACCATCCTGCTGCCCTTTTTGGGCCATTTCCAAATTTCCAAATGTTTTTTAAAAATGTTTTCAGTAGGAAAAACTAAAACAAAACGTCTTAACCTGGGGAAAAGCCCTCGGGACCCCGGGAAATACGGGCTTAAAGTAGTCATAAAAAAAACTCAAACAAAAAAAGCTTTGATAATTCTAAAACGAAAACCCCAATAAATACAGGTTTGTCAAAAAGACTTTTTTTTTTTCATCTTTACCAAAAAGCTATCAAAAAATTTCTTCTGAAGCCCCTGATAATTTTTTTTGGGGAAGTCAGTTTAAAATTGCTTCTTCTCTTTTGGTAAATAACCCTGACATTTTTGCGTTTGTGCGGTTTCCCTCCATAGCCCCTTTCCCGAAACAGCTGTTTTTCTTTCCGGTTGAAAAAAGTCTTTTTCCCGAAGCATCTGGGGTTTTTTAGTTCTGAGATCAGGTTCTTCTTTAAAGAAATTTTTCATAAAACTGTTTTTTTGAAAAAAAAGAAATTATGCGATGAACTGCGGCCCCCCCCCCCCCTTTAAAACCCAGGGCCCTTAAATAAAATTGAAGAAGTCTGAAGACAGACAAAATTTTTTTTTCCCTCGAAAAATTAGGCACAATTTTTTAGGGGGTTCTTTTGGGACCCATTTTTTAAAAAACTTTCGCTGCTAAGGGTAGCCTTTTAGTAGGTCATGGAGTTCATGAATAAAAAAGTCCAATTTCCCAAAATTTAAAGCCCGCGGGCTGATCGGGCGTTAAACGTTCAACCACTTTAATGCCTTTTGAATTTTTTTCATCCCGCCTGCTTACTTTTAAAAATTTTGGAAAAAGGGAAGTGATTGCGCCATTCCCCAAACCCCTACAGATTTTTTTTTTTTTGCATTTAAATACAAAGAAATTTAAAAACCGTTTACCCGGATAAATTTTCTCCAAGAAATTTTTTTGGTTTGTTTTTCCCGTAATGATGCGATCCCAAATACAAATTCCTCCACGCAACCCTTTTAAATCCGAACCCTTTGGAAATCGGACAAAAAATTCAATTTGTACCCCGAAAATTTTTAAAAGAAAGCGCCCCCACCCAAAACCCGGGGCCCGCAAAAATTTAATTCGCGGGATCCAGGCTATAATTTTAAATGCAGGTCTTCTGAAATTTTTTCAAAGCGCCCCCAACAAAAAAGGTCCACCCCTTTTAAAATGAATCATGAAACCCTCCCAACGTTTTCCCAATCTAATTTCTGCCACGAAATTTTGGGCCTTCGGGTAATCAAAATCACAATTTTCCTTTTCCCTCTGAACTAAAAAAGAACGCCCCTTTGGGGGAAAAGTGTCTTCGTCAAACCTTTCCCAAACTTTTCATGTACCAAAAGGGAATAAAGGGCCCTTTTCAACGAGATTTGGGGTTTCCAAAATTTTCTTCTGTTTTTGGGGCGGACTTTAAAGGGACAAAACCCCGTGACTCTAAAAAACCCACATGTTTTGCATAAGTCATAAAAGACATGTTATTTTAAGATTAAAGAAATTTTAATTTTCTAAAGACTGTGAAAATGGGGGGCCCCCTTTAAAGGCTTTGGGCCCACGTTTTCATTATAAATGGGGCCCAAAAACCCTCGCAAGTTATGAAAGAAATGGGCAGTTTTCCATGTCTTTGGTTCAACTTTTTTTTAAAAGATTGCATAAAAACCCGGGGCGCTGCTCCTCTAAAACTTTCCACTAAGGGTGATCAGGGTTTCCTTTTACTTTTTTGGATTCGCTGCCCCTGATGGGGGCCTAAACCACAAATCCAACAGTAGTGGCTGAGTCCAAAATTTTTGGTTGGTCTTCGGGGCGTCATTATGATTTCAATAATTTTAAGATTATTAAAAAACAGTCTTTGGGCGCCTTGCTCCCGGCTTTCAAAGAAGTATTCCAGCATCGGGGCCTCTATAAAATTTTTTGGCTTTGAATAACCCAAACCCGACCTGACAACAATGAAGGCAAATGAAAAAAATTTCTAAAGTTTAAAACTCATTAAGACGTTTTTTTCAAAGGGTTTTGTGGCGCTGGCCCTTCAAAAAGGGAACAATGAGCGACGAAGTTTTCGAAAAACAACATATGGAAATTTTTTGCACCCCTTTTTCCTTTTTCTTAAAACTAATTTTAGATCCAGGAGGGGGCGTAATTATTTCTGTTTTCCAGTCTACAGAATTTTTACAATGTTTCTTATTTTCCCGCTCGCGGCTTGAACAGAGGGCTTTTCTTTTTAAAACCATTTTTTTCAGAATTTTTGTTTGCCTGATCTTTTGAAGAAAGCGAAATTATTCATTTCATTGTTCAAATCAATTTTGAAAAAATGGGGTACCCCCCCTGGTGAAAACATCAGTAGAAGTAAACATGTTTTTTGGGTCGGGTTCGCCTATTGTTGGACTGTTTTTTTGGGACTTTTTAAAAAATTGGCACCAAATTTTTTTCCCCCCACCCCAAGTGTAAACTTTAAAACAGTTTTTGGTTTTGTTTTTTCCCTTAAAACTGAAAAAAGGGGTCTACACTAACAGGAAAGGACACCCCCACAAAAAGGTTAAGATCTTTAAAAGAAGGGGGATATTTTTTTTTTTTTAGACACTCCTCTCGTTTTTGCGGGCGTGATGCAGCCTTCCCAAAAACCCACCCAAACATAAAAACATTTGTTGTCGAATTTTTTATGTTTAAACTGCTCTTTTCGCTCCCAAACCTCAGGCGGGTGAATGTAAAAATTTTCCAAAACAATGGGTGCATACTTAGCCTTTTTAATCTGATCCTAAAATTTCGCCCCTCTGACCAACCAGAGCCCCTTTTTTTGGGCTTCTTCAGCGGCAGCGTCAAACTTGCCAAGCAGTTCGTCCCCAACCGGTGTTAATCTTTATGAAAAAGAATAGCCCGTTTTTTTGTTGGGGCCCCAGACATCAAGAATTTTTTAAAAAAATTTTTAAATATAGTCGATTAAAACAGCTAACATTACTTTAACTGGGGGGCCCAAATTTTTAGTTTACCTTGGAACTTGAAAATTTGCTGTAAAAACGCTTGCCTGTACGTTTGTTGGATCAATGACTTCTAGATCAAAACCATTCAGTGCTCTTGAAAAAACGTTTCCTCTAAAAAGCATTCCTTCAAACAATTCGCCCTTCCCCTTCAAATCTTAGCCATGTTGAGTTTTTTTTAAAAACTCAAAATATTTTTTAAAAAAAAAAAAAAAAAATTAAAACCCAAATCAATAAAAAAGGGCCCTTTTTGTGTTACCAAAAACTAAAGTAAAAACCCCCCTTCGTGTTGTTACTGGGGGCTGTTTAAACAATTTTAAATGCCGTTTACTTTTTTTAAGCATTCCCATTTTTTTTCCTCTGGGCCGCGGGGCTGTTGGAAAAATTTTCCCCCCTTTCTTTGAAGACAAATTTTGTTTTTTGTTTTCTAAAAATCGGCCTTAAACGTTTAAAAATTCTTAAATCCTGATTTTTTAGTCAACAAGCCTTTTTAATTTGTCATTTTAAACGAACTAATTTTAAACCCGTTATTAGTTTAAACCCCTACGCTTTGCTTTTGGAATTTATTTTTTTTAAATTTTTTGCCAGCACACTTACAGCTAAGAACACAGGCCGAGAGCAAAAGAAAAACCTCCTAGGGTAAATCCGGGGGTGCGCCAAGCCCGTTGCTAAAAGACCCCACTTTTTCCCAAAGCCGAAGAGCACTTATAGTTGATGTCCATTTTTTAACATTTGTAACGCTTTAAAAGGGCACAGAATACCTTCGTTTGGTTTGCTGAAATTTTTGAAAGGTCTTGCTCTAGTTTTTGTTGCATTTGCGTAATGTTTTTTAAATAAAAAGGGTTTTTATGTTGGGGGTTTTTCTACTATCTCTTTTTTTTGGGCGGCGCTGTGGGCCACTTTTGGGAAATAAACCTGAACAGACTTTTTTTTTTTAAAAAAAAATAATTTATTATTTTAAAACCTTTAATCTGTTTTTTTTAAAATATTCAGCCTGCGCATCATATAATAAAAAACAAATGTACAAAAGGGGCGGTTTATGGGCTTCTTTTTCTTTATTTTTTTGAATTTTTTTACGTCTCTCACAGTTTTTCCCCCCCCCGCTTCCTTTCAACTGATTATCCTCTGTTAAACCCTTAGGCCCAAATCCTAAACCGTTTTTTGTTTTTTAAATAATCATCAAGCCTAACATTGTGAAGATTTTAAATCTTTAACCAAGGTTTTCTGTTAGACTTCGCCCCCCCCAAACCCCCCAAAAAAATTTTCTTATTTCGTCAAAATGATGATAAGGCCCTAAGCCCCTAGCAAATTTTGGGTTTTAGGACTACCATCAATTGTAAAATTGAAACTTTCGTTATTTTAGGATTATAAAACTTTTCACTTGCTCTTTAAAACCCGGTTCTTACTTCCACAGCAAAAAAAACCCCTTTAAAAGCGAAAGGCGGCGGGCAAAACAAAAATTTCCATTAGCTCGCCCTGCTTCGGGGAAAATGTTGTATAAATTGAATCACTCTTTCGAAATAAATTCTAATTTTGACTGTTTTGGTGCTAAAACACCTTTTCAATTCTTTTTTCTAACAACGTCAAACCTAACGAATGTCAAAATGCTGTACTTGTTTCGGGGGTCTGTTACGGGAAAACACTTTTTGTTTTTCATTAAAAGTTATTTCCGTATACAATCTGTCTTTTAATGCTCCTTGAAAGAAATGGGTTTTGCGTTTTTTAAAACAACCCCAAAAATCTAAGGGTAGGGAAAAATCGATTTCCATACGCAAAATTTCCCGGCAACATATTTTTTTCCCTTTTTAGAAACTCCAGCGCCTATTCTATTTTTTTGTGCTTTTTCATTTTCGTTTCCTTTGAAACCAAGATCACCCTTTTAAATTTTCCCGGTTAGCCTAGATCAAAATAGGTTAAAAAAAATGCCCCTGCATTGTGAAAAGAAAATATTTTTTGCCCCTCAATTTTTTATAGAAATTTTTTTAACGTTTCCCCGGGCCCCAGATTCTTACAACGCCCTTTTTTTGTGTCTGGGGTTGAAACGATTTTCTTTTTTTGAAAAGTAAGACGGCAAGCCGGGCAAAATTTCATTCATCCGCTCCTAGGCTGGAAATTTGACAGTAAAAATTTTGATCCCCGAAACAATAGTAATGTTTTTAATTTGGAACAGTATTATTCCCCCCTTTTTTCCCTTCCCCAAAAAGGGCTCTTCTTTTTCTATGCGGGTCAAAAAACGAGCCAAAAATGTTTTTTTGGGCATTTTTATAAACAAAATAAAAAGTTAATTTTTTTAAAAAACATGGCAGAATTGAAGGTGAAGAAGATTAATGTTTTTGATCCTGGAGACGAATGATTTAAAAGCCCCCTTTTAACACAGCATCCTAAAGCGCTCTCATTGCGGCGTAAAATTAAACAGAAAAAAAAGGCCAAATCATTTCCCCAAAAGTTTAGGCCAAGAACCTCCCGAATTTATAGACCCAAAGTTTTTTAAAGTAAAAAAAAACCCAAATTTTATGTGAAAAACAAACCAAGGACAACTTGTTCGTTTAAACAACAAAAAAAACCCCCAACAAATTTTTTAGCCGGGGTTCAATTAAAAATTTAGACTCCCTGCGAGCGTACAAAATCGCCTTGGGCCCGGGTTTGGCCAAAATTTAAAGGGGGGAGGGAGTTTTTTTAAATTCAAAAAACACTGCAAGAACCCCCAAAAATAAACCCAAAAACAAAACATGGGAAATTAAAAAATTAAATCAAACAGCAGGGGAATTAATAAATGAAAAAAAAGCAAGAATCCTTTTTTTTAGAAGAAACAAACGTTAAAGACCCAAACCCCGACCGCCGCTACCCCCTTCGAGAAAAAACAGCCCTTTATCATGTTTAAAAACCAAACAGAGGCGAATTAAAAAAAACCAAATTTAAACAAAACTAAGGTGAACCCAGATGGGGAAAAAAAAAAGAAAAAAGAAAAACTCGTTGAGGCGATGACGCCCAAAATTTGGGCCTGATATTAAAGAAAGAAAAACCCAAAACTAAAAATCGAACAAAGAATTTTCCCCAAAAACAAAAGTGACGCAAAATAACCGAGACCTAATTTCGAACTCAAGAATAGAAAAAGAGAAAACCCATCGAAAAAATTTTTTTAAAAAAGACGCAACGCAAACAAACGAATAAGAACATTGTTTAACAAGCAGGGGTCACATTGGGAAGCTTATAACACCTTAGATTTGCAATAAGTACACTGGTGATGGCCCAATTTCGGGGGCCCGGGGGTCAAAGTTCATTACCTTTTCCCCCGGGCCCTCGCCCCATTTTCCGCCTGATAAAAAACATGGTTAAAAAAAAAAGCTTTATCTTTTTGGGAAGTTTATTAAAAAAATTTGCTGGGAAAGCCCTAAACCCCTTTACCAGGGAAAATTGGGGAGTATTGTTAGCGCTTTTGGGCTAATGCAAGCAAAGAAAATTTGGGTTTTAAAGGCCGACACCAAGGGCAATTTTTCTCTTAATAGTTGGGGGTTAAATCCCTTTTTAAAAAAAAGAAGGGGTAATCCTAGGCCCCGTTAATCCCAAAAAAAAAGGCTGTCTTTTCCCCAATTTATGGGCATCCCCGAAAGAGTCCCCGAGCTTTTTCGAGTCTTCAATGACTTTGGGGGGTTTTGGGCTTCAGGAATTAGATGACTTAATCTTTGGGGGTTCTTTTATTGTTTTTTTAATATTTTCTGCTCCGAAAAATTTTTGGGCGTTTTTTCCCAACCTTTTGTTCAATTTCCTGCAAAAAGAAATTTCCCTTATTATAGTTTTTTATTGTACCTATCTGGGGTCTGAGGTCAAAAAGGCAGCATTTAAAAAAAAAAAACCATGCCAACACAAATTTTACTTTTTTATCTTTCTTGAAAAACATGATGGGAAACCCTTTTAATACTTTTAAAAGGGAAAACAACCCGTAGAATTTAATGGCGTCCCTAAATTTGCTAAGTTAAATTTTTTTTTGGGGCTCAAACCAGTAAAGGATCATTATTTCTTTACTTCCGTGCTTGCGAACCTAGCAAAAACCAAACGTAAGTACGAATAAAAGTCTTTTTTTCGTTCTATTCCCGCCTAGTTAAGGGGGGGGCCCCTTAAAAAGTGTCAAAAATAAAAGTTGTCCATGCGTTTAAAGCCTTTCCCGTAGGGACCCGGGGTTAAAAAGTTGGGCCCGAAAAAAAAGTTTTGAAAAAGGGGGTGGGCCCGTCATGTTTTTAAAATTTTTTGTGCTGCCCCCCCAAAAAAAAAAGGTCCCCCTAGCCAAGATTATGGTCCAACTATTGGGCTAAACCTGTCCCTTTAAGTTAAAAAGGGAATTTTTTTACAGATCCTTTTAAAAGCCCTTTATGTCAATTTTGTTTCGTGTTGGGTTAAACGGTTTTTCCTTTGGGGAATGGAGCCTTTGCAGTTCAGGGCAAAATACGCCTGAAGTGTAATAGAAATGAAATCTTACACTGACCCCCAACCCAAAGGGTCATGGTGATTTTAAAAAATCAGCATACGACACTCCCCCACCCATTTTTAAGCCAAAAAAACAGCAAAATTTTAAATGGTTCTATAAAAATGCATCGGGGACTAAACCCACGCTTTTTTGATTTGGCGTTTTCAAAAGGGGGGTTAAGATAGCTCCCTTTTAAAGGAGTACTCACCTTTTTATGAAAAAAGGCATTCCCGGGTCACAGCAATGTCAAGAGTAACAGTTTCTATATTTTTTTAAGGGTTGAAGGGCGGCCCAACAAATATTTTGCGCCATTTTAAAATTTTAAAAGCACTCATTTTTTAAAATTTTTTTTAAAAAAGTTTTTTAACAATAACCAAAACCCAAAACCCCCTTTGTTTTTAGAACATGCCCATTGATAACAATTGCGGGGCCCAAAAAGTCGCGCTCCATTAAAATTCTACAAAAATCGTAAGGTTTAATAAAAGCGAAGCCCCAAGGGGAACAATACGGTTTTAAAAGTTTTTACAAATCAGGGAACAAAGTTAAAAAAGTTTTAAAAATACCTTATGGTTTTTACGGGTTTTTTCACTAAAAGAAGCAAAAGTAACTTTTTCATTACCCAAACTTAACAATGCAAATCGGGAAAAACAATGTTAACCCTTTTAAACCTGAAGAAGAAGGAGGTTTTTTATTTGATAAAGTGCTAGCTAAAATGTTTTGGGTTTAACGGCTTTAAAAATTATAGATTTAGAGTTAAAAACCGACCAAAACTACTTTTAGGGAGAAATTCCCCTCGATCTTGGGATTTTCATTCTTACCCAAATTTTTATTTGGGGTGAGCTGAGCACTGATGAAAACTATATTTGGAAAGGGAAAGGGCCCCCAACTGTTTTTAAAAGCCCCTTCCGTCAGGGAAAGCTTTCATAAGCGATTATGAAATTTTTTACAATTCCCCAAATTTTCAGTTTAAAAAAATTTTTTGTTTGGGGGGTTTGGGTCATTTAATATAAAAATTAAAGACCAAAACAGGAAAAGTTGTGGGAAAATTATTAAACCCACCCATTTTTTTAGAAAAAAAAAAAGTTACTTTAAAAAAAAAGTCCCCGTGGGCCCCCCGGGAAAAATTTAGGGGTTACATTAGCGCCCGTTTAGGGTATAACTTTAGAAAATTAAAAAACCTTTCAGACGTTGCGGCCTTTGAACAAAAAGGGGAGATAGGCGCTTTTTTGGTTTTGAGTACACTAAAGATGGTGAATTTTTAAACGCAAAGAGGTTTGGGGGGACAGCAAAAAGTTTTTCCCAAACAAAAACAACTGCGCAATCTGAGGGAAATAATTTTGGCCATAAAGAATATAAAATAGTTCGAAAACCGACCTCAAAAAGGAAATTAGAACCCTAATTTTTAAAAATGGGACATAAAAATTTTAAAATTTATAAGCCCAATTTTACATATTTTTTAGCCGTCAAAAAAGTTTCAGAAAAGGGATTCAACCTGGGCCCTTTTCATGTAAGTCTTAAGCCCGGGCGACAATAGTCGGAAAGAATTTTAAATAACCCGTAAGGGAAAAAACAAAAATCCCCCCCAGAAAAGAAACAGGTTTTTAAAAAAAGCATCTACAAAAATTAAAAGTTTTTTCCAAGCAAAAATTTTGGAGACACGTTCACCCAAAAAAAATTTGAAATTTCCCGTCCCTTTTTAAAAATGTGGAGAAGGGATGGGGGGGTGGGGGTTAGTGATGACCTTTAAAAGGGAAATTTAAAATTAGCTGGCAAAACTTAGACGTTTAAAACCCTTTAAAGTTGTTTTTCGCGTTCTTCCCAATGGTTTGGGATATTAAGGGCATAACAACAACAACCCAAAACAATGTTGACAAAAATAGAAACAATCTTACAAACTGAATTGGATTTAAACTTAAACCCCTTTTAAGGGCCCGTAGGTTTTTAAAAAAACGGAAAAAAGTTTTTACAGAGAGTATGAAAAAATAAAAACTGGGTTTGATTAAGTTTTCTGTTATAAAAAATATGGGCAGTTAAAATTTTTTGACAAAAACCCCTCATTGTCCCCTTTTAAAAAGTGGGCCGACCGGATGTGGAAAAAAAAATTTTAAACCCGACCTGGGTTTCAAACAGTTTATCGTTATAATTTTAATCAATTGTGGTTTTCTTTCCAACACTTAAATGGAACAAAGCATATTTAAGATAGAAAAGGGTTTTTATTGGGCAGATGAAAGACAAATATTAAAGGGTTTATCCCAGCAATAAACCTTTAGTAGTTTTAGAACAGTTTTAAAAGACTGTTTAAAACGCAGACACTTTTTATTATAGATTTACTGCTCGGGAGAAAGAGACATAGTTAAAAAGAAAAACACTTTTTCCAAAAAAAAGCTTTCAAAAGGAAGGCATGCAGGGAAAAAGGGGTGGATTTTATGCCAAAAAATAATCAGTTTTTAAAAAAAAATTTAGGAACTTTTAAAAACTGTATGGAATTCACATGAAAGACAGAGACTCATTTGAAGAATGTTTGCGCAAAATGTGTTATTGAAAAATGAAACCCGGAAAAAAATAGGGAATTTAAAAAAAAAATTAAAATCCCGAAAAGTTTTTTGTAAAAATTTGTATTAAAAAAAGGAAAAACCCTACCCAGTAAAGTTGTTTTTTAGAAAACGTTAAATTTTTGGTTATTGAAGTCTTACTTTTCAGAGAACAGGAAAACCTTTTTTCTGGTCACTTTCGCCCGAAACTGGTTGAGGGGGGGGGGGAAAGTGAGGGCCCGAATGAAGGTTTTTCCTTTTCTTGAACCTTTTGGCAAGCCTCCCGTCTTTCCCAAACCCCCCGACCAGTTTTTTGTTGTTGTTTATTATCTGCGAGTTCGGGCCCCTTTCATAAGGAGAGAATAATCAACAATTTTTGTTGGCGCTACCAAGGAGAAAAAAGACACCTCACCTTCAACTTTCTCGGGCGGGGGCAGTGCAGACAAAAAAGCTCCGGGGCCCTTTTTGGGCCCAGTGGGAACGCAAGCATCCCGCAACTTAACTTGAAAAAGAACAAGCGCCGTTTAAAAAACCTTGCCGAAGTTTTTTCCCTCTGATGGGTTTCGCATGGGACTCTAGGCGACTGACCAAGAGGCCCGGGGATAACAGAGAATAGTGGAAAGCTTTTTTACTACCTGGTGATAAAGCCCGAAATTCCACCCCCAAACCTGGACGCAACCGTACTTTACTCCCCCCCCCCCCCCTCTCTCTCCTCTCTCCCATTTTTTTTGTTGTTGTCCCCTATCATTGTAAAACTAGTCCACTCGTTGCATGCTTTTTTTGTTGCCTTTTCTTTTTGCATTGTTTACCCTACACAGGGCGAGGCGGATTAAAAAAAAAAAACACATCAGTGCTGTCTATTTTCCAAATAAATAAAGAATTTGTCTTGCTTGTCTTGGTTTTCTTTCATTATTTCATTTCACGCATGTTGTATCCCTCCCAGGGCGAAGAATGGGGTAAAAAAACGCGTAAAAAAAACACGAAACTAATTTGGGAATGATGCAGCAATTTCAAGGGATGTAATCTTTTATTTTAAAATTCTCTTCACCAAAAAATTAAAATACACTTTTTAAAGTAAAAAAACCCGTCCCACCACAAAGAAAATCAAATAAAGGGCCCCAAGGGAAACGGTATAAAAAATTTAAGAACCCCATCATATACTTAAAATTTAAAAAAAACCCTGGGGATTTCACTTGGGAAAAAAGGGCCGTTAAAAAACCATTATTGGAAAATTTAAATATTTTTAAAAAATCGCTTTGATCTGTATTCCCAAACCCATATTCACAAAAATAAACCGCCCTTTTCAACTTTTAGTAACCTGTTTTTCTTTGAACTCTGCACACACAGACCACCAAAAGTTTTTCGATGATTTTGTAAAAAAGGGCTTTCTGACATCCTTAATTTTCCTTTATTGATGGTTAAAAATTTTTTTTTCTGGGCCCTGTGATTTTCTTTTTGAAAGTAACTTTTGTCAACATAATTTAATTTAATTTTAAAACCACCAACGTGTCCCCTCTTCTGCCCCTTTTTCTGCCTGCTCGTCCCCCCCCCTCTCTCCTTCCCCTCTCTCCTCTCCACTCACTCTCGCTCTCCTCCCGCTCTCTCTCTCTCTCTCCCCCACTCTTCCCTTTTTCTCTCTCTCCTCTCCTCTCTTCAACTTCTCTTTTCTTTCTCCCCCCCCTCCCCCCACTTCTTTTTTCAAAAAACCCACTTTTCCTTTCTTTTTTACTTTTTTTTTTTCAAAAGAGGGAAAAGTGGAATTTTTTCTTGCTTTGTGAAATGCTGGAAAATTTTCCTTTTTTTTTCCCAAAAATTTTTATTGCTTATTAAGTTCTAAAGTTCCCGTAAATGTTTTTAAAAAAAAATTTTAAAAAAACAAAAAAAATTTTTAAAAATAAAAAAAAAAAATAAAGAAAACGCGTCAGTGCCCTTTTCGTTATCCTCGAAAAAAAAAATTTTTTCTTGTCCCGTTTTCTCTCTCTCTTCCCCTCCCCTCCCCCCTCTCTCCTCGCCCCCACCCCCTCTCTCTCCTCCCCCTCTCTCTCTTCTCTCCTCTCTCTCTCCCCTTTCTCCTCTCTCCCCTCTCTCTCTCTCTCCTTGCTATACGAATTGTCCGAATGGGGAATTTAAAATGGGTTGAAATAACGCACGACCCAAGGGAAAAAATTGGAAAACTTGGCTTTGGGGCTAAAAACTTCCCTCCTTCGTAAATTTAAAAAATCAATTAAACCCTTCCCTTTATCTTCAGTTTGGGAGGTCCCGCATTTTTTTTTCTATTAAAAGACCTGGTGCAAGGGGAAAAATGAAAATAAAAAAAAGGTTGTTAGGGACAACAAAAAGATAGCCTAGGAACGAAATAACCCCCAGCACCCCAACCCCCATACCCCTGATAATGATCCCTTTTTTTTTAAAACCCCTCCCCCCCTTTTAAATCCCCCGGGATTTTGAATTACACATGCCCCAAATTTTTACTTCCCCCGGGAGTCAAAAAAAACCACCCAGAAAAGCCCCCCCCCCCCCCTCCCCCCCCAATTTTTGATTAACTCCCCCACCCCAAAACACCAAATTTTATGTGTTAGTCCCCGATATGATAAATACACATTTAAAATTAACCCCCCCCCCTCCCCCCCCTCCCCCCCCCCCTTTTTCTTCTGTCTGCCTGTCTGCTGTCCCGTCTCCTTCACCCCCCCCCCCCCCAAAATTTTTTTCAGTCCCCGCCAATCTCACTCTCCTTGCTTGTCCGTCTTTCCTTTTTGCTTGTCTGCTGTCTCTCTTAATCCCTCTCCCCCTCTCTTTGCTTTTCTCTCTGTCCGCCTGTCAAAATTTTTTTTTCTATCTCAGTTCTCTGTCCTAGTTTTCCCCCCCCCCACTCCCCCCTCCTGTCTGTCTGTTTTTTTTTCTTTTTTTTTACTCCTCTTCCTCTCTCTCCTCACTCTCTTTCTCCCCTTTCTCTTCCCCTCTCCTCTCCCCCTCTCCATCTCTCTCTCCCCTTCTCTCTCTCTCTCCCCTCTGTGCATGATTCTAGTTTTGGGTTTGTTTACCCATTATTAGTGTTTAAACAAAAAAAAGATTGGGGTTAAAAGGCTTTTAAAGCAGCCAAAAATCTTTATCCTTGTCAGTAAAGTTTTCAAAGGGTTTTGTTTTTTAAATTTCCTCTCGCAAGGGGGGGGGGGGGGGGGGGTGGGGGGGGGGGGGGTGGGGGGGGGGGGTGGGGGGGGGGGGGGGGGGGGGGGGGGATTCCTGGGTAAGGCCAAATGACCCCCCCCCTTTGTTTTTTAACTCCCTGGGAGTCCCGTCGGGTTTAAAATTTTTTGATTTGAAAGTAACCCCCCCGGGGGTTAGTCATTCTGGGGTTGGTTTGTTTTTAAACCCCCCGGGGGGGGTTAAAAATTTACACGTCTAATTCTCCCGGGGTTAAAAAGTGGGGGATTTTAAAAAGGATCGGTACACCGGGGGCAGCGTGTTTTAGGGGGGGAAAAAAAAGAAGGGGGGGGGGGGCCCCAACAAGGGCCAAACCTGAAGGGGGGGGGGGGGAACACCCAACCTGGTATCTGGGAGGCTTTTTCCCCTAATCAAAGCGCCCCCCAGGTCAAGGCCCGGGCCCGGGCCCCCCCAACTAAACCCCCTAGAGAACAATAAACACGGGGGCAAGCCAACCGCCCCAAAATTTCGACCGGTTTACTCAAAACCCCGGTTTTAAAAATTTTTTCTGAAAAAGTAAGACTTCAATAACCCCAAAAAAAAACGATTAACTAAAAACAAACATACTGTTAGGGTTTTTTCCAAATTTTTAAAACAAAATTTTCTAAACTTTTCAGATTTTAAAATTTTTTTTAATCCTGCGTTCTTCCTGACGTTTTCAATAACATAATTTTTGCCATACAGTCATCAAAAACTCTTTGTCCCTTTTATGTGGGGAAAAAAAACTAAGGTCATTAATTTTTTCTAAAGTCTTTTAAAACTTAAATTTTTATTTCGACATAAAACCACACACTTATTTTTCCCTCATGTTTTTTCCGCTGAAAGCCATTTTGACAAAAATTTTTTTCTCTTTTTAACTATATCTTTTTTTTTTGCTGAACAGTCATTTTATAATAAAGAGTGTTCTGCGTTCCCTCAAACACTTTTAAAAAAAGTATTCAAACCCCGCTTAAATTTTTTTGCAAAGGGAAAAATAAAAATACGTCATCGTCTTTCCTTTTAAACCCTTTTTAAATTTTGAATGCTTTGTTCCTTTTAAGTGTTTTTGGGCGAAAATCACAAAAAAATCAAAATTAAACATAACTGTTTTTTAATAGGGCCCAGGACAAATTTGTTTTTTCCACAACCATTGGCCCACAAATCAAAGAGCAATGGGGGGTTTTTTTTTCATAAAGTTTTTAAAGCCTGCATTGGGCGCCATAGTTTTCTGCTCCATAGTTTTTTTAACAAATTTAATCTAATCCGTTATTAAATTTTTTTCTAACCTTTTGAAATTGTTTAGAAAAAAAAAATCCAAAGATCCTAAATTTTTTAAGATTAATCCCAAATTTTTTCTGAAAAATTTTTTTTCTAATTAAGTCAACATTGATTTTTTGCTTGTTGTTATGGGTTAAAAAATCTCACCATTGTGGGAAAAAACGACGATGGTAACTTTAAACGTTTAACATCTAAGTTTTGCCCCTAATTTTAAAAATTTCCTTTTTTAAGGACGCACAAAAGCCCCCAACTCCATCCCTCTCCACATCTTAAAAAACAGAAATTTCAAAAATCATTTTGAAAAGTGTCTCCTAATTTTTTTTCTTGGAAAGAAAATGTAATTTTGTAGAACTTTCTTTAAAACCGTTTTTTCTTCGGGGGAGGAAAAAACGTTTTTTTCCCAAACGGCGTTAAATTTTAAAACTTTTTTTCCGACTATTGTCGTCCGGGAAAGACTTACATGAAAAAGGGCCCGAATTGAATGCTTTTTTTGAAACTTTTTGGCCCGGGTAAAAAATTAAATGGGGATTTTTGAATTTAAAATTTTTTGTCCCATTTCTAAAAATGGTTCCAAGGCCCTTTAAAAGGGCCCGGTTTTCGAACCTTTTTTATTAAACGGCCCCGCATTATTGGGGGGTCCTCTAAATTTTAAAAGACCGCAAAGAATCTTTGAAAGTTTCAACCTGGCCCTTTTCATTAATTTTTAGCCAAGACAATATCGGAAAAAGATGAAAAAACGCCGAAAGGGGGCAAACAGTAAAATCCTCCAAAAGAAGAGAAACGGTTTTTTAAAAAAGCTTCCAAAAAAATTTCAGTCCAAATTCCACGGTACGCAAGGAAAAATTTGGAGACCGTTTACAATGATATTTTAAATTTGCTTAAAAAAATAAGGCAAAAATGGAGCTTTGGGCCCTTTTTGACAATCTTATGAAAAATTTTATTTGGGGGGCAAAACTTAGACGTTAAAAACTAAAGAAAACCCTCGCCCCTTTCCCCTTTAAAAATGGGGGGAAAATTAACTCATAACAACCCGCGCCAAAATTAAAAACAATCCCCAAATAAAACGATCTTTCAGGGCTAAATTAGGGAAAAATCTTTTCACATTTAAAGGCCCTTTTAAGGGTTTTTTTTAAACTGGGAAAAAGTTTTTTGACAGAGGGTAAAGATAAAAATAATAACTGGATTAAAATTAAAAATTTTGTTTTTTAAAAATATGGAACAATTTTAAAATTTATGGCAAAAAAAAAACCCCAATTTCATTTAAAAAGTGGACAGCTGGTTGTGGGAAAACAATATTTTTCCTCGACCTGTTACAAACAGTTTATCGTTATAATTTTGATCATTTTGTGATTTTCTGCCCAACACTTAAATTTGGGCCCAAAGGGAAATCACGATAGAAGGTTTATATGGTAATGAAAAACATATTTTTTAGTTGATCCCAGCAATAAACTAAGTGAGTGTTTAGAACACTTTTTTTAGAAATGTTTGAGGGGAAGCAGACACTTTTATTAAAAGATGACTGTTCAGCAGAAAAGACATAGTTAAAAAAAAAAAAACCCCTTTTTCCCAAACTGGGTTTCAGGTTTAAAACATGCGGGGGTAAGTGTGTGGGGTTTTATGCAGAAATAAAACCCCTTTTTAAAAGACTTTTGAGAACAAATTTAAAAACTGTTTTTTTATTTCACATGAAGGGGCAGAGACCCTTTTATGAATGTATCCTTAAAAGAGTTATTGAAAATGATTTAGGAAAAACGCAAGGGTTTAAGCAAAAAAATGAAAAACCCGAAAAATATTAGTAAATTATATTGAAAAAGGATAATCCACACAGTAAAAGTTTGTTTGTAGGGGGTTTAATGGGAGAGAACAATAAAAACCCATCCTAGGGCAAAGCCCCAAAATGGTATGCAAAAATTTTTAAGGTTTACCGTTTGAGGGAAAAAGAAATACCCAATCTAGTTCCCCCAGCCCGAACAAATGAGGGCTGGTCCGCCCGTTTAAAGGGAAAACCAAGCAAGCCATAAAAAACTACTTTTGAGAAAAAAAGCATTTTTTTGTTTTAAATTTAAATTTTCCAAAAAGGCCCAAAAGTTTTTCTGTTTTTTTTTCTGGGTTAAAATTCAGGACAGAGAAAAAATTGGGTTTTTCCCATTCCCGGTTTTTTTTTTGATAGCTTCTTCCCTTTTTTTTTATATTTAATTTTTATTTGGGCAAAATTTTTTTCTGCCCAAAAATTCAAAAAAACAGGCTTGTTAAATTTTTTGGGCCCAAAAACAAATTGTGAAAAATACTTTTTTTTTGGGCCCCATTAAAATTTTTGGGTCAAAATTTTTGTTAAAAAATTTTTAAACCAAAAAAAAAATACAATTTTTCAAATTGTAATTTTTAAAATGCGCAATTTTAAAGCTGGTCACTTTTCCGAGTCAGTAAGTGTATTACAGTGAAAAAACCCGGGGGAAAACCAAAAGGGAAATTGGTATTACTTTAAGGGCCCTTCCCAATTATCTATCAAAAAAAAACATCCGCGTGTTCCCTTTTAATTTTGTTTTCTGCCCTTTTCTGAAAAAGCATTCAAAAACAACAAAAAAAAATTTAAATTTTAAATGTGGCAAACCCAAAGGGGGGTCCCACCCCCAAGGGATTTTTTCAATTAAAACCGGGGGATACTGTAGAAAAAGGGCCTTTTTCTAGGAATGAAATGGGTGAGACAGAGAGAAAAGAGAGAAAAAGAGGAGAGAAAAGAACAACAGAGAAGAGAAAAGACAAAGAAAGAGACAAACAGAGAAGAGAGAAAGGGAAGGGGAAGAAGGGACAGGGGAGAGGAAAAAGAGGGAAGGGAAAAGAGGGAAGGAGGGGAAAGGAAAATAAAAGAGAGAGAGAGAGAGAGAGAGACAGAAAGGGAGCGAGAGGGGAAAAAGTGCAAAAAGAGACGTTTAAAAAGAACGAGGAGGAGGAATTGGTAAAGTAAAGTAAGAGGAAATAAATATTTCTTTCATTTTTTTTCTAAATTCGGGCAAATGGTCTTCGCAAACACAAAAATCAAACTCTAAAAT
>CM031600.1:99040199-99043532 GCA_018398815.1 Conus ventricosus
AATTGAGAGAGAGAGAGGACTAGAGAGTGAGGGAAAGAGAAACACAAGGACAAAGACAAGAAGAGAGAGAGAGAGAGAGAGAGAGAGAGAGAGAGGAGAGAGAGAGAGAGAGAGAGAGAGAGAGAGAAGAGTCCCAAAGAAGAACACAGAGGGAAAGAAGGAGAAAAGGGGGTGGGGAGGAGAAAGAGAGAGGGAGGAGAGAAAGAGCGACAGAGAGAGAGAGAGGAGAGAGAGAGAGAGAGAGAGGGAGAGAAAGAGAGAAGGAAAGAGAGAGAGAGAGGGGGGGAACAGAAAAGAGAGAGAGAGAGAGAGAGACAGAGGACTAGAGAGTGAGGGAAAGAGAAACACTAGGACAAAGACAAGAAGACAGAGGGGAAAAAAAAAAAAAAAAAAAAGGGGGGTGGGTGGGTGGGGATGGGGGGGAGGTAGGGGTGGGGGGGGGGGAAATGGAGGAGCAAAGAAGTAAGGAAAAGGAAGCTATTGCGCAACTTACATCGAGCATGAATTTCTACTAGTGAACAACATTGGTACTATAACCAGTACTTATACTATTCGACAAGACTGGCTTTTTAGCTCTAAAAAACACTTCAATAAGATCAAATTAAACAAGTTCACTTATTAATTATTCAGGAAACGATATGACATGAGACTAACCCCTCACTACCCCTCCCCCCGACACACACACTCTCACAAATCCTTTCGTAGGCACCAGTCCGATCCTGAAAGGACCATCACCCTTCATATTTCATATTGCTGCCAAATTTCTCTTTTCCTTAAAGTATGAAAGATATCCGTCCTATAATTGAGCCCATTGAAAATGGTTCCAATATTTGCCTGCCAAAAAGTTTCCCCATCCAACAGATTATCTTCACTGTGCACTGTTTCAATGGCATGGATGGAAATAAATTTGAACTGTAGATCATTTGGTGTGGAAGTTCTGTTACATGTTTCGCCACTGCACATTTATTGATCTTCTTCAATTTAATATCAGACTTGTGGTTGGCCCATCTGAGTTTAAGGTTTTTTGTGGAACCAATATACCATTTATTTGGATGAATTTGACACTGAAGTACATATTATTACATTTGGCGTTTTACAAGTAAGATGTTGCTTAATTTTCCAGTATCTGTTGTCCCATGGACTTTTAAAAGAAAGAAGGGTAGAAGAGTGTTCACAGGTGTCGCATCTTTTAGCAGCGCACGGGAAAAAGCCAGGTTTGTTTTGAGGGCCGTGTAGCGGAAATCTTCTAGGACAGTGGGTTTAAAAATTTCTCCTAAATTTTTACGCTTCCTTTCTGCTGAAATGATATTTTTTTTGGGGAAAATTTCTTTATTCTGTTGATTAGCATACAAGATATGCAAATTGTTCCGAATTATTTTTGATTTTGAAGGAAGTCTGGGGTCATATTGGGTGACCCATGCTATCTTTTGCCTTTCTTTTTCCTCTCAGTAAAATAGTGTTTCCTGTCTATTCTTACTCGCTCCTCTTTCCAGTTCTTTCCGTGCCTTGTTTAGAGGCCATCCTGCTAAACTGAAATAATGAGCATATTCATCAAGTCTTTTACCAAGGACATCATTATCACTGCAAAGCATCCTCAATCTAGTTCCTACTCCAAGCAACAGTCCCCTGAAAACTGACTGTGGGTGACAACTAGTTCTAGGCAAGTAGCTGTGGCAATGTTTTGAGTTTACATCAGTTTGGATATAGCCATCTTTGATGGTCAATTTAAGATCTAGATATTGGGCCTCCTTTGTGGGGGTTACAGTCCATTTGATGTTGGGTGGGTGTAGGTTTTGAATATGTTCATCAAATCTATCTATATGCTCTTCATCCAAAACAATGGTGATCCCATCATCCCTATATCTTGTCCAATCCAGCTTCTATCAGCGTTTGCACCCTCCTTAGTCTTGAGGGTAGGACAAGAGTGGGACAGGGGAGTACTGGGTCAATTTCTCATCTAACTCTGCCATAAACACATCTACATATTCACAAGCGTGACAGGGGCCCATAGCTGTGCCATGGTTAGGCTTGGCAAAAATGGTTTCCCCTTTCCCATCAGTGAATTGAGAGCAATTATTGTCTAGGGCAATTTGGAGGGCTTCCAAAACACATTTAGTGGGGATGCCTAGCTTGCTAGGATTTTGTTCTAAAGCTGACTTTAGTGCGGGAACACCAGAATTATTATCTACATTGGGAAATAAAGAAATGACATCACATACCACAAAGGTGGCATTCTCAGGCAGGGGGCGACAGTCTGATTAATTTTTTCGATCTTTTGTAAAAACTCTTTAGTATCAATTACTTGATATTTAAGATGCTGAGTCAGGTGACAAACAGACTGTTGTACGAGCTCGTATATATATATTATATATATATATATATAAATATATATATTAATATTATCACCACTCAAGCACATACTGTTAGTTAGGCAGAATCATCTACCACTGCAGATATGAATGCGTATCTCCCCCTATTTCTTCAATCTAAGACATAAGAGCAAGCTTTGTTTATATAATTCAATATTTCTTGCAGTCATTGCAACACCAAGCTGCTCTGTACGTTGCTGGAACGGTGCGGTACTTATCCTTGGAATTTATTAGTTTGTTGTATTTTAGTCCCTTGCGGATTCATTCCAAGAACTTGCCCTCAGCACTTTGTCTTAGAGGATATCTTTTTATATTTTCTACTTTTCACAAGAAAATGTAGCTTGTTTTGCTCTTTTATGATTTTCTTTTGCTTCTTAGATGGCACCTTTGGTTGGTTTTTGAAAAACTCAACAAACATACTACGGTATTGCACACCAACCTTTTCTGGTATTACATTCTTCTTAAAACTGAAAAGGCAGAGGAGTCAAATTACCACTTTCCGCGGTCACTGAGGAGAAACCACCAAGTTTCGAAATATCGGTATATGACCAGGAGTTACATGTTAGTGAGATTTCCCTCCCTATTGGAGGATGTCTCCCCCTTGGAGAATATAAGCTTGCTGAAGGCTCATTTTGAGAAGCATTTATTTTATTTTTCCCATTCACCCACTCAAAACACATACTGTTAGTTAGGCAGAATCATCTACCACTGCAGATATGAATGCGTATCTCCCCTATTTCTTCAATCTAAGACATAAGAGCAAGCTTTGTTTATAATTCAATATTTCTTGCAGTCATTGCAACACCAAGCTGCTCTGTAAGTTGCTGGAACGGTGCGGTACTTATCCTTGGAATTTATTAGTTATATGTGTGTGTGTGTGTGTAGATTCACATCTCCATGCGGTTTGGGACCACTCACAAAAGAAAGGCAAGAGATAATGCCGCAGTAGCAATTCAAGAAAAAA
>CM031600.1:99044532-99056518 GCA_018398815.1 Conus ventricosus
GAAACCAGGGCCTTTGGCGAAGAACATGTGGTTTCCGCAAACATCGGACTACCATTGACCATTTGATTCGTCTAGAATCTACACTTCGGAACACTTTTTTGAACAGACAGCATGCAGTGGCAATTTTCTTCGACTTAGAGAAGGCCTACGATACAACCTGGAAGTCGGGGATACTTCATGATCTCCACGATCTGGGTTTTCGAGGTCATCTTCCGCTTTTTATTCAAAATTTTTTGGCAGAACGACAGTTTCAGGTCCGGGTTGGCACCACTCTCTCTGATGTCCACGAGCAGGAGTTGGGTGTTCCACAGGGGAGCATACTGTCTCCTGCCCTCTTTAGTATTAAAATCAACAACATTGTTCAGTCAGTTCAGCAGGGTTCAGATTGCTCATTGTTTGTGGATGATTTGCTGTCTACGCAACTGGAAGCCTGTACCCGAGTGTCCAGCGCAGGCTCCAGCTTTGCGTAGATAAAATCCATCGATGGGCGGATGAAAACGGTTTCACCTTTTCTCCAACAAAGACGCAATGTATTCACTTCCATAATTTCCGTCAGTTTTTCCCAGATCCTGAACTTCAAGTAGGGAAATCTCCCATTCCAGCTGTTACAGAGGCCAAATTTCTGGGAGTCATTTTTGACCAGAAACTCAACTTTCTCAGCCACATCAAAAACCTCAAAACTTCTTGCCAGAAAGCTCTGACTATTCTGCGGGTCGTAGCGCACACCGACTGGGGCGCTGATAAGAAAACTTTGCTGCACCTCTACAGAGCCCTGGTCCGTTCCAAACTGGACTATGGTTGTGCTGTCTACGGCTCCGCAAGATCGTCTTACCTCAAACTTTTGGACCCTATCCACCATCAAGGGCTTCGTCTCTGTCTTGGAGCGTTCCGCACCACCCCTGTGTACAGCCTGTACGCAGAGGCGGGTGAACCTTCACTGTCCAACAGCAGGCTGAAACTGTCTTTGAATTATTATATCCGACTGTTCTCAGAACCGCAGAATCCTGCCTATGACTGTGTTTTTGACCCTCCGTTCCAAAGTAAGTTTGAAAACAACCCGAAATGTATTCCGCCGTTTGGTCTTCGTATGCGGCCTCACGTGCGGAATGCAGGTCTAGACCTAGGAGTTGTGTCCGATTTTTCCAAGTTTCCGGATCAACCTCCGTGGACCTTTTTCACACCAGAAATTCGTTTTGATCTTGCAGCTTTTCGCAAAGAGTCTACCAGCTCTCTGGCATACAAGGCATTGTATGCTGACCTCTGTTCGAAATTTCCATCCTGTCAAAAAGTTTTCACTGACGGTTCCAAGTCTGAAGATGGAGTGGCCTGTGCAGCCTACTGCCCTGGGGCTCCTTCTCAGATACTGTTGGAACATATCCATTCAGATGCTTCTGTCTATTCTGCTGAACTTACTGCTCTGGTACTGGCTTTGAAGATAATCTCATATTCTTCAAAGAGGGACTTTCTGGTTCTGTCGGATTCGCTGTCAGCTTTGGAGGCCATAGCTGGCCGCAACCTTCAGCATCCAGAACTTTTACTTTTTTTTGAACTTTTTAGCAAGTTGAAGGCGGACGGTTACAACATTACTCTTGCTTAGGTTCCTGGTCATGTTGGCATCGGCGGGAACGAAATGGTTGATCGTTTAGCCAAGAACGCCACAAGAGAGAAACTGTCCAACACTTATATCCCCTGCTCAGATGTGAAACCCAAAATTAACGATTATGTGAGAGACCTCTGGCAGGAAGATTGGAACACACAGACGAGTAACAAACTCTTTCAGATCCGTCCAAACCTTAAGGACTTCCTCCCATCCACGTCGGGAGGTCGTAAAGAGGAAACGGTTCTGTGCCGGCTGCACACCGGCCATTCGTATTTTACCCATGCTTACCTTTTAAAGAGTGAAGAAGCTCCGTGGTGCATTCCATGTCATGCGCCACTCACAATGAAACATGTTCTTTTGGAGTGTTGGGACTTGCACGATGTGAGACGCAAACGTTTTACAGCGGAGTCCATGGGGATCCTGTTCAGGGATGTCCCGCCTGATGTGATCCTTGAGTTTTTGAGAGAGATTAACATTTTTCATTTGATTTAAGATTTTACGACAGAAAGATTTTTAACAAAGTTTCTGGTGCGTTGCTAGACGATGTCATTTAACGAGATGTATGAAAGGTTTTTTTGTTTTTTTTTTCTGACTGGTGAGTTGATTTTAACGTGGGTGACAGCCCTGATATGGCCCCTTGCGGTCGGCTGGGCTATAAGCAACATTATCTTATCTTATCTTGTAGATACATGTTTATCTGTGAGATAGGGCATGAGATTTTAGGTGCACATGTTTATGCATGTTGTATGTAATCTGATACGTTTCTTTGTAGATACATGTTTATCTGTGAGATAGGGCATGAGATTTTAGGTGCACATGTTTATGCATGTTGTATGTAATCTGATACGTTTCTTTGTAGATACATGTTTATCTGTGAGATAGGGCATGAGATTTTAGGTGCACATGTTTATGCATGTTGTATGTAATCTGATACGTTTCTTTGTAGATACATGTTTATCTGTGAGATAGGGCATGAGATTTTAGGTGCACATGTTTATGCATGTTGTATGTAATCTGATACGTATCTTTGTGGATACATGTTTATATAAATGTGTAAGAGGTGTGCGTGTGATTGTGTGTGTGTGTGTGTGTGTGTGTGTGTGTGTGTGTGTGTGTGTGTGTGTGTGTGTGTGTGTGTGTGTGTGTTTGTGTGTGCATGTAACAGTAGTAGTTGTCCTTTAAATTTACATCTTTTCACAAAATTATTTGATATTAGACGAGTGTGTGTGTGCATGTATGTGTGCTTGCGTGTGTGTGTGTGTGTGTTTGTGTGTGTGTGCGTGTGCACATGTGCGCATGTGTGTGTGTGCGTGTGCTTTGTGCATGTGCTATGACTATGGCGATAATTGTGGTGTGTCCAGGAAATCGCTGGAGCTGTTCAAAACATTTGAAAAGATGGGCCTCCCCGGACCTCCTCCTAACATTCTGATTGGGAATAGTCGGCAAATGATGAAGAAGGTGATTAAGTTGTTCAACAATTTTCTTGTGCCATTCTCACTTTATTACAAGCTTTCATTTTCTTTGTTTCTTTTAAACTATTATTATTATTCCTCTTCTTCTGTGCCTTCTTATCTTCTAGTTGATCGTTGACCCATTCAGTGCTTCTGAGTTTATAGCCGGGGTAGCCTCTCCTGCCCACACAATGGGAGTTAATCAGCTTGAACAGGAGGGATACTTCACTTAATCTGTAATTTTAAAACTATTTTACCAACAGGCAATGAATTTCCAATGCTTACTGGGATATAATTTTTAATCAATCTGTTAACATATTATTTCATGTAGTATGATGCACTTTTGGATTGTCGACGCTTTGACAAATTTCACCAGTAATTTAGTCTTTGCCAAACTCAGCATAAAAAAAACACACTAACTGAACCAATTTCTCTGCCATATTTAGCCTACATATGGGAAAGGAACTTGTGCAAAAGTTACCTCCCTTCCCAAGATTAATGCATATGTATGGGGTGATAACCAGTTTGAGTCCCCATGCTGCTTTAACTGAAAGCTGTTTTGGCATAGACTTTCTACATGAGAGAGACAGAGGGAGAGAACTGGGAACCACTCCTGAAAATGAAGAACATCATCAGGTATTGGGGTCATGCACACTCCTCTCAATATGAGTTGTTGTCATGGCATGCAAAATACTTGGGATATGTAAATGTGTGTGTGTGTGTGTGTGTGTGTGTGTGTGTGTGTGTGTGTGTGTGTGTGTGTGTGTGTGTGTGTGTGTGTGTGTCCCATCCCAGATAGCAACAGGGGTAATGGGGGTGGGGGGGGGGGGGGGGGGGGGAGGCAAAAGGGGAAAATAGAAAAGCCAGAGGGGGAAAGGCGCGTGTTTGTTTTTTATGAACTTAACATTTTTTATCCATTGATAATCCTGCCAATCGAAGGAAATCAGTAGCATGTACAAAGATACACATTTATCGCTCTTGTGGCAAACATACACACAAATGAGTTCATGAGATTCATGCATGACTTATTTTTTACCACATCCTGAGGAATAATGGTAAGATGACCCTCAGACTCATATTATACACCTTATTCTCAGGCAATGCTTGAATTAATGTTCGGTCATGTATGTGCATGCATGTATGTGCATGCATGTACGTGTGCATGCTCGTACTCACACATGCGCGTCTGTGTGTGTGTGTGTGTGTGTGTGTGTGTGTGTGTGTGTGTGTGTGTGTGTGTGTGTGTGTGTGTGTGTGTGTGTAACATAAGTTATGACAGTGAGCATTCATACATGACATAAAATCCGTCATTCTTACAAACATATACCTACGATCCTGCTTTCAAACTAACTGCCGTAGAAACATAACCAGGCACAAAAAGAAACGCGTGTCCATGTCCAGCTCATTACTGTATGCTGGGACATATACTGGGCACACGTGAACACCATGGGAAAGAAGAACAAGAAGAACAGGCAGAAAGGATGGGCGGAAGGAAATACTCGAGAACCTTTGATGGAAAACTAAAGCACACAAAGAATGCACCACCAGTAAGCTGCATGAGTTTTGTGCAGCACAGAGTCTGTCAAGCAGATGGCAATTTAGAAGTCCATATCTTTGGTTCCATTCAGGTCCTCACTGATATATAGGGGCACAAACCAGTCCATTTTTTTAACTTTACCAGGATTTTTTCTGTTTGTCGACCAGGCTGACAGCGTTCCTAAATGTCAGATGCTTTTTTTCAAAGTTTGTAGTTAAGCATGGTTAAGTCCTCACCAACCGAAATCCCAGTTTGTTTAAGTTTTTTTTTCTGTTTTTAAGTACACTTCTTTTAACTTGTCTTGAAAAAGAAACACACTAAAATAGGCCAAGGCCTTGCACCTCCCTGTCCCCTGACTGCCACTGGCCTCCCAGAGTGATGCAGCACCTCCCTGTCCCCTCGCTGCACTGGCCTCCCAGAATGATGCACCACCTCGCTGTCCTCTGGCTTGACCACCTGCCTGGAAAAAATGTCCATGCACTTGTGAACAGAGCCGCCGGCCGTCTCCTTGGGTTGGCGGCTTCATTCATGCCGTACACATAGACGATCCAGAGGCGGGCCGTGTTGCTGCAGGTCATTGTGGGCCACCCACAGTCGTCCTTCCTTGGCCCCTGTGCCTCGAGTCGGTTCCTCAACTCCTGGTTCACCCTCTCCAGTCTTCCCACTTCATCTTCAAGCTTATCTTTCTCTTTAGCCAGGTCGAATAAAGAGCTCTCCAGTCTGTCAAGCCTATGAGAGAAGGTCTCTGCAAGGTCAAATAAAGAGCTCTCCGGTCTGTCAAGCCTATGAGAGAAGGTCTCCGCAAGGTCGAATAAATAGCTCTCCGGTCTGTCAAGCCTATGAGAGAAGGTCTCCGCAAGGTCAAATAAAGAGCTCTCCGGTCTGTCAAGCCTATGAGAGAAGGTCTCTGCAAGGTCGAATAAAGAGCTCTCCGGTCTGTCAAGCCTATGAGAGAAGGTCTCTGCAAGGTCGAATAAAGAGCTCTCCGGTCTGTCAAGCCTATGAGAGAAGGTCTCTGCAAGGTCGAATAAAGAGCTCTCCGGCTGTCAAGCCAATGAGAGAAGGTCTCTGCAAGGTCGAATAAAGAGCTCTCCGGTCTGTCAAGCCTATGAGAGAAGGTCTCTGCAAGGTCGAATAAAGAGCTCTCCGGTCTGTCAAGCTTATGAGAGAAGGTCTCTGCAAGGTCGAATAAAGAGCTCTCCGGTCTGTCAAGCCTATGAGAAAGGTCTCTGCAAGGTCGAATAAAGAGCTCTCCGGTCTGTCAAGCTATGAGAGAAGGTCTCTGCAAGGTGGAATAAAGAGCTCTCCGGTCTGTCAAGCCTATGAGAGAAGGTCTCTGCAAGGTCAAATAAAGAGCCTCCGGTCTGTCAAGCCTATGAGAGAAGGTCTCTGCAAGGTCAAATAAAGAGCTCTCCGGTCTGTCAAGCCTATGAGAGAAGGTCTCTGCAAGGTCGAATAAAGAGCTCTCCGGTCTGTCAAGCCTAAGAGAGTAGGTCTCTGCAAGGTCGAATAAAGAGCTCTCCGGTCTGTCAAGCTATGAGAGAAGGTCTCTGCAAGGTGGAATAAAGAGCTCTCCGGTCTGTCAAGCCAATGAGAGAAGGTCTCTGCAAGGTCGAATAAAAAGCTCTCCAGTCTGTCAAGCCTATGAGAGAAGGTCTCTGCAAGGTGGAATAAAGAGCTCTCCGGTCTGTCAAGCCTGTGAGAGAAGGTCTCTGCAAGCCTGTTCATCTCTTCCTTCACCTCCACTCTTAAACACTGCAGGTCATCTTTTGTACAAAGAAAGTTCATTTTGTCCCTGATACAACTCACTGTGGCTTGGATTTCCTCCATGTCCCCCAGCAAATCGCTCTTATTACACTCTATACTGTCACTCACAATCTTTTTCTTCTTCTTTTCTGGTTTATTTGCTGTGTTGATTGAGGAACTTGTAAGAGGATCAGAGGAGGAAGAAGATGATTTTGATTTGGATCCACAAAGTCTAGCGGAAAAGTATCTGGTGATGGAGTCGCTCATCACTGGTAGTCTGACGTGCATGGATTACCATGGCACAGTCAAGATGCTGTTTAATCGTCCATTGGAAAAAAACAAATGTCAACTAAAGAACACAGAAGGCACAAATATCTCTCAGACCAAACCGTAGACACTTCACATATGGCAGTGTAATCCCAGTTCACATAGTCCAGGTTCAATTCATGAAGTCTCTCTCCTCTCTCTCCAATCCATCCATTCCCCGCTCCTTCCTCCCCACCAATCTCTGCTTTCCACATTTTTTTTCTTTTCAAAGAGACCGTTGAAAAAAGGGTGTACTGCAGCTGAACTGCACAAGGCTTTTAATAGAATTTACATTGCTTCACGGCCAAAATATTTACGAAGAGATTTTGCTGTATCGTCACGGAGTGGAGCATGACGAAAACACGTCTTCACCTCATGGCAGCTGAACTCTGACTCCTTATCTGTTTATTTTGTTTGTTTTTACTTGTCTTGTAAATGCATGATTTTCAAGCAACTAATATTTGATGATTTTGTTAAACTTTTCTTTTTTAATGTCTTTCTGTCAACAGTCAATTTGTTTGATTGTGAATGTGCAACAATGGCAGACATCTTATAGTCTGGTGTAAAATCTAGTAGATAGTGTTAAATCATGCTATATATTTTGGATTTTTCAGGGAGCTTTTGACGTTTTCACTGAATGGCAAAAAAAATACGGAAAGGTGTATGGGTAAGCTTAACTGTGTGTGTGTGTGTGTGTGTGTGTGTGTGTGTGTGTGTGTGTGTGTGTGTGTGTGTGTGTGTGTGTGTGTGTGTGTGTGTGTGTGTGTGCGTGTGTGCGTGTGTGTGTGTGTGCGTGTGTGTTTCAGAGAGAGAGAGACAGAGAGAGAGATTGTGTTTGTACACTCTGCATCTTCATTGATTGTGTCTTGTGCACATTCTAGTTATTGTTTCATTGTAGTTTCCTTATGAAACAGCGCTGCTCACCCGCTTACACTGCCGTTCATTTGGCATTGAATACGAGAATAGTGTACATCTCAGAGAAACTCATAAGATCAACGGACATAAACTGACATACATGTTTCAAGTGTATTGAAGGAAAAACAAAAACAAAAACAGGATCACTTTATGTTTTTCATTCATGGTTTGACAAATATGAAAGAACATCTGTCAGCTTAGTACAGAGTTTTAAAGAAACACTGTATACTAAGGTGAACTGTAATGTGTAATAAACTGGGTATGTTTTTGAAAAGAAGTTTGACCCAGAATACACTGTAGTTCTTTAGCACAGATGATATCCTGGAGTTTCATTGATCACAAAGTTGGTGGCTTAACTGGCACCAGTTCATTCCACTGAGAATTGAACAAATTTTAAAGATGATATTTTCTACTATTACAGAAAATCTAGAAGAAAAAAAAAAGAAAAAAGAAGAAAAAGAAACACCCGAAGGTGCTGGGGAGGACCCAGAGAAGCACTGTCTTCGCCTGCCTTTAGAGCAGTCCTGTACCACCCTTGGAGGCCTGCGCTGTGTTGACGATGGGTACAGGCACGCACAGGACACTCCATTAAGATATCAAGGGACATAACTGCTCCTGAACAGAGGTAAATTAGACTACAGGATGCAGCCCATAACAGCCTCAAAGTAGCATCCCCCATGGGTGTACCAGCCCGTATTTCATGACTGCAGAGCCCACCGGCGAAAAACACCACCCCCCAGCTGCCGAGCACATGACACCCCACAGACCCAACCACCCGAGCCCACGGACAGATGAAGACAGTGCCACTCCAGACACAGTCAAGCTTTCGCCATACGGTCTTATGTGCCCTCAAGAGAGAATCCAAAGTTGTAGTCTTTCCCACTGTCAACAGGACTTTCCCTGTGGTCAGTGGGTCTTTCCTCACCGTCACTGGACCTTTCTCCAGGGTCAGCCTAGTTGTGTGCAGTGTGTATTTGCCTCGGCAGCCAACAGTCTTTGCATTGTGTGCAGTGTGTATTTGCCTCGGCAGCCAACAGTTACAGAAAATCTAGAACACATCTCTATACGACTGGAATGATACAATTTGACAAAACATGAGATGATTTTTTGGTGCCAGAATAAAAATCTGAACTGAATAATATCAGTTTCGTTTGTTTACAGTTCGTTATCAACTCAGCATGGTTATTTTGAATGTTGCCATTTTGAATTTGATTGACTTTTTGACTTAATTTGATGTATATATGTATGCGAGTGAGTGTGTGTGTGTGTGTGTGTGTGTGTGTGTGTGTGTGTGTTTGTGTGTGTGTGTGTGTTTGTGTGTGTGTGTGTGTGTGTGTGTGTGTGTGCGTGCGTGCGTGCGTGCGTGCGTGCGTGCGTGCGTGCGTGCGTGCGTGTGTGTGTGTGTGTGTGTGTGATACTGTTTGTGTCATGGTCTGTGTGCAGGCATTTATTTTTAAAGTTTAAAAACATAATGCAGTGAAAAACGGTTTCATTAAAAAACAACACCTTTCCCAGCAGTCTTTGCATTGTGTGCAGTGTGTACTTGTCGTGGCAGCCAACAGTCTTTGCATTGTGTGCAGTGTGTATTTGCCTCGGCAGCCAACAGTCTTTGCATTGTGTGCAGTGTGTATTTGCCTCGGCAGCCAACAGTCTTTGCATTGTGTGCAGTGTGTATTTGCCTCGGCAGCCAACAGTCTTTGCATTGTGTGCAGTGTGTATTTGCCTCGGCAGCCAATAGTCTTTGCATTGTGTGCAGTGTGTATTTGCCGCGGCAGCCAATAGTCTTTGCATTGTGTGCAGTGTGTATTTGCCGCGGCAGCCAACAATCGTCATCAGTGACCTGGAACTGCTTCGAGACTTGATGGTCAAAAAGTTTGCTTTTTTCCCCAACAGAGCGGTCAGTAGTCTGTACTCATATCTGTCTGTCTGTCCTCATATCTGTCTGTCTCCACTTCTGAATAGGTTTCTATCTTGTTTCGCATTGAAGTCATCATACCAGTAATACCAGCACCAGCAGCAATGACGGTGGGAGCTGCATAATGATAATTGCCCAGTCACTGCCAATTGATGCTGCTGTTGCTGCTGCTATTTGGGATGATACAAAAGATTGCATTGTTGAAGACAATGATGACAGGTAATTATCAGAGCACTGCCTGTCACTATTGTCTGGCTGGTATGAGACATGCCCACGGCTCTGGTAGAGTATTGTATTTCAATGACCCACAGAATAAAATTCTAAGGAGTCGTCAATAGCATGTGAACCATATTATTTACATTTCAGCCATGTATGATGTATCTAAGGTGATCGTTTCACCTGTGTAAGTCTGACTTGTTGATTAATGTTAATACATGTTTGTACACTCTTGGGACTTTTATAATATTCATACATGTTTTGTATACTCTTTGGGACTTCAGTAATATTCATTCATGTTTGTACACTCTTTGGGACTTCAATCATATTCATTCATGTTTGTACACTCTTTGGGACTTCAGTCATATTCATTCATATTTGTACACTCTTTAGGACTTCAATTATGTTCATGCATGTTTGTACACTCCTTCCCTCCGGGGGTTGCAACCTTGCCGTGGTCGGAGGGCTTGCGTGGTCCAGTGATCTTTTAGGCTTTGCTGACGGGGGCATCAATACTCAGCTAGATGGTTCGTTGTTATGAACGCTTCTAGGCCTGTATAGCCAAGTTGCTGACTGGCCAAGCATTACGTGGTAGGAATTGATGCCCCTGGTAGGGTCTCCCATGTCAGAAAGGTTAGGAGTGAGGGCCCAGACAAATAGTAACCCACCTTTTTCCTATTCTGTCTTGTTTTCTGCCTTCCTTATTTGGCCCTTTTCTATCTTCGTCTCCCCTTCAAGTCTTCTTTTACACACTCCTTTTCTCTCTGTGGTCTCCTTAAGATCCGCCGCGTTTGCCGTGCGGTGCGACCTGTGTCGGAGGGGGATGAGATCCTGGTGATTGAGAGGGCCAGCGCTCTCAACACATCACTTTGGCTCGGACCTCTTCTAGACAGGAAGTACACTTTGGCCCGGGTGTACTAATCGGCTCCCCTTTTGGGGCTGGGTCAAGACAGACAGTTCCCCTGCTGGCCAAGGAAACCCCTGCAGTGCTCAGCTCTCTGTCCAAAGGTGTGATTCGATGCAGAGATCTGGCGGGTGTTTCAGAGGCGGAAATAAAAACGGAGCTGGCGTCCCAGGGTGTGACGGAGGTGCGCAGGGTGACGGTAAAGAAGGGTTCAGAGAGAGTGGCCACCAACACCCTCTTTCTGACCTTCTGCAACCCTGTGCTGCCTCCGGTCATCAAGGTTGGTTACCTAAATGTTCATGTTCAGCTATATGTGCCGTCCCCATTGAGGTGCTTCAGGTGCCAGAAGTTTGGCCATGTCAGGGACCGCTGTTCAGGGCAAGAGGTATGCGGTGTTTGCTGCAAGGCAACCCATTATGGGCCGTGTCAAGATCCGGCACATTGTGCTAACTGCGGTGGCGACCATCCCTCCTCTTCAAGAAACTGTCCTCTTTGGATTCAGGAATCCGCAATTCAAAGACTAAAGACTGAAAAGAAAATTTCCTTTTTTGAGGCCCGCAAGCAGGTTGTGGGCAGTCAGACGCCGACAGCCTCTTCCTATGCTTCGGCTGTAAGGAAAGTTCCCACAGTTTCCACTCGATCAGTCTGCTGTCAGACTGATGACTTTACGTTTTCGAAGACACTGCAAGTCCGAACTGTCAACTCTGGTGGAAGCAGGTCCACCACCTCTCAACCCAAAATGATTGCCCCTGGTGGAGGCAAAAAATCCGCCACCCCTCAGACTGCCCAGCAGTCTACAACATCTGCTGCTGGGAAGATTAAAAAACCAGCAGTTCCCCCTCGAACTCCTCTGTCCAGTGCCCGTGCGGGCAAGGGAGTTCAACCCAGTGTGGAGATGGTGGAGATAAGGAAGAAACCACCACCGTCTCCCAAACCCAGACCTACTTCACCTGTTGGGAAGTCTGCCAGCAGGTCTGCAGATAGTCCAGTGAAATTAAGCAACAAATTTACAGCTTTAGCAGCAGATGTTGAGGAGGAGATGACCTGATCTCTCTCCTTTTCGCCCTCTGCACCATGGATAATACAATATTCCATTGGAATATCCGTGGTCTAAATTCCAACTTCGAGGAGCTGCAGCTTCTGTGTCAATCTATGAAACCTTCTGTCGTGGCTCTTCAAGAAACCCAAATTCAAAGCCAGAAGACCTTTACTCTTTCTGGCTTTAATATTCTTTCAAAACCTGCACAACCATCCACGTTGGGACTGTCGGGCGGTGTTGCCCTTCTCCTTCACAAAACTTTGTTGTATAGTCCTGTCGCTCTGTCTACCTCCCTTCAGGCTGTAGCTGCGAGAGTCACTCTCCACAAGACTGTAACAATCTGTTGTCTGTCAGTCT
>CM031600.1:99056618-99084281 GCA_018398815.1 Conus ventricosus
CATGCTTCTGTGCTTTGCCTATAACCCATGCTTCTGTGCTTTGACTATGACCCATGCTTCTGTGCTTTGACTATGACCCATGCTTCTGTGCGTTTGACTATGAACCATGCTCTGTGCTTTGCTCTGACATGTGTCTGTGGTTGATGAGCTTTGTTTCCTATACCCACTCTGGCTTTGCTTGCCATGCTCTTAGCTGAATGACCATGTCATGATGTTTGACTAACCCTGCTTTGGCGTGCAGTTTCTGATTTGCTATACAGCTTCTGTGCTGCTATGACCAGTTTGTCTTTGACTATGTACCATGTCAAGGTGTTATGAAAATGACCTGCTCTGTCGTGTCATCAGAACAGTAAGCATGCTATACATGTTTTGCTTACAGCCATGTTCTGTGCTTTACATGACCAGTTATACATACACACATGCTGGTTGTCATGCATTGCTGTGCATGACTCATTGATTCCTGCACACAAACACACATACATCACGTGGACCAATACATGGCAACACATGTACATGTATGCACACACGATGTTGGCCACATTTATATGCTCTTTGATTATGGATAGAAAAGGTGTGGAAAATACAGCACCAAACTGACACGCACGAAAGCCAGTTGAGCTTTCTTGCATTGTTTTGAAAAACTGTGTATCACACAACTGACAACCAAGCATTCGTAGTAGCAAACAAATTCAGAACAATTGCATAATGAATGAACACAATGACATGATTATGAACACCATAACATGCATAATTATTGCCCATATACAACTGTTTGCAATGTTGAATTGTCTAGTCACATGTTGGAATTCTGAGATATTTATTTCTACTGTAGGAATGATTTTTCTATGTGTTCTTACGGCATCAGGCCGCATGGTTGAGTAGTGTAGTTGTTTTTATAACGAATCAGAAATGTTGTTGTTGTTTTTAATGAATCAGAAATGGGTTAAATATCCTAAATTTACCAATTATACTTTGTGCAATGGCCATGTACAAATCTGACAACAGCGCCAGAGTAACGTTGCTAAATGGTACCCTCTCCTTCTATGTGCACGCAGACAACAACTAACATCAAAGCTGAAAAATTCACTTCTGTAGTGCGACAGGAGGGAATCACTCTGATGAAACAAAGGGCCAGAACGGAAAGAGAATCTTGGGGCAAAGGAAGGAGTGGGACTGATCTCTGCGTTCAGCTGCTGCAGCTTGGTCTTGTTATGTCTGAAAGAGGGGAAGCCGAGCCGCCTCAGAGTCATGTGACCTGTTTTGTGGCGCCAAAATTACATCATCTGTAATTACACCTTTGGGGTTGCGCTACGTTAATTGCTGAAGGCTATGGAGTATTTTAATGATGTTGTTCATATTTTACCTCTTTTTTTTTTGCCATGCTGTGGGCAATATCAAAGCTTTAAAAAAAAAACATTTTGAAACTGGGGAGAGAAAGCATTGTGTGCGATACAATAAGTTGAAAAGTTTCCATCATTATTTTTAACGCCATCGATGTAACGATCTTGCATAGAAATTATTTATAATTAGACAAAGTTTGATGGCAATAATTAATTTACCATGCATGCTATTTTGTTTACCACTTTCACAGGAATGTTGCAGCCATTGTTGGTCACTGTGCCTAAAAATAAACGATTGTCAGGGGAAGCAAGTTGGTTATGAATAAGCTGGACTTTTCCCCCTTGTTTGTCACAATTGTTCCCTCTGTGTGTGTGTGGTTTTTTAAAAAATGAATCTATTAATGATGAAAAAATATTTACTTATATTGCATTTTATCAAATGATGTAATTTTGGTATATCTGGAAAAAGCTTTTTTTGTGTGCTTTTCCATGGTGTGAATTACATTCAAATGGTGTTTTTTTTTTCTTTCTTTACTGACATAACCTACTTGGGCAGAGAATGAAAGGGAACATTCTCGACCTTTGCAGAAAGTCGCTCATGCACTGGCTTGTTTGCAGAGTGGGTGGATAAACTTAAGGAGAGAACAATTGATGACAAGTAGGGAAAATGGAGAAGGAAAGCAGGAATCCTATCTGTTGTTGGCTGTAAGGCAATGGTTAAGCTCTTTAAAATGGATGAAAACGCTTGTAATCAGATAGAAAACGGAGAAGGAAAGCAGGAATCCTATCTGTTGTTGGCCGTAAGGCAATGATTAAGCTCTTTAAAATGGATGAAAACGCTTGTAATCAGATAGAAAACGGAGAAGGAAAGCAGGAATCCTATCTGTTGTTGGCTGTAAGGCAATGATTAAGCTCTTTGAAATGGATGAAAACGCTTGTAATCAGATGGGTTGAATAAGCACCCTAAGCTGTTGACCAAAAATGGCAAGCTTGTTTTGGCTGGGTTACATACTAAGTGTGTTTCGATTTGATTTCGGATATTTTGGTCATGACAGTGCTGTGCGAGAAGGGCATATCTGACTTCATTTTGTCTGCCCTTCTCTGACAACCCACCGATGTTTAAGCTTGGGACTGAGCATAGTTGTCTTTCTTTTTGTACTCCCAGTTCATATAGAACAGGGAGTACTTTAGAATGGGAACGAAGAAATGCTGTGTGTGTGTGTGTGTGTGTGTGTGTGTGTGTGTGTGTGTGTGTGTGTGTGTGTTGTGTGTGTTCTGTGTGTCTGTCTGTCTGTCTGTCTGTCTGTCTATCTGTCTTGTCTGTCTGTCTGTCCGTGGTCAAAATGTGTTCCACTCTCTCCAGACAAAACTACTGGGCCGATCTTTCTGAAAATTTGTAGGTATGTTCATTATGGGCCACGGATGATGCCCGATGTTTTAGTTTACCGCTATAGCCGTTACTAACGGCTGTAACGGCCTGTAACGGTTTTTCTTCTTTACGGAACATCTCAGAAAGTACTTGGCCGATCTTTGTAAAAATGAGCAGTTACGTTCATTATGGGTCACGGATGATGCCCGATGTTTTAGTTTACCTCGTTATAGCCGTTACTAACGGCTGTAACGGCCTGTAACGGTTTTTGTACTCCCAGTTCTTAAAGAAAAGGGAGTACTTTAGAATGGGAACGAAGAAATGCTGTCTATGTGTGTGTGTGTGTGTCTGTCTGTCTGTCTGTCTGTCTGTGTGTCCGTGGTCAAAATGTGTTCCACTCGCTCCAGACAAAACTACTGGGTCGATCTTTCTGAAAATTTGTAGGTATGTTCATTATGGGTCAAGCATGATGCCCGACGTTTTAGTTTACCGTTACAGCCGTAACTAACGGCTGTAACGGCCTGTAACGCTTTTTCTTCTTTATGGAATATCTCAGAAAGTACTTGACCGATCTTTCTGTAAATTTGTAGGTATGTTCATTATGTGTCACGAATAATGCCCGATGTTTTAGTTTACCGTTATAACCGTTACTAACGGCTGTAACGGCCTGTAACGGTTTTTCTTCTTTATGGAATATCTCAGAAAGTACTTGGCCGACCTTTATGACAATTAGCAGGTATGTTCATTATGGGTCACGGATGATGCCTGATGTTTTAGTTTGCCCCGTTATAGCCGTTACTAACGGTTGTAACGGCCTGTAACGGTTTTTCTTCTTTATGGAATATCTCAGAAAGTACTTGGCCATTTATAAGAGGTTTGGATGATCTTGTGACAAATCGGATCCTCTGTCCATATGTAAGTGATGTAATGCTGAAAATGGATTAAACAACCATTAAAAACCGTTATTCTGCCGATATTTCTTATATACTACTCAAAAGAATTTAAGGGCCACACAGTTCATCACTCCCCAATAATAACTCATAAGTCCAACAGCTGAAACCAACCAACAAACATTTAATTCGATCATTTGATCATCGATTGGACACAATTTCATCAAGAAGTGCAAATCAATTATCGCGAAAATTTCATTGACATGGACACACCCCCATTTTGCAAATTCAGAACAACCGACTGTCAGAATGTCAAGAGTCAATATCGTGTGTGACCGCCATTGGCGTTGATGCAGTCAAGGCAGCGCTGTCTCATGGATCTGACCAAAGTCTGGAGGGTGTTCTGGGGGATCGC
Source organism: Conus ventricosus (assembly GCA_018398815.1). NCBI lineage: Eukaryota > Metazoa > Mollusca > Gastropoda > Neogastropoda > Conidae > Conus > Conus ventricosus. The sequence goes on from CM031600.1 coordinate 99,060,633, forward strand.
CTGCCACTCCTGCTCCAGATTCCTGAACAGGACGTCGAGATTGTGTGCAGGAGGGCGGTTGTTACGTATACGACGGCCCAGAACATCCCAAAGATGTTCGATGGGGTTCAGATCGGGTGAGCGGGCAGGCCAGTCCATCCTGGTGACTTGCTGCTGCTGGAGAAAGTTCTGTACGACCCGAGCTCTGTGCGGCCTGGCGTTATCGTCCTGTAGTAGTATGGCTCCTGGTCCCATGGCCTGCAAAGCTGGTACAGCGATTGGCTCCAGAATGTCGTCCCTGTAGGCTACGCCGGTCAGGTAGCCTTGGACACTGTGCAGGGGTGTTCTGTGATGAAGACTGAAGCCACTCCACACCATCAGGGACCCACCACCATAGCGGTCGTGCTCCGCAACAGTGGCGCCAATGAAGCGCTCTCCAACACGCCTTCAGGCGCGAATCCTGCCGTCGTTGAAGGACAGGGTGTAGCGGGATTCATCAGAAAAGAGCACCCTGGACCACTGCTGCTTTGTCCAGGCCAGGTGTCGTTGAGCCCAAGCCAGACAAGCAGCACGGTGAGCTCTGGTCAGTGGAGGTCGCAATGCTCGACGCCTTGACCGCATGTTGGCCTCACGCAGGCGGTTGCGAACCGTCTGGTCGCTGACGAGGACGTTGCTGGCTGCTCTCAGCTGCCCCTGAGCACGTTGGCGGTGGCGGTTCTATTGCGTAGTGCCGCCAGGGTGATCAAGCGATCCTGTCGTCTGTTGGTCGCTCTGGGGTGTCCAGGTCTGCGTGCTTCTTGAACTCTCCCATAGTTGTTGTACTGGTCTCTCAGTCTTTGAATGACAGAATCTGTTACTCTAAGTCGTCTGCCAATTTCTCGGACCGCCACGCCTTCTTGTAGCCAGGCCACAGTCATCCCTCTCTCAGCGTCACTAAGTTTGCGTGTTGGTGGCATGTTTGAACACACCCCAGAAGCGGCCCTTAATAAAGCCACTGGTCAGCGAATCAGGTTGACAAGTGTTCATTAACGTTTCGGCTTGCATGTGCAATGCAGTTTTCAGACAGCCGAACACTGCTGCGCCAGCTAGGCGCACTCAAATTGCGACCTTTTTCTCGTGGTTTTTGAGCTTCTTTTGCGGACCAGTGTAACACCTTTGACACAGATTCGACTGAACAATTGCCAAAACCAGTTTTCTGTGAAGCAATTGTCACACTTTGAGTAAATAAATTGGCCATAAACATTTCATGTTTTATGCTACGCTGTGTGATGTAAACCATATCAAAAATGAATGTGGCCCTTAAATTCTTTTGAGTAGTATATATAGGTGGATTTTAATGAAATTTGGTATCTAGAAAGGTTATCACACGCAAATGGCACTTCTATATAGTGTTTTAAAATGTGACCGTTAAAAACCTTTATTCTTGACATATTGTCCGTTTTGGATTAAATTTGATATGTACACAGGGTTTAGCCCAGTGAGGACTAAAATACCGGTTTCAAAAGTGTATATCGGTTATATAACCGTTTAAACCGTTATTTTGCCGTTATTTTTTATATATTGGTGGGTTTTAATGAAATTTTGTATATAGAAAGGTTGTCACACACAAATGGCACTTCCATGTAGTGTTTCAAAATCTGGCCGTTAAAAACCGTTATTCTTGACATATTGTCCGATTTGGATGAAATTTGGTATGTGCACAGGCTTTAGCCAGTGAGGACTAAAATACTGGTTTCAAAAGTGTATATTGGTTATATAACCGAAGAACCGTTATTTTGCCGTTATTTTTTTTATATATTGGTGGATTTTAATGCAATTTTGTATATGGAAAGGTCATCACACACAAATGGAACTTCCATGCAGTGTTTCAAAATTGACCGTTAAAAACCGTTATTCTTGACATATTGTCCGATTTGGATGAAATTTGGTATGTACACAGGCTTTAACCCAGTGAGGACTAAAATACCAGTTTCAAAAGTGTACATCGGTTAAATAACCATTAAAACCGTTATTTTGCCTTTATTTCTTATCTCACAAAGCACTTGGCCGATTTATAAGCGGTTTGGAAAACTGGGAGTACGTTTATATGCTTCGCATCTTGTTCTTCTTTATGGAATATCTCAGAAAGTACTTGGCCGATCTTTCTGAAAATTTGTAGGTATGTTTATTATGGGTCACGAATAATGCCCGATGTTTTAGTTTACCGTTATAACCGTTATTAACGGCTGTAAGGCCTGTAACGGTTTTTCTTCTTTATGGAATATCTCAGAAAGTACTTGGCCGACCTTTATGAAAATCAGCAGGTATGTTCATTATGGGTCACGGATGATGCCTGATAGGTGGATTTTAATGAAATTTGGTATATAGAAAGATTATCACACACAAATGGCACTTCTATATATTGTTTTAAAATTTGACCGTTAAAAACCGTTATTCTTGACATATTGTCTGATTTGGATGAAATTTGATATGTACATAGGCTTTAGCCCAGTGAGGACTAAAATACCGGTTTCAAAAGTGTATATCGGTTATATACCGATAAACCGTTATTTTGCCGTTATTTTATATATATTGGTGGGTTTTAATGAAATTTGGTATATAGAAAGGTTATCACACACAAATGGAACTTCCATGTAGTGTTTCAAAATGTGACCGTTAAAAAACCGTTATTCTTGACATATTGTCCGATTTGGATGAAATTTGGTATGTACACAGGCTTTAGCCCAGTGAGGACTAAAATACCGGTTTCAAAAGTGTATATCGGTTATATAACCGTTTAAACCGTTATTTTGCCGTTATTTTTTATATATTGGTGGGTTTTAATGAAATTTGGTATATAGAAAGGTCATCACACACAAATGGCACTTCCATGTAGTGTTTCAAAATGTGACCGTTAAAAACCGTTATTCTTGACATATTGTCCGATTTGGATGAAATTTAGTTTGCACACAGGCTTTAGCCCAGTGAGGACTAAAATACCAGTTTCAAAAGTGTACATCGGTTAAATAAACGTTAAAACCGTTATTTTGCCTTTATTTCTTATCTCACAAAGCACTTGGCCGATTTATAAGCGGTTTGGAAAACTGGGAGTACGTTTATATGCCTCGCATCTTTTTTTTTCTTTCAATACTTATTTAATCATTTATGTATTTTTATGTTGTTCCATGATTTGCGTGGAATCGACAAGTATTAAACGAGTTTTAGAGTTCAAGAGCGAGGGAAGGGACACAAACGATCACAATGGAAAACAGCATGACGTGTTCGTATGGGCCGCTCGCGCTCTTCGATTAAACAGAAAATGTGTTCATAGAAGTTGAAATCGCTAATCGGTTTGTGACCATATATGTTTTCATGTATTTAACGGGGATTAAAAAAAAATAGTTTTTGCAAATTGTGCACCATTTACGGGTTTCTTTTTTTTCTTTCTTTCTTTCTTTCTTTTTGTATTCCCAGTTCTTATAGAACAGGGAGTACTTTAGAATGGGAACGAAGAAATGCTCTGTGTTTGTGTGTGTGTGTGTTGTGTGTGTGTGTGTGTGTGTGTGTGTGTGTGTGTGTGTGTGTGTGTGTGTGTGTGTGTGTGTGTGTGTGTCCATGGTCAAAATGTGTTCCACTCGCTCCAGACAAAACTACTGGGCCGATCTTTCTGAAAATTTGTAGGTATGTTCATTATGGGCCACGGATGATGCCCGATGTTTTAGTTTACCGCTATAGCCGTTACTAGCGGCTGTAACGGCCTGTCACGGTTTTTCTTCTTTACGGAATATCTCAGAAAGTACTTGGCCGATCTTTGTAAAAATGAGCAGTTACGTTCATTATGGGTTACGGATGATGCCCGATGTTTTAGTTTACCTCGTTATAGCCGTTACTAACGGCTGTAACGGCCTGTAACGGTTTTTCTTCTTTATGGAATATCTAAGGAAGTACTTGGCCGATCTTTCTGAAAATTTGTAGGTATGTTCATTATGGGTCATGAATAATGCCCGATGTTTTAGTTTACCGTTATAACCGTTACTAACGGCTGTAACGGCCTGTAACGGTTTTTCACCTTTATGGAATATCTCAGAAAGTACTTGGCCGATCTTTATGAAAATTAGCAGGTATGTTCATTATGGGTCACGGATGATGCCTGATGTTTTAATTTGCCCCGTTATAGCCGTTATTAACGGTTGTAACGGCCTGTAACGGTTTTTCTTCTTTATGGAATATCTCAGAAAGTACTTGGCCAATTTATAAGAGGTTTGGATGATCTTGTGACAAATCGGATCCTCTGTCCATATGTAAGTGATGTAATGCTGAAAATGGATTAAACAACCGTTAAAAACCGTTATTCTGCCGTTATTTCTTATATATAGGTGGATTTTAATGAAATTTGGTATATAGAAAGGTTATCACACACAAATGGCACTTCTATATAGTGTTTCAAAATTTGACCGTTAAAAACCGTTATTCTTGACATAATTATTGTCCAATTTTGATGAAATTTGGTATGTACACAGGCTTTAGCCCAGTGAGGACTAAAATACCGGTTTCAAAAGTGTATATCGGTTATATAACCGTTAAACCGTTATTCTGCCGTTATTTCTTTATATATAGGTGGATTTTAATGCAATTTTGTATATAGAAAGGTCATCACACACAAATGGCACTTCCATGTAGTGTTTCAAAATCTGACCGTTAAAAACCGTTATTCTTGACATATTGTCCGATTTGGATGAAATTTGGTATGTACACAGGCTTTAGCCCAGTGAGGACTAAAATACCGGTTTCAAAAGTGTACATCGGTTAAATAACCGTTAAAACCGTTATTTTGCCTTTATTTCGTATTTCACAAAGCACTTGGCCGATTTATAAGCGGTTTGGAAAACTGGGAGTACATTTATATGCTTCGCATCTTGTTGTACTCCCAGTTCTTAAAGAACAGGGAGTACTTTAGAATGGGAACGAAGAAATGCTGTCTGTGTGTGTGTGTGTGTGGTGTGTGTGTGTGTGTGTGTGTGTGTGTGTGTGTGTGTGTGTGTGTGTGTGTGTGTGTGTGTGTGTGTGTGTGTCTGTCTGTCTGTCTGTCTGTCTGTCTGTCTGTCTGTCCGTGGTCAAAATGTGTTCCACTCGCTCCAGACAAAACTACTGAGCCGATCTTTCTGAAAATTTGTAGGTATGTTCATTATGGGCCACGGATGATGCCCGATGTTTTAGTTTACCGCTATAGCCTTTACTAACGGCTGCAACGGCCTGTAACGGTTTTTCTTCTTTACGGAACATCTCAGAAAGTACTTGGCCGATCTTTGTAAAAATGAGCAGGTACGTTTATTATGGGTCACGGATGAAGGCCGATGTTTTAGTTTTCCTCGTTATAGCCGTTACTAACGGCTGTAACGGCATGTAACGGTTTTTCGTCTTTATGGAATATCTCAGAAAGTACTTGGCCGATCTTCTGAAAAATTGTTGGTATGTTCATTATGGGTCACGAATAATGCCCGATGTTTTAGTTTACCGTTATAACCGTTAGCAACGGCTGTAACGGCCTGTTAACGGTTTTTACTTCTTTATGGAATATCTCAGAAAGTACTTGGCCGACCTTTATAAAAATTAGCAGGTATGTTCATTATGGGTCACAGATGATGCCTGATGTTTTAGTTTGCCCCGTTATAGCCGTTACTAACGGTTGTAACGGCCTATAACGGTTTTTCTTCTTTATGGAATATCTCAGAAGTACTTGGCCAATTTAATTAGCGGTTTGGATGATCTCGTTACCCATCGGAGCCTCTGTCCTATGTAAGTGATGTAATGCTGAAAATGAATTTAACACGTTAAACCCGTTATTCTGCCGTTATTTCTTATATATATATGGATTTTAATGAAATTTGGTATATAGAAAGGTTATCACCACAAATGGCATTTCTATATAGTGTTTCAAAATCTGACCGTTAAAAACCGTTATTCTTGACATATTGTCCAATATGGATGAAATTTGGTATGTACACAGGCTTTAGCCCAGTGAGGACTAAAATACTAGTTTCAAAATTGTGCATCGGTTATATAAGCGTAAAACCGTTATTTTGCCGTTATGTTTTATATATATTGGTGGGGTTTAATGAAATTTTGTATATAGAAAGGTCATCACACACAAATGGCACTTCCATGTAGCGTTTCAAAATCTGACCGTTAAAAACCGTTATTCTTGACATATTGTCCGATTTGGATGAAATTTGGTATGTACACAGGCTTTAGCCCAGTGAGGACTAAAATACCAGTTTCAAAAGTGTACATCGGTTAAATAACCATTAAAACCGTTATTTTGCCTTTATTTCTTATCTCACGAAGCACTTGGCCGATTTATAAGCGGTTTGGAAAACTGGGAGTACGTTTATATGCTTTGCATCTTGTTTCTTTCTGTGTTCGTGGCAGTGAGTGGCAGTGCTAAGGCTGATGAAATGAAACGTTTCCATTTTGACTCTGTATGAAAGGTCAGCTACTCTGAAGTCAGCTGACTTTTCATGGCATCGGTCAGATCTGTTGTTTCACCAGTCTGTCACAACTTGACCTGCAGAGTGTTTTTGCCGCGGAGCCCTGCGGTGATGATTGGGGACCCAGACATTCTTCGTGACTTGTTGGTCAAGAAGTTTGCTTCCTTTCCCAACAGATCAGTAAGTACAGTCTGCAATTCCCTTCCACAAAATGAACCAAAATTCACTTTGAATTTTTGTTTTTTTGCTTTGTCTCCCTTAGAGTGATATTTCTGTTCTTTGGAAATGTATGGCTACAATTTGCATTCACAGCTCACTGTAACGAATTAAAAATTGACAAGTGTATTAGGATGATGAAGTGACTACTCTTATAACATTGACAATGTAAAACATATTATGTAATGATTGACTTTATGAATAAAAAGAAAAATAGGAAGATGTAAATGTCTGAACAAATAAAAAGAGGAGTGGAAGTGGGGGAGGGGGGAGGGGGGGGTAGATCGAGAAATAAGTTGAAGATAACAAAACCAAAGGATAGAAAGTTTTAACCACGGCACCAGAACTACAGAGTGTTAAGGACAGCATCCTCTCCTCAGTCAGAAGAACAGTGTGGGAGCTATAGTGTGTTACAGACAATACCCTCTCCATGTTCAGACGAACCATTCCAGAAGTAGATTTCTTTACGGAAAGATGATACTCTCTCCACAGTGCTACAGCTACATGTGTGAAAGAAGATATCCTCTCTTAAATCTGACAAACAGCGCCAGAGTAACAGTCTGCTAAAGATGGTACCCTCTCCTCTCTCAGACCAACAGTGCCTGTCAGGGATTCAGTCTGTTAAAGATGGTGCCCCCACCACAATCAAACAGCGCCAGAGTAACAGCTGGCTAAAGATGGTACCTTCTCCACAGTCAAACAGCGCCAGAGCAACAGTCTGCTAAAGATGGTACCTTCTCCACAGTCAACTGTGCCAGACAACAGTCTGCTAAAGATGGTACATTCTCCACAGTCAAACAGCGCCAGTAGCAAGTACTGCTAAAGATGGTACCTTCTCCCAGTCAAACAGTGCCAGAGCAACAGTCTGCTAAAGATGGTACCTTCTCCACAGTCAAACAGCGCAAGAGTAACAGTCTGCTAAGATGGTACCTTCTCCACAGTCAAACAGTTCCAGAGCAACAGTCTGCTAAAGATGGTACTTTCCACAGTTCACAGCAGTGCCAGAGCAACCAGTCTGACTAAGATGGTACCTTCTCCACAGTTCCACAGTGCCAGAGGAACAGTCTGCTAAAGATGGTACCTTCTCAGGTCATAACAGCGCCAGAGCCTAAGTCGCTAAAGATGGTACCTTCTCCACAGTTAAACAGCGCCAGAGCAACAGTCCTGCTACAGATGGTAACCTTCTCCACAGTTGAACATGCCAGAGCAACATGTCTGCTAAGATGGTACCTTCCCACAGTCAAACAGCGCCAGAGTAACAGTCACTAAAGAGTCACCCTTCTCTGCTATCAACCAAACAATGCCCATTACGATCTCTCTAAAGACAATGCCTGTCTCACGATCAACAGGGCTGGTAATGTCACGACCTGTCTCTTAAAGTCAATACTGTCACGATCAGACAGGGGCTGTGCTGGTAGTGTCACGACCTATCTCCTAAAGACCATACCTTTGTCCACGATCGAACAAGTGGCTGGTAGTGTCACGACTATCTCCTAAAGACAATACCTGTCACGATCAACAGTGGGCTGGTAGTGTCACGACCTATCTCCTAAAGATGTAGGCTGGTTGGTCAGACCTGTCCTAAAGACAATATGGCTGTAGTGTCACGGACCTAATCTCCTAAAGACAATATGGCTGGTAGTGTCACGGCCTATCTCCTAAAGACAATACCTGTCCACGATCAGACAGGGGCTGTGGCTGGTAGGTCACGACTTATCCTCCTGAAGACAATACCCTGTCCACGACAAACATGGCTGGTAGTGTCACGACCTATCTGCTACAGACAATGGCTGGTAGTGTCAGACCTATCTCCCATCAGCATCCAGGGAGCAGCATACAGGGGCATGGGACAACCTCAAGGAGACGCGCGCTTGCAGAACCTTTGGTGTTGTCCAGTGTGGTCAGGAAATGGGAACAACACTCAAAGAGGCCTCCAGTGTTGGTCAGGGAGTGGGAACAACACTCAAAGAGGCCTCAGTGTTGGTCAGGGAATGGGATCAACACTCAAAGAGGCCTCCAGTGTTGGTCAGGGAGTGGGAACAACACTCAAAGAGGCCTCCAGTGTTGGTCAGGGAATGGGATCAACACTCAAAGAGGCCTCCAGTGTTGGTCAGGGAGTGGGAACAACACTCAAAGAGGCCTCCAGTGTTGGTCAGGGAAAATGGGAACAACACTCAAAGAGGCCTCCAGTGTTGGTCAGGGAGTGGGAACAACACTCAAAGAGGCCTCCAGTGTTGGTCAGGGAAGTGGGAATCAACACTCAAAGAGGCCTCCAGTGTTGGTCAGGAAGTGGGAACAAACAAGAGGCCTCCAGTGTTGGTCAGGGAGTGGGAACAACACTCAAAGAGGCCTTCAGTGTAGGTCAGGGAATGGGAACAACACTCAAAGAGGCCTCCAGTGTTGGTCAGGTAGTGGGAACAACACTCAAAGAGGCCTCAGTGTTGGTCAGGGAGTGGGAACAACACTCAAAGAGGCCTCCAGTATTGGTCAGGGATGGGAACAACACTCAAAGAGGCCTTCAGTGTTGGTCAGGGAACGGGAACAACACTCAAAGAGGCCTCTATAAGGGGGATGAAACTCACATGCCTGGTTCCAGTCTTCCCGTTTGAACCCATAGCACAGCCCACAGCACTGGATGGCAGCTGGCTGGAGCGAAAAGAAATACCACAAGTATAGGTTTCTGATTGGACCCAAACCCACAACTCTTCAGCCTTCAACCCACAGCCTCTATCCACTGTACCATCACAGATGGTACAGTACTTTATTTCGTCATGTTGGTTGTTTGGATGAATATTTATTTTGAATTTACAATCTGTGTGTATTATAGAATTAGTACTATTACTGGTGTCAGCTTGCTACTATCATGAAGAAAATTAGAATTCAGCATTGCGTTGGCCATCCCTTTCATCAGCTGTAGACAGCTGAAATTGTCCTTTGTATGGCTACTAAGCATATGTGTTTACAGTTTGACTCATATTTAATGGCTTTTAAACTTACATTGGACATGCATGATGCATGTCTGTGCATGTAAGCCTTAAAACATGTTCTTTCCAACTCCCAAATTGCCAGTCGGAATATTTCTTATACTTCTGGCATTAGTGAGTTTTCCATCTTTTCACGTTGAAAGAAATAGTTCAGCTAATAAATTTCATGAAAGACTGTTGGCTTTACAGTGGAAATTTACAAAAGTCTTTTATACAAGAAGTATCGTATTCAGATATCAAATAGAACATGAACATATAATGTGTGAACCTAAATATTCCCTTTTTTCCTCGGTGAATTGCTAATATGAGTTATATTCAGTTAAGTATGTGGGGTTTTTAAGCTTTTCTTCATTTCTGCTTTTATTAAAAGTGACAACCATTCTGTTAGATGGTTTGTGTAATCTTGTTTACTGTTTTCTGCATTTTGTTATTCTTATTGTTTTTACTGATAGCTTAGTAGGTTGAACTAAGTAAGCTTATACTGAAGAGACTAAAAGTTTCAGTTGAGGTTATCAAAGCAGTAATGATATGACACCATCAATCAGATCATTTCGGGTGCTTGAAGTTTTAGTATATTGCTTTTTGGATCACGTGGACTCCACTGTAAGCACCTACGTTTTCTTTTTCTATCCCTCCTCTGCATTGTTCACCAACTTGCAGACTTTAAGAGACTGGATCTCATTCAGGTGATAGTTGTGCTGGCCATTGATAGGAATCTCACTTCTCACGCTCATGGCTACGTGTTTGTTGATGTAGAGTCAGAAAGTAATGATGCACAAGCCATGGGTCGACGGTTTGATCCTGCTTGAGAACGATCATTGGAAACATGTCCGCAGTCAGCTGTCCCCGACTTTCAGCTCTGGAAAGCTCAAGAAGGTGAGTGTGTGGGTCTGTACAGAGTCTACTCCTCCTTTGTCTGAGCCTTCAGTATACCCTGCTTAACACTGAACTGTCTGTGTGTTGTGAGCAACTTAGTCACCATTGATCTAGTTGCAACGTGGGACGACTGCAGGTGGAAATCTAATGTTATATAAATGTTAGCGGCTCATGTGGACAAGTGAGTCACAAGACAAAACACAATGTGTTTCGACCTCTTGGTCTTCTTCAGGCAAGACACAAACAAACAGGACAATGAAAATGAACGAGTTGGTCACTTAGCTTAGATCTCTTCAGCGCAAGGTAGGCAGGCGTTGAATGAAAACCTATTGTCCTGTTTGTTTGTGTCTTGCCTGAAGAAGACCTAAGAGGTTGAAACGCGTCGTGTTTTGTCTTGTGGCTCGTTTGTCCACGTTTCTCTTGGCGGTTCGCCAACATTTATTTAAGATTAGTCACAGCGGCTTCCTGCCATTTTTCTGTTTTTGTGCCACAATCTGTGTGAAGTGAACTGCTTTCTCACCATAGTTTTTCACAGCAGCTTTCTGTTGTTTTTCTGTTTTTGTGCCACATACAGGTTCGGTGTGCATGTACCTAAATGCCGAACAGATGTGTGCGGCAGTGTGTTGTTCGGAGGCTCAGAAGGCAATAATTGTGCATCTGTTTCTGTCTTTCTATCTTCTTTGCCACTCTCACTTTCTTTGTTTCTCTGCACATTGATGCACACACACTCTCTGTTCCTCAGAACTTCTCCACCTCTGACCTCTTTCCCTTTATGTATCTCTGTGTGTTGATGTGTGCATATCTGTGTGTATGTAAGTGAGCAGTAACAAAGTAAAATAAGCAGAATGAAAATGCAGCATATATGCATGCCTGTGTGCATTATGTATCTTGAAATACTTGACTGAACTGTTTAATGTATGGAATTTACTGGACAAAAAATCACCGGAAGACACACACGCACTTGCACACATTAGCATAAGCATGCATGCACATATGCCACACACACAATAGTCTTTGTAGAATGCAAAGGGGTGGGTTTTTAAAACAAAATTCAACAGTTTTTATGCTGTTAGACGTAACATTTTTAAACTCTTGTATTACATGCTGTTACACACGGTGAATTTGCATTCAAATCTTGACTACTGGGAAGTTCATTTGGAGTGCGGTTAGATGGGCATGGTGCGCCCTCTGGTGGGAGCGGCTCACTCATGCTCCAGGCCTAAGTGACCACTGTTGTCAGCTGTAGGACTCGATTCCAGTTACAAGGACCCAGCTAAATTCCTACTGTAGAGAGCCAGACTGGAAGAGAGCAAGACTGGAGGAGATTTTCCTTCTGGGAACTAACATCTGGCAGACTCCAGCTTCCTTCCAGTTCTTCAAGGGGGATAATCAAGGTCCCATGCCTGAAGCCAATCAAACAAGTCTTGCATGCAGCATTGAACCCTGTTCCACCCCACCAAGAAGAGCAGGTGTTGGTGGAATGGACGACTTGAACATGGAACGCATGCCCACTGGTGTCATGTTCAGACATCCTCCCCAACAACAGAATGGGGCGACCTCAGCGGTCAGAGCAGTCTCCATTGAATAGGATTGAAGTCACTCAGCAGCAGTGCAGTGTCTCCTCTGGTGGGTTGGTGAGAGTAGTCTCCATTGAATAGGATTGAAGTCACTCAGCAGCAGTGCAGTGTCTCCTCTGGTGGGTTGGTGAGAGTAGTCTCCACTGAATAGGATTGAAGTCACTCAGCAGCAGTGCAGTGTCTCCTCTGGTGGGTTGGTGAGAGTAGTCTCCACTGAATAGGATTGAAGTCACTCAGCAGCAGTGCAGTGTCTCCTCTGGTGGGTTGGTGAGAGTAGTCTCCATTGAATAGGATTGAAGTCACTCAGCAGCAGTGCAGTGTCTCCTCTGGTGGGTTGGTAGAGCAGTCTCCATTGAATAGGATTGAAGTCACTCGCAGCAGTGCAGTGTCTCCTCTGGTGGGTTGGTGAGAGTAGTCTCCATTTAATAGGATTGAAGTCACGCAGCAGAGTGCAGTGTCTCCTCTGGTGGGTTGGTGAGGTAGACCCATTGATAGTGATTGAAGTCACTGGCAGAGGCAGTGCTGTGGGGGTTGCTCTGAGAGCTGATATTGAATTGTGTGAGAGAGGCATGGGACTGTGAGGGTGAAAGGTTGAGGGAGAGGCAGGGGATGTGGAGGGTGAAATGGGTGAGGGAGAGGCAGGGGATGTGGAGGGTGAAATGGGTGAGGGAGAGGCAGGGGATGTGGAGGGTGAAATGGGTGAGGGGAGGCGGGGATGTGGAGGTGAAATGGGTGAGGGAGAGGCAGGGATGTGGAGGGTGAAATGGGTGAGGGAGAGGCAGGGGATGTGGAGGGTGAAATGGGTGAGGAGAGGCAGGGGATGTGGAGGGTGAAATGGGTGAGGGAGAGGCAGGGGATGTGGAGGGTGAAATGGGTGAGGAGAGGCGGGGATGTGGAGGGTGAAATGGGTGAGGAAGAGGCAGGGGATGTGGAGGGTGAAATGGGTGAGGGAGAGGCAGGGGATGTGGAGGGTGAAATGGGTGAGGGAGAGGCAGGGATGTGGAGGGTGAAATGGGTGAGGGAGAGGCAGGGGATGTGGAGGGTGAAATGGGTGAGGGAGAGGCAGGGGATGTGGAGGTGAAATGGGTGAGGGAGAGGCAGGGGGATGTGGAGGGTGAAATGGGTGAGGGAGAGGCAGGGGATGTGGAGGGTGAAATGGGTGAGGGAGAGGCAGGGGATGTGGAGGGTGAAATGGGTGAGGTGAGAGGCAGGGGATGTGGAGGGTGAAATGGGTGAGGAGAGGCAGGGGATGTGGAGGGTGAAATGGGTGAGGGAAGGCAGGCGGATGTGGAGGGTGAAATGGGTAAGTAGGCGGAAGGAGTAGGGGGTGGGGTGGGGGGTATTTTCCAATGAGAAAGCACTAGAGCCAGAAGACACAACAGAAAAGAAATTAGTCCAATCTACAAATGTAGATGTGAGATTACAATGAGATTAGAGCTACAAATGTAGATGTGAGGCTACAGATGTAGATGTGAGGCTACAGATGTAGATGTGAGGCTCACAGCGACACTGTCCATGCAGACTCACCCACTTGGTCATCATGCACCACAGGCCAACATTCACCCTGAAGTGGATTGCTGGTGACAGTGAATACAACTCACTACAGACAAATATGTTCTTTTTCCCCCCAAAATCAACCTGTCATAGTTTGCTGGAGGTTACGTGAGTTTTAGAAAGAGCTAGCTGTGCTGGACTAGTTTACAGTGTGTTCTGTTTCCTTCCAGATGATGCCAGCCATTGACAGAGTGCTGAAGAACCTGGACGAAAATGTCAAAGAGAAGGCAGCGACTGGAGAAGAAGTGGAACTGAAATTGTAAGTTTTCTCTGAGCGTTTTGGCTTTTAACCCACGGTACAATTCACAGTGCTTCATCAACCAGTGTTAGGGGGAGGAAAAAGATGAAAGAGAATGACAGACATGAAAGATTATTTGTATTGTACGTGTCCTGATTCAGTGAATGTATCATAGTCAGTTCTTCATCATGATGTTATGACAAGCTGAAAGACATAAACATGACTATTGCTTTTGAAGCCCAGTGATCACAAAGAATGATAATATTACTGATTATCTGCAGCTCTCACCAGCAGTTCAGCGGAGGCCAGCCTTGAACCTGTATGTTTGACCTTCATGTGGTCGAAAGTGCAAAGTTTGATTTGATTTGGGTTTTTCTTTTACCTTTTTGCGTAGAGAATTTTTATGGTGAAAAATATCATTTTGGAATAATTTGTTTTGGTCTAGACCTGTTGCGTTGATGAGTGATTTATTGTAAGTTGTAATATAGTTTACAGGGAGAAGACTGATAAGTGTTCAGGACTTGATATGTTAGACTGTTCCTTTTGTATCTTTAACCCCATTACGGATTCTGATAGATGGTAGCTGTAAGCTCATAATAAATCTAAGCTGACCTGCCATCATAATTATGAGGCAGTCGGACACCTGCGTCCAGCACAGGATAAGCCTGATGACTTGCAATGGGAGATGTCATGTGGTTTTAATTTCTTTTTTAAGAGAATTTTTACAACAACTTGCATTTCTCTCAGCAGAACACATATGTTTAGTCGCTACACGAGTGAAGATTTGTTCACAAAATTATTTTTGATGTGAGGGCATTGAAAATACAGATGAAGCAACTGATGCACTACGAATCTCACTGAGCATCGTGTTCTGTTGCGTGCCTGGTGTGCTGTGCACAGTGAAGGGGTTGCAGTGCAGGGGTGTGAGCTCGATAGCGTAGTCTGGGTGAAGGTCTGATCTGTTCCCAAGACTCCCAGTCTGCAACGTTTCTCATGGCCCAAGGGTTTGGATGGTCAGATTATGCTGTGTTTTGGGGAAGGCAGATGTTGATAGCAGTATCTTGTTTTACCCTGCTGTATTTGTTATTTCCAGTTTTCTGCTTCCTGCCACATTTAAGATTTTTTGTGCCCATCAAATCGAGGAACCATATTTATTTCTGTTTGTCTGTGTGTTTGTTTGACTATGTTCAACGTAGAAAAGGCTGTGCCAGTCTTGAATAAATGTTTATTTGTGTGTGTTCATTTCTCTGCTTATCATTGCTGTGTAGATGTGGGAGGTACAGGGTATATCCTTAGGGGGGGGGGGGGGGGGGGGATGTCTCCATGTTTGTTCTGTGTGCTCCGTGCTGTCATTTCTCTTTGGTGACTTGGCGTCATAAGCAGCATGTGTTTGGAGTTATGGGCGTGGAAGAGAAGGCCAGTTTGGCCGTTGGTATGGATGACATGTTACACATAGCATGCACCTTGGGTGAGAAATGGAAAGAATGAAGGAAGCAAGGAAATTAAGTGAACGATATTGACTGGATGACATGGGAAACGACTGAATGAAGCGCCAGCTGGCAGCTCTTTAGTCGGCACTACCCAGGTAGGCAGCCCGTGGTGTAAACGAGTGTGAATTGTAAAGCACTCAGAGCTTGGTCTCTAGCGGAGGATAGGCGCTATATAAGTATTCATAATGATAATAATAATAATGATAACAATATAATAATAATAATAATAATAATAATATAATAATAATAATAATAATAATAATAATTTCATTATAGGAGCAAGAGTTATCCTGCTTGTTTGTTACACAGTGTCTCATCAGTTGGAGGGTCTTTGGGATATCTCATTAACATACCAGGTCTTTGGGATATCTCGTTAACATACCAGGTCTTTGGGATATCTCGTTAACATACCAGGTCTTTGGGATATCTCGTTAACATACCAGAGTCGAAACGCGTCATGTTTTGTCTTGCGATTTGTTTTTCTACGGTTTTTTTTTTTCTTTTTTTTTTTTTGCACTGAATTGGATGAAGATAAGTGATTGCTGGTTCATTTTCGTTGTCCTGAGTGTTGTGTATTTTGCCTGAAGAAGACCTAAGAGGTCGAAACATGTCTTGTTTTGTCTTGTGATTTGTTTGTCTGCGGTTTTTTGTTTGTTTGTTTTTTTTGCGGTGCTTTATCAATAACTTTTCAGATTTCTGCTTGCAGTGGCCTCACTTTGCAACTGGATCTATTGATAATAAAAGTAGTTTTTTTTTTAAAAGGAAATATAATAATAGTATTATAATCATGTGTAATAATACTAATGATAATGATGATGATAATGATAATGAACAGAAAGGAAACATAATAATGGTAGTACAATGATGTGATGATAATGGTGATAACAATAACAGTGACAATGATAATATCAAAATCATGTGATCATAATAATAATAATACTAATGATAATAATGATCATGATGACAATAGTATCATACCAATGATAATAGAAGAAGAGAGAAGGAGTGGAAGAAGTGAGAAGAAGGAGAAGAATGTTGACAATGATAGTTGTGACAATCATACCAAAAACAACAACAGTGATGATAATGATAAGAATTATATCAGATATATAACGTACATTGTTTTACATCATTAATGTAATACTTTGATAATAATAATGATAAGAATAATTATTAATAATGATGATAGTAATTGTGATAATGATATCAGATATAATGTAGATTGTTTCTATATAGTCAATCTTGCGTTTTATACCCACACATTTTCAGTGTTCTCATGACAGTTGATGTCTTGTGCAGTCTCGCAGGCTGTTTTACCATGGACACAATAGCAGGGGCAGCCTTTGGCATGCAGGTGGATTCCTTGGCTAACCCTGATGATCCTTTCTCCACAAATGGACTCAAGCTGTTCAAGTTCAACTCGTGGATCCTTGCATTGGTGGGTAAGTGGCTGTCTTCATTCTGATAAGGGTGTTTCTTCATTAGGGTGTTTCTTCAGTGGAGCATTGGCAGCAGTTGGTGACGGTTTATAGGCTTCAAGGAATGTATGTCAAAGCCATCGTCCACTCAAGAAAATTACGGATGCTTTCTTCACATCGGTGCTTAGTGTTTAGAGTTGGCTTTTCATCGTTGTCCATGGCTTTCCTGGGTCACGGTCACCATTTAATTGATCTTCATTCACGGTTTCTTCAGAAGACCAAAACAAACTGCAGGATAAATGAAAACAAGCTAATGAGTGAATTCTCTCACAAATAGAGTGCAAAGTATCAAACACAGTGTGAAACAGACGTGTAACTTTTCAACAATCATGTCTTCTTCAGATGTCAGAAAGAACATACATTAGCTCTGAAGAACTCCAGACAAGTTGTTTATCAGATTCCGTGATGATTTTTAAAAGATCTTAACATGATCTTCTTAGGTTTGTCTTGTACGTCTGCGTGTTTGATGGGAGTGTGTGTGAATTGTGTGTGTGTGTGTGCGTGTGTGTGTGTGTGTTTTCAGGCAGCATTAAACGGCGCCACACAGGTGTCCCCCTTGTTAGCAGTGTGCTGCTCTATGTTGCAGTTCACATGTCTGACAGAATAACAGGTGTTGGGGGGGGGGGGGGGGGGGGGCCTCATTTTCATACCATTTTGAAACATTGTCCAGCACCCACAATCAGTTGTAATTCTCATGTCCAAGCACATATAAGTTAATATTGTCCAACACCCACAATCAGTTGTAATTCTCATGTCCAAGCACATACAACCTAAGTTCACTTCAATAAGGCTGCCTGAATACACACTCCTCCACATACGGTGGCCTGACAAGATCAGCAATGAAGAACTATGGCGGCAGACAAGACGAAGTGGCGGGAGCTGATATCCAGCAACGCTGCTGGAGGTGGATAGGCCAGTCTGCGTAAGCCAGCCACCACCACCACGAGACAAGCCCTCAGGTGGAACCCCCCAGGGAAAACGGAAGAGAGGCCGGCCGAGGAACACATAGCGATGTGACCTGGATGCAGATGCCAAGAAGATGGGCCACACATGGGGGCAGCTGGAGAGACTGGCCCAGGACAGAGACAGCTGGAGGGACCTTGTCGGCGGCCTGTGTCCCAATGGGGTTGATGGGCATAAGTGAAGTGAAGTCTTTCTTCTTTGGTTTGTTGGCGTTTCTATGTCCCAGTGGGGTTGATGGGCATAACTGAAGTGGTCTTTCTTCTTGGCTTGTTTTGTTCCTTTATTTTCACTTCCCCACCTTGCACGCCCTTCCAGTAGCATTCCTCACATTTCCTGGCTTCAGCTCTTCCATACACAGTTGACCTAGAGCAAAGAATGATCACTAAACTGCCTCGAGGCCACCGCATTAGGAGACTCGTTTCCAGTCAGTTCACTGGACCCTGTTCTGATGCAATATCAGCAGGACTCCACTGACGGGTTCTAGCCCTCCACTGATGACATTGTGGAGCCAGACTCCACTCTGGAAACGGATCGCTGCTGTCCTTGAATGCTTCCAGTGACTCTGCTGAGACCAGGCTCCTGCCTGTACTCCCAACAGGCAAGGACAGAGTCCATGATGGTTCCAGTGACTCTGCTGGGGAACAGGCTCTGCCTGTACTCCCAACAGGCAGGACGGAGAAAAGAAGTCAGCGCTATGGTATCACAAAAGCAGGGCGATGAACGCTTACAGCATCTGGATCTTGTCTCCCTTTGATTTGTATGATGACCAGTAGAGTGTTTTCTTTTTGTTTTTTGTTTTCAGAGTTTGCTCTTGGCTGAATCCTATTCTGATTCGCCTTGGTTTGACCGTCATCCCCACCAAACCAACCCAATTTTTTCTGAATATTATGGATGCTGCTTTGAAGGAGAGAAGAGAGGATCAACAGGTATGTATATATGTAGTTTATTTCAGGTTCTATGTACTTAAACATAATGTTCTTCTTTGATTTTTTTTTTCCTAAATTTACATGTTTTGTTATTCGTGAGTCTTGTTTTCTCAACTTTTGCTTGAAATCACATTATCTCAAAACGATTTGATCTATTAAAAAAAAACTGCACAGGAATTTTAGGGATGTATGATTCCATTCTCAGTTTGGGGATGTATGCATGGGTGTCACTGATAAAAAAATTGGTTTAATGTTCTTGGCCAATGCTAACACAATCCTGGGTTCACCTTTAGCCAAGGCGGGCAAAATATAGTGAGACCGTACTGTGATCGTCAAAGAGACTACATACTTATTCAGTATACAATGTGTACATACCATGATGTTGACAGTGATTTTGTACGCATACCATGTACAGTGTGTACATACGAATATGTTCAGAGACCTACACATTCAGTATACAGTGTGTATATACCATGATGTTCACAGTGATGACTACACATTCAGTATACTGTGTGTAATACCATGTACTTCACAGTGATGACCCACACATTCAGTACACAGTGTGTTATACAGGGGAGGGATTTTTCTGCGGATACGCGGATTTCCGCGGTAGACCCTTGTTCATTCTGCGTTAACAGCGTTGTCAGTTCCGCGGAAGCGATCTGTGATTCTATTCATGTCTTCAAAACCCCGGTGTCATTTATCCACAACTGTTCAACATTCTTAAACGGCTTGGATTCGCATTTAAACTGGTAACTTTCTCCTTCGGTTTTGCGATCTTCAAAATGGCGACATGTCTAAGAGACGTCGTTTCGCGGAGAAAATGTTTCCTGCGACAGTTCTTTGAAGAACAAGTGGAAGTGGGACTGGTTGGAGAGTAAGGTGGGATGATGATGAAGTGATAGGCCAGTTATTAGCCAAATTTAATGCTGTGGCCTTGCTTACTGCATCTTTGCCAGTGCAATAAATTACAGTTCCCGGAAAAGTTGCTTGGTGGATCCATTAAATGCCTTTTTTATACAATATATCTGCCTTCAAAAGGGTTGCAATGGTTCCCTTGTGCAGCTACTGAAGAGTTTTCATATCTGTAATATATTTTCTTAATTTCATGTTCCCAGTTTCTCCATCTTCGAACTGCCCCCTCCTTAAGTCCAAATCTTTGCCAAGTCATTATTGTGAGGACAAATCAGTTGTTGGCCTGCGCTTGTTTTTTTCCCCCACCATTAGATTGTTCGTCTATGTATTTGTCTGACTTTATTCAAGTTTAAAAGGCTATGCCTGTCTTGAATAAAAGTTACTCTGTGTCAGGTTTTCTTATGGGAGCAACGTTACCCCACTTGTTTACTGTTTATTGTTTACTGTTCCCTGCCTCATGCTTTCCGTAAGGAGTCTACCAGCTCTCTGGCGTACAAGGCTTTGTATGCCGAGCTCTGTTCCAACTTCCCATCTATCAAAAAAGTTTTCACTGACGGTTCCAAGTCTGAGGATGGAGTGGCCTGTGCAGCCTACTGCCCTGGGGCTCCTTCTAGATATTGTTGGAACATATTACATTCAGATGCTTCTGTCTATTCTGCTGAACTTACTGCTCTAGTACTGGCTTTGAAGATAATCTCCATTCTTCGGGGAGGGACTTTTGGTTCTGTCGGATTCGCTGTCAGCTTTGGAGGCCATAGCGGGCGCAACCTTCAGCATCCAGAACTTTTACTTTTTTTTGAACTTTTTAGCAAGTTGAAGGCGGACGGTTACAACATTACTCTTGCTTGGGTTTCCTGGCATGTTGGCATCGGCGGGAACGAAATGGTTGATCGTTTAGCCGGAACGCCACAAGAGAGAAACTGTCCAAACCCACTTATATCCCCTGTCAGATGTGAAACCCAAAATTAACGATTATGTGAGAGACCTCTGGCAGGAGGATTGGAACCACAGAGGGAATAACAAACTCTTTCAGATCCTTTCCAAACCCTTAAAGGATTCCTCCCATCTACGTGGGTGGTGTAAAGAGGAAACGGTTCTGTCCCGGCTGCACACCGGCCATTGTATTTTCCCCATTCTTACCTTTTAAAGAGTGAAGAAGCTCGTGGTGCATTCCATGTCATGCCCACTCACAATGAAACATTTTCTTTTAGAGTGTTGGGACTTGCACGATGGGGAGACACAAACATTTTCAGCGGATAGTCTGAAGATCCTGTTCAGGGATGTCCGCCTAAACGTTATCCTTGGGTTTTTGAGAGAAAATTACATTTTTCATCTGATTTGAGTTTTTTACGGAAGAAGGATTTTTAACAAAGTTTCTGGTTCGTTTGTAGACGATGTCATTTAACGAGATGTGTGAAAGTTTTTTTTTTTTTTTTTTTTTTTTTTTTTGTTTTTTTTTTTTTTAAATGACTGGTGAGTTGATTTTAAGTGGGTTGACAGCCCTGATGTGGCCTCTGCGGTCGGCTGGGCTTAAGAACATTTATCTTATCTTATCTTATCCCCCTGCTCATTTCATTTCCAATTTAAAAAAAAAAAAAATTGGTTTTTTTGCTTTAAAATTTGTTAATTTCAGTCTCAAAATGCACCAGATTGCAAAGAAAATTGAATTTTAGCAACACAATAATTTTCCGGGGGGGCATGCCCCCGGACCCCCTAGACTGTTTCCTCTTTTTTCCTTTATGGAGAGTCCCACCCCTGTTTACATCAGATACAGTGTGTGTATACCATGATGTTCAGGTGATGGGCCTCACATTCAGTACACAGTGTGTATATTCCATGATGTTCAGAATGACGACTGCACATTCAGTACACAGTGTGTATATACCATGATGTTCAGAATGATGACATGCACATTCAGTACACAGTGTGTATATACGATGATGTTCAGAATGACGACATACACATTCAGTACACATTGTGTATATACGATGATGTTCAGAATTACGACCTACACATTCGTACCCCAGTGTGTATTACCATGATGTTCAGAATGATGACATGACATTCAGCACAATGTGTGTACATACCATGTTGTTTCCCAAAATCACAATGACTACCTTCATCTGTGGTGATGACTATACATTCAGTACACTGGTGTAAAATCCTTGTTGTTCACAGAGTCACAATGGTACCTTCAGCTGTGGTGATGACCTATACATTCAGTTACACTGGTGTTACATACCGTGTTGTTCACAGAGTCACAAATGAAATTCTTCGCTGTGGTGATTTACCTATTTCATTCAGTACACTGGTGTACTACCGTTGTTGTTCACAGAGTCACAATGACTACCTTCGCTGTGGTGATGACCTATAATTCAGTACACCGGGGTACATACCGTGTTGTCACAGAGTCACAATGACTACCTTCAGCTGCTGGTGATGACCTATACATTCAGTACACGGTGTACATACCGTGTTGTTCACAGATCACAATGACTACCTTCAGCTGCTGGTGATGACCTAACATTCAGTACAGGTGTACATACCGTGTTGTTCACAGAGCACAATGACTACCTTCACTGCTGGTGGATGCAGCACACAGGGGACAGGTCCGTGTGTCGCGCACAAGACCACTCACACTCTGCACACACTTGGCATGACAGGAAAGGTGACCCAGTCTGCACACCATGAGCAACAATGCACACTCAGCCACTGAACTTGCCATGCACAAGGTGTGACGCGCCAAGCACACACACCACACACATGCACACTCAGCACACACATGAACATGCTTGCAAGGTGGTGCCACCACACACACAATGCACACTCATGCACACACACATGCACACACACACACACACACACACACACACAACACACACACACACACCACACACATGCAACACACACACATGCCACACACATGCACACACACACACATGCACACACAGCACACCACACATGCACACTCATGCACACACACACATGCACACACACACACTGCACACACACGCACTCATGCACACACATGCACACACACACACACACACACACACAATCACACACACACACACAATGCACACACATGAATATGCTGGAAGCTGGCAGGTTTCTTGTGACCACAGTTCAGCCAAAAAGGTAGGGGAGGGGGTGGGGAAAAGGTGAACTGTTTTAATATGGTCAACAAAAGGGTTGGGGCAAAGAGGGGGGGGGGGGGGGGGAGGGAGAGGACCATCTGGGTGGTGGTTTACAGAGAAAGGGGAGGGGGTGGTGGTAAGGAAAACATGGTGTAGAACAGGGGGTGGGGGGGGGGGAGCAGGAGGGGGGAAAAGGGGGGGGGGGGGTTTGCTGCTTGAGAGAAACAAGTTTATTCCCTGACATTGAGTCCATAAGGACTCAAAGTGCCAAGGCGTTGTATTAGCTGGCTTTCCATGAATTTGCGGTATTGACCCTCTTTTTGTCCATTGCGCCAAAGCGCTGCCACTCTGATGTGCGACAGGTTATGGTGTTCAGAAGTAAAGTGGTTTGCCACTGGTGTATCTTTTCCTGTCAGAATGTTGTCCCTGTGTTCTTTGAAGCGATCGTTGAGTGATCTGTATGTTTCTCCTACATACATCATGGCACACAAGGTACAGGTCAGGACATAGACAACATTTTGAGTTTGGCATGTGAAATGGGATTTCACCTGAAACTTATGATCTGATGGGCCTTGGATAGTTGTTGCAGGGTTAATAAAAGTGCAGGTTTTACATTTAGGTTTCTTGCAAGGGAAATTGCCAGCTTGAGCAGAAGGGTACGTAGAATGGAAGGCAGCATGCACAAGATGGTCACCAAGGCTTTTGTCCCTCTTGAAAGCCACAAGTGGAGGTTGGTTGAATGTATCTTTCAGTGTTATGGATCGTTCCTAAGGATCGAGAAGTTGCGACATAGAATGTTTTTCACGGGTATGTTGTGTGGGTGATAGGTCAAAGTCAGTATGCATCGTC
>CM031600.1:99085281-99123772 GCA_018398815.1 Conus ventricosus
AAAAACTTAAGGGGATACCAAATTTCCAAGTTTAGGGGGGAAAAGGTTTTTTTTTCGTTTAAAAAAAAAAGGGGAAGTTTTTTTTTTTTTTCGTAAAAAAACCGGTTGGCCCCGGGGGGGGTTTAAAAAAAAATTTCCCCCCCCTTTTTCCCTTTTAAAAAAAGGGTGGGAAGTTTACCCCTTTTTGGTGGGATTCTTTTGGTCTACCACAATGAAAAATTCTTTTTAAGGGGGGGGATTAGATGGCAAAACATTTTGGGGAGTCCAATGAAGCCCCTTTTTCGGGTCCCGCCTGAGTTTCTGGTTTTTTGAAAGTTTTTTTCTTTAAATTTTTTCGGAAAAGGGTTTCCCCTTTCTGGGGGTTTGTAGAAGTTTTAATGATTGGGGTTTTTTTTGTTGTTTTTTTTTTTTTTTTTAATGCTTGGGGTTTTTTAACTTGACCCATGGTTTCGGTGGCTGGTAAAAAATTATCCTTTTCCTTTCCAACCCCCCCAACTTCTGTGTTTGGGAATTTATGTTTTCCAAATTTGTTCTGGAATGCCCAATGCTTTGAATGACCCTTTTTTTGGGGGGTTGATATACCCCAAAGGTGTTTTAGCCAAAAACTTTGTGGTTTCCCATGTTGTGATGAAGGGTTGATGAGTTTTTTTTTTCCTTTCCACTTGTGGTTTTGCCTTGCCCCAGTTGGTCCCTTTGGAATTTCTGTTTGTATGCCTGTGTTGCTTGGCCTGTGATTTGCCTATCTTCCCTTGGGTGTGGCCCATGCTCTGGCGACTAGGAACATTTAGGCTTTCCAAAAAAACCATGCTTCTGTGCTTGCCTATAACCTGTTCTGTGTTTGACTATACCATGCTTCTGTGTTTGACAAGACCCATACTTCTGTGCTTTGACTAGACATTTCGACTTTACAAGGACCATCTCCTGCTTTGACTCCCATGCTCTGTTGTCTCAGTGTGTGATAGGCTGAGTTTTCCTTAAACAGGCCTTTTGGGCTTGCTATGGACCAAGAAGGGGAAAATGCTTGGGTAAAATTTCTGAAAGTAAGTTTTTTGGTGTGTCCTTGTTTTTTTGATTATGTAACCCAAGGTAGAAAAACTCTGAAACGCTCCGTAAATAAGACAACCAAAAGCATCCCATACTGTCAATGACACAGTCGTGTACACATATATAACAAGCATGCTCTGAATGCATATGCATTCCTCACACACATAAAATCCCCAAAAACCATAAAAACCCAAATACCCTCTGGCCACATACATGTACCCAAAACTATGCACCACTTTTATATCCCTTTAAAATATTGTGAAGGGCACAAACTGACACAACAACCATGTTGGTTTCTATAAAACTTATGACTGACAACCCAAAATACTTTAAAAAAACAATTCCATATAATTGAAATAATAATGAAACAAGACATATTATGACATAACATGATAATTTTGCCCTTATACAACGCTTTGGATGTTGAATTGTCTAGTCAATGTTAGAATTCTGAGATATATTTACGTAGGAATGATTTTCTATTGTTCTTTACAGGCAGCTCAAGCCGATGGTTGAGTAGTTGTGTTGTTTTAAGAATCAGAAATGGTTGTTGTGTTTAATAATCCAGAATGGGTTAAATATCCCAAAAATTACAATTATACTTTGTGCAAGGGCCATGTACAACCCTACAAACACGCCAGAGTAACAGTCTGCAAAGATGGTACCCTCTCCTTCTCATGTGCCCCAAAGACCAACAACAACATCAAACGCAAAATATCATTTCTGTAGTGCGACAGAAGGAACACTTGATGAACAAGGGCAGAAGGGAAGGGGAATCTTGGGCAAAAAAAGGAAAGTGGGACTGGATCTGCGTTCAGTTTCTGCAGCTTGGTCTTGTTATGTCTGAAAGAGGGAACCGAGCAGCCTAGATCATGTGACCTGTTTTGTGGCGCCAAATTACATCATCTGTAATTAACCTTTGGGTTGCGCTAACTTTTAATGCTGAAGGCTATGAGTATTTTAATGATGTTTTCATATTTTACTTTTTTTTTGCCATGCTGTGGGCAATATCGAACCCTTTTAAAAACTTTTGAAACTGGGAGAGAAAGCTTGTGTTGAATACAATAAGTTAAAAGTTTCATCATATATTTATAACGCCATCGATGTAACGATCTTGCATAGAAATCATTTAAATTAGACAAAGCTTGATGGCAATAATTAATTAAATGTATGCTGTTTTGTTTCCCACTATCACAGATGTTGCAATCATTTTGGTCACTGTGCCTAAAAAAAAAAACATTGCCCAAGGGAAAGCAGTTGGTTATGAATAAGCTTGACTGTTCCCCTGTTTGTCACAATTGTTCCCTCTGTGTGTGGTGTTGGTGTGTGGTGTATGTGTGGTTTTTGTGTGTGTGTGTGTGGTGTTTAAAAATGAATCTATTAATAGAAAAAAAATTATTATATGCTTTTTCAATGATAATGGTTTTTTAATCTGGAAAAAGCATTTTTTGTGTCTTTTCCATGGTGTGAATTACATTAAATGCTTTTTTTTCCCTTCTTTATGACAAACCTATTTGGGGGCAAGAATTGAAAGGGAACTTTCTTGAACCTGCAGAAAAGCGCTCATGCATGGTTTTACAGAGTGGTGATAACTTAAGGAGAGAAAAATTGAGACAGTAGGGAAATGGAAAGAAGCGGAATCTACCCTGTTGTTGGCCCGGTAAGGCAAGGGTTTAAAGCTCTTTGAATGGATGAAAACGCTTGTAACCAGGGGGTTTTGATAAGCACTCTAAGCTTTTGGGACCAAAAATGGAAGTTTGTTTTGGCTGGTTACTACTATGTGTTTTCGATTTGATTTGGGATACTTTGGTCCATTTTAGTGGTGAGAAGGGCATATCTGACTTTTTTTTTGTCTGCCTTCTTTGAAAACCCCGATGTTTAAGTTGGACTGAGCATAGTTGTCTTTTCTTGTTTCTTTCTGTGTTCGTGGCAGTGAGTGGCAGTGCTAAGCTGATGAATGAAAACGTTTCCATTTTGACTCTGTATGAAGGTCGGGCTACCTAAGTCAGCGACTTGTCAGGCTCGGCAATCTGTTGTCCCCAAAAATCTTCAAACTTGACGTGCGAGGTTTTTTGCCGCGGAGCCCTGTGGATGATTGGGGACCCAGACATTCTTCGTGATTGTTGGCCCAAGAAGTTTGCTTCCTTTCCCACAATCAGTAAGTACGACACGTTTGCAGTTCCCTTCACAAATAAAACCAAAATTCACTTTGAATTTTTTTTTTGGTGCCTGTTCTCCCTTACGGTGTATTTCTGTTCTTGGAAAGATGGCTACATTTGCATTCACAACTCACTGAAAGAAATAAAATTGACCACAATTTCCCATTCACAACCACTGAAATGAAATAAAAATTGACAAGTTATTAGGAAATGATGAAGGGGACTACTTTATACATTGACAATGTAAAATTTATGTAATGATTGATTTATGAATAAAAAGAAAAATAGGAAGATGTAAGTCTGAACAATAAAAGAGGAGTGGAAGTGGGGGAGGGGGGAGGGGGGGGGGGTAGATCAGAAATAAGTTGAAGATAACAAAAACCAAAGGATAAAAGTTTAAGAAGCACCAGAACACAGAGTTTTAAGGACATACTCTCCTCATCAGAGAACGTGCGGGAGCTTAAGTGTGTTACAGACAATACCCCCTCATTTCAACGAACCCCTTCCAGAATTTAATTTTTTTAAAGGAAAGATGATACTCCTTCACAGTGCTAAGCTACATGTTGAAAGAGATATCCTCCTTAAATACAAAAGCCCAGAGTAAAGTCTGCTAAAGTTGGTACCCTCTCCTCTCCAGACCACATGCCTGTCAGGGATTCAGTCTGTTAAAGATGGTGCCTCCCCAAACAATCAAACGGTGCCGGGTAACACCGGCAAAAGATGATGCCTTCTCCACGTCAAACAGCCCCAGAGTAAAAGTTGCTAAAGAGGTACCCTCTCCTTTTCAGACCACATTGCCTGTAGGGATTAGTTGTTAAAGATGGTTTGCCCCTCCACAATCAAACAGCGCCAGAGAAAAAAGCTGCTAAAGATGGTCCCACTCTCCTCTTCAGACCAACAGTGCTGTCAGGGATTCACTGTTAAAGATGGTGCCCTCTCACAATAAAAACACGCCAAGTAAAAGTTGCTAAAGAGGTACCCTCTCCTTCCGCCCCAACAGTGCCGTAAAGGGATTCAGTCTGTTAAAGATGATGCTCTCTCCACAACCCAAACGGCACCAGAGCAACAGTCTGCTAAAGATGATACCCTTCTCTGCTACCAACCAAAAAATGCCATACGATTCCTAAAGACAATACCCTGTCCACGATCAACAGGGGCGGGTAGTGTCACGACCTATCTCCTAAAGACAGTACCCTGTCCATGATCAAACAGGGCTGGTAGTGTCACGATCTACCCTCCCCTCAGCAGGCACAGGAGCAGGCTATATCAGTTGCCTGGGGCAACCATCTGAGGAGAGCTGCGTGTTGCAGAACCTTTTGGTGTTGTCCATATTGGTCAGGAACGGAAAAACACTCAAAGAGGCCTCCAAAATTGGTAGGGAGTGGAACAACCCTCGAAGGGGCCCTCCAGTGTTGGCAGGGAGTGGGAACCCAACACTCAAAAGAGGCCTCCAGTGTTGGTCAGGGAGGGGGAACAACACTCAAAGGGGCCCTTTCATTGTTGGCAGGGAATGGGAACAACACTCAAAGGGGCCTCCATTTTGGCAGGGAATGGGAACAACCTCAAAGGGGCCCTCCATTTTGGTCAGGGAGTGGAACTACACTCAGGGGCCCTTTCAGTTTGGTCAGGGAATGGGAACAACACTCTAAAGAGGCCTTCAGTGTTGGTCGGGGATGGGAACAACACTCAAAAAAGGCCCTTCAGTGTTGTCAGGGAATGGGAAAACACACTCAAAGAGGCCTCATGTTGGTCAGGGGGAAAAAAAAGGGGAACAACACTAAAAGGGACCCTCCAGTGTTGGCCCAGGAAGGGGAAAACACTCAAAAAAGTCCTCCAGTGGTTGGTCAGGGAATGGGAACAACACTCAAGAGGCCTCCAGTGTTGGTCAGGGAATGGGAAAACACTCAAAGAGGCCTTCAGTTTTTGGTCAGGGAAGGGGAAAAACACTCAAAGAGGCCTTTCAGTGTTGGTCAGGGAATGGAACAACACTCAAAGAGGCCTCCAGTTTTGGTCAGGAGTGGGAACAACAGAGAGCCTTCAGTGTTGTCAGGGAATGGGAACAACACTAAAAGAGGCCTTCAGTGTTGGTCGGGGAATGGAACAACACTCAAAGGGGCCCTCCAGTGTTGGTCAGGGAATTTGGGAACACACTCAAGAGGCCTTCAGTTTTTGGTCAGGGAGGGGGAAAACACCAAAGAGGCCTTCAGTGTTGGTCAGGGAAGTGGAACAACACTCAAAGGGGCCTTCAGTGTTGGTCAGGGAAGGAACAACACTAAAAAGGGGCCCCTCCGTGTTGGTCAGGGAATGGGAACAACACTCAAAGAGGCCTCCAGTGTTGGTCAGGGAGTGGAACAACATCAAAGAGCCTTCAGTTTTGGGTCAGGAATGGGAACAACACTCAAAGAGGCCTCCAGTGTTTGGTCAGGGAATGGGAACAACACTCAAAGAGGCCCCCATGTTGGTCAGAGAGGGGGAACCCAATCGCTCAAAGAGGCTCCAGTGTTGGTCAGGGAAGGGAACAACACTGAAAGGGGCCCTTATGGGGGATGAACTCACATGCCGGGGTTCCAGTCTTTCCCGTTTGAACCAACACACCCCACGCATGGATGGCACCCTGTGGAGCGAAAAGAAACACCACAAGTATAGGGGCCTTCAGTTTTGGTCAGGAAGTGGGAACAACACTCAAAGAGGCCTTCAGTTTTGGTCAGGAAGGGAACACACTCAAAGAGACCTCCAGTGTTGGTCAGGGAAGGGGGACAACACTCAAAGAGGCCTCCAGTGTTGGTCAGGGAGAGGGGGAACAACACTCAAAGAGGCCTTCAGTGTTGGTCGGGGAAAAGGGGAAAACAACCATCAAAGAGGCCTCCAGTGTTGGCCCAGGGAAGGGGAAAACACACCCCAAAAAAAAAAAAAGGGGCCCTCCAGTGTTGGTCAAGCAGTGGGAACATCGCTCAAAGAGGCTTCCAGTATTGGTCGGGGAAGGGAACACACACTGAAAGAGCCTCTATAAGGGGGATGAAACTCACATGGCCTGGTTACCCTTCCCGTTGAACCCTAGACAGCCCACAGCACTGATGGCAGCGGCGGAGCGAAAAGAAACACCACAAACCCACAACCTTCAGCCTTCAACCCACAGCTCTTCCACTGTACCATCACAGATTGGTACAGTACTTTATTTCGTCATGTTAGTTGTTTGGATGAAAATTTATTTTGAATTTACAAAACTGTGTGTATTATAGAATTAGTACTATTACTGGTGTCAGCTTGCTACTATCATGAAGAAAATTAGAATTCAGCATTGCATTTGGGCCCCCCTTTCATCAACTGTAGACAGCTGAAACTGTCCTTTGTATGGCTACTAACAATGTGTTTACAGTTGACTCATATTTAATGGCTTTTAAAACTTACATTGGGCTGCATGATGCATGTCTGTGCATGTAAACCTTAAAACATGTTCTTTCCAACTCCCAAATTGCCAGTCGGAATATTTTTTATACTTCTGGCGTTAGTGAGTTTTCCATCTTTTCCCGTTGAAAGGAAATAGTTCAGCTAATAAATTTCAATAAAGACTGTTGGCTTTACAGTGGAAATGTACAAAAGTCTTTTATACAAGAAGTATGTATTCAAAATAGAACAATGAACCTATAAGGGGTGAACCTAAATATTCCCTTTTTTCCTCGGTGAATTGCTAATATGAGTTATTTCATTAAGTATGTGGGGTTTTTAAGCTTTTCTTCATTTCTGCTTTTATTAAAAGTGACAACCATTTGTAGATGGTTTGTGTAATCTTGTTTACTGTTTTCTGCATTTTGTTATTCTTATTGTTTTTACTGATAGCTTAGTAGGTTGAACTAAGTAAGCTTATACTGAAGAGACTAAAAGTTTCAGTTGAGGTTATCAAAGCAGTAAAGATATGAAAAACCATCAATCAGATCATTTCGGGTGCTTGAAGTTTTAGTTAAAATTGCTTTTTGGATATGTGGGCTCCACTGTAAGCACCTACGTTTTCTTTTTTCTATCCCCCCTCTGCATTGTTTCACCAACTTGCAGACTTTAAGAGACTGGATCTCATTCAGGTGATAGTTGTGCTGGCCATTGATAGGAGTCTCACTTCTCACGCTCATGGCTACGTGTTTGTTGATGTAGAGTCAGAAAGTAATGATGCAAAAAGCCCTGGGTCGACGGTTTGATCCTGCTTGAGAACGAAACATTGGAAACATGTCCGCAGCAGCTGTCCCCACTTTCAGCTCTGGAAAGCTCAAGAAGGTGAGTGTGTGGGTCTGTACAGAGTCTACTCCTCCTTTGTCTGAGCTTTAGTATACCCTGCTTAACACTGAACTGTCTGTGTGTCGTGAGCAACTTAGTCACCATTGATCTAGTTGCAACGTGGGACGACTGCAGGTGGAAATCTAATGTTATATAAATGTTAGCGGCTCATGTGGACAGTTTAGTCACAAGACAAAACACAATGTGTTTCGACCCTCTTGGGCTTCTTCCAGGCAAGACACAAACAAACAGGACAATGAAAATGAACGAGTTGGTCACTTAGCTTAGATCTCTTTAGCGCAAGGTAGGCAGGCGTTGAATGAAAACCTATTGTCCTGTTTTGTTTGTGTCTTGCCTGAAGAAGACCTAAGAGGTTGAAACGCGTCGTGTTTTGTCTTGTGGCTCGTTGTCCACGTTTCCTTGGCGGTTCGCCAACATTTATTTAAGATTAGTCACAGCGGTCCTGCCATTTTTTCTGTTTTTGTGCCACAATCTGTCTGAAGTGAACTGCTTTCTCCACCATAGTTTTTCACAGCAGCTTTCTGTTGTTTTTCTGTTTTTGTGCCCCAAAACAGGTTCGGTGTGCATGTACCTAAATGCCGAACAGATGTGTGCGGCAGTGTGGTTTGTTCGGAGGCTCAGAAGGCAATAATTGTGCATCTGTTTCTGTCTTTCTATCTTCTTTGCCACTCTCACTTTCTTTGTTTCTCTGCACATTGATGCACACACACTCTCTGTTCCTCAGTACTTCTCCACCTCTGACCTCTTTCCCTTTATGTATCTCTGTGTGTTGATGTGTGCATATCTGTGTGTATGTAAAATGAGCAGTAACAAAGTAAAATAACAGAATGAAAATGCAGCATATGCATGCCTGTGTGCATTATGTATCTTGAAATACTTGACTGAACTGTTTAATGTATGGAATTTACTGGACAAAAAAAACACCGGAAGCACACAGCACTTGCACACATTAGCATAAGCAGCATGCACAAAATGCCACACACACAATAGCTTTGTAGAATGCAAAGGGGTGGGTTTTTAAAAAAATTCAACAGTTTTTATGCTGTTAGTAACATTTTTAAACTCTTGTATTACATGCTGTTACACACGGTGAATTTGCATTCAAATCTTGACTACTGGGGAAATTCATTTGGACTGCGATTAGATGGGGTTGGTGCGCCCTCGGTGGGAGCGGCTCACCATGCTCCAGGCCCTAAGTGACCACTGTTGTCAGCTGTAGGACTCGGATTCCAGTTTACAAGTACCCAGCAAATTCCTACTGTAGAGAGCCGACTGGAAGAGAGCAAGACTGGGGGGATTTCCTTCTGGGAACTAACATCTGGCAAACTCCAGCTTCCTTCCAGTTCTTCAAGGGGGAAAAATCAAGGTCCCATGCCAGAAGCCAATCATAACAAGTCTTGCATGCACATTGAACCCTGTTCCACCCCACCAAGAAGAGCAGGTGTTGGTGGAATGGACGACTTGAACATGGAACGCATGCCCACTGGTGTCATGTTCAGACATCCTCCCCAACAACAGAATGGGGCGACCTCAGCGGTCAGACAGTCTCCACTGAATAAAGGGTTGAAGTCACTCAGCAGCAGTGCAGTGTCCCTCCTCTGGTGGGTTGTGAGAGTAGTCTCCACTGAAAAAGGATTGAAGTCACTCAGCAGCAGTGCAGTGTTCTCCCTGGTGGGTTGGTGAGAGCAGTCTCCATTGAATAGGATTGAAGTCACTCAGCAGCAGTGCATGTCTCCTTGGTGGGTTGGTGAGAGTAGTCTCCACTGAATAGGATTGAAGTCACTCAGCAGCAGTGGGAGTGTCTCCTCTGGTGGGTTGTGAGAGCAGTCTCCACTGAAAAGGATTGAAGTCACTCAGCAGCAGTGCAGTGTCTCCCTGGTGGGTTGGTGAGAGCAGTCTCCATTGAATAGGATTGAAGTCACTCGGCAGCAGTGCAGTGTCTCCTCTGTGGGTTGGGAGAGTAGTCTCCATTGAATAGGATTGAAACACTCAGCAGTAGTGCAGTGGGCTCCCCTGGTGGGTTGGGGAGAGTAGTCCTCCATTGAAAAGGATTGAAGTCACCGGCAGCAGTGCAGTGTCTCCTGTGGTGGGTTGCCTCTTGACAAACCTGATATTGATTGTTCACTGTAGACTGAGGCACTGGGACTGTGAGAGGGCCCAAATCTGAGGGAGAGGCAGGGATGTGGAGGGTGAAATGGGTGAGGGAGAGGGAGGGATGTGGAGGGTGAAAAAGGGTGAGGGGGAGGCAGGGGATGTGGAGGGTGAAATGGGGGAGGGGGAGGGGGGGGATGTGGAGGGTGAAATGGGTGAGGGAGAGGCAGAGGATGTGGAAGTTGAAATGGGTGAGGGAGAGCAGGGGATGTGGAGGGTGAAATTTTGGGTGAGGGAGAGGCGGGGGATGTGGAGGGTGAAATGGGTGAGGGAAGGCAGGGGATGTGGAGGGTGAAATGGGTGAGGGAGAGGCGGGGGATGTGGAGGGTGAAATGGGTGAAGAAGAGGCAGGGGATGTGGAGGGTGAAATGGGTGAAGGAGAGGCCCGGGGATGTGGAGGGTGAAATGGGTGAGGGAGAGGCAGAGGATGTGGGGGTGAAATGGGTGAGGGAGAGACAGGGGATGTGGAGGGTGAAATGGGTGAAGGAAAAGGCAGGGGATGTGGAGGGTGAAAAAGGGTGAGGGAGAGGCGGGGGGTGTGGAGGGTGAATGGGTGAGGGAGAGGCAGGGGATGTGGAGGGTGAAATGGGTGAGGGAGAGGGAGGGATGTGGGGGGTGAAATGGGTGAGGGGGAGGCCCGGGGGTGTGGAGGGGGAAAAGGGTGAGGGAGAGGCAGGGGATGTGGAGGGTGGGAAAAGGGTGAGGGAGAGACCGGGAAGTGGAGGTGAAATGGGTGAGGGAGAGGCAGGGGATGTGGAGGGTGAAATGGGTTTAGGGAGGGCAGGGGGTGTGGGGGGTGAAATGGGTGAGGGAGGAGGCAGGCGATGTGAGGGTGAAATGGGTAAGTAGGCGGAAGGGAGGGGGTGGGGGTGGGGGGCATTTTCCAATGAGAAAGCACAGAAGAGAAAGCACAGAAGAAACAACAGAAAAGAAATTAGTCCAATCAACAAATGTAGATGTGAGAATTCAGATGTAGATGGACCTACAAATGTAAGATGTGAGGCTACAGATTAGATGTGAGGGTACAGATGTAGATTGAGGCCCCACAGCGACCCCTGTCCATGCAGACTCACCCACTTGGTCATCATGCACCACAGGCCAACATTCACCCTGAAAATGGATTTCTGGTGACAGTGAATACAACTCACTACAGACAAATATGTTTTTTTCCCCCCAAAATCAACCTGTATAGTTTGCTGGAGGTTACGTGAGTTTTAGAAAGAGCTAGCTGTGCGGACTAGTTTACAGTGTGTTCTGTTTCCTTCCAGATGATGCCAGCCATTGACAGAGTGCTGAAGAACCTGGAAAGAAAATGTCAAAGAGAAGGCAGCGACTGGAGAAGAATGGAACTGAAATTGTAAGTTTTCTCTGAGCGTTTTGGCTTTTAACCCACGGGACAATTCACAGTGCTCATCAACCAGTGTAGGGGGGGAGGAAAAAGATGAAAGAGAATGACAGACATGAAAGATTATTTTTATTGTACGTGTCCTGATTCAGTGAATGTATCATAGCAGTTCTTTTATCATGATGTTATGACAAGCTGAAAGACAT
This sequence comes from Conus ventricosus, assembly GCA_018398815.1. Lineage (NCBI taxonomy): Eukaryota > Metazoa > Mollusca > Gastropoda > Neogastropoda > Conidae > Conus > Conus ventricosus. The sequence goes on from CM031600.1 coordinate 99,096,474, forward strand.
AAACATGGGCTATTGCTTTTGAAGCCCCGGATCACAAAGAATGATAATATTACTGATTATCTGCAGCTCTCACCAGCAGTTCAGCGGAGGCCAGCATTTAACCTGTAAAGTTTGACCTTCATGTGGTCGAAAGTGCAAAGTTTGGATTTGATTTGGGTTTTTTCTTTTTACCTTTTTGCGTAGAGAATTTTTATGGTGAAAAATATCATTTTTGGAATATTTGTTTTGGTCTAGACCTGTTGCGTTGATGAGTGATTTATTGTAAGTTGTAATATAGTTTACAGGGAGAAGACTGATAAGTGTTCAGGACTTGATATTTAGACTGTTCCCTTTTTTATCTTTAACCCCATTACGGATTCTGATAGATGGTAGCTGTAAGCTCATAATAAATCTAAGCTGACCTGCCATCATAATTATGAGGCAGTCGGACACCTGCGTCCAGCACGGATAAGCCCGATGACTTGCAATGGGAGATGTCATTGGTTTTAATTTCTTTTTAAGAGAATTTTTACAACAACTTGCATTCTCTTCAGCAGAACACATATGTTTAGTCGCTACACGAGTGAAGATTGTTCACAAAATTATTTTTGATGTGAGGGCAATTTAAAATACAGATGAAGCAACTGATGCACACGAATCTCACTGAGCTCGTGTTCTGTTGCTGCCTGGTGTGCTGTGCACAGTGAAGGGGTTGCAGTGCAGGGGTGTGAGCTCGATAGCGTAGTCTGGGTGAAGGTCTGATCTGTTCCCAAGACCCCAGTCTGCAACGTTTCTCATGGCCCAAGGGTTGGATGGTCAGATTAAAGCTGTGTTTTGGGGAAGGCAGATGTTTAAGCAGTATCTTGTTTTACCTGCTGTATTTGTTATTTCCAGTTTTCTGCTTCCTGCCACATTTAAGATTTTTTTTGCCCATCAAATCGAGGAACCATATTATTTCTGTTTGTCTGTGGTTTGTTTGACTATGTTCAACGTAGAAAAGGCTGTGCCAGTCTTGATAAATTTTTTATTTGTGTGTGTTCATTTCCCCTGCTTATCATTTTCTGTGTAGATGTGGGAGGTACAGGGTATATCCTTAGGGGGGGGGGGGGGGGGGGGGGGGGATGTTCCATGTTTGTTCTGTGTGCTCCGTGCTGTCATTCTCTTTGGTGACTTGGCGTCATAAGCAGCATGTGTTTGGAGTTATGGGGGGTGGAAGAGAAAGGGCCCGTTTGGCCGTTGGTATGGATGACATGTTACACATAGCATGCACCTTGGGTGAGAAAAGGGAAAAAATGAAGGAAGCAAGAAATTAAGTGAACGATATTGACTGGGTGACATGGGAAACGACTGAAGAAGCCCAGCTGGCGCTCTTTAGTCGGCACTACCCAGGTAGGCAGCCCGTGTGTAAACGAGTGTGAATTGTAAAGCACTCAGAGCTTGGTCTCTAGCGGAGGATAGGCGCTATATAAGTATTCATAATGTTTTTAATAATAATGATATCAATTAATATAATAATAATTAATAATAATGATAATAATAATAATAATAATATAATTATTTACATTATAGGAGCAAGAGTTTTCCTGCTTGTTGGTTACACAGTGTCTCATCTGTTGGTGTGTCTTTGCGGGATTTATCTCATTAACATACCTGGTCTTTGGGATATCTCGTTAAAATACCAGGTCTCTTGGGATATCTCTGTTAACATACCAGGTCTTTGGGGGATATCTCGTTAACATTACCAGAGTCGGAACGCGTTCATGTTTGTTCTTGCCGATTTGTTTTTCTACGGTTTTTTTTTTTTTTTTTTCTTTTTTTTTTTTGCCACTGAATGAGATGAAGATAAGTGATTGCTGGTTCATTTTCGTTGTCCTGAGTGTTGTGTATTTGCCTGAAGAAGACCTAAGAGGTCGAAACATGTCTTGTTTTGTCTTGTGATTGGTTTGTCTGCGGTTTTTGTTTGTTTGTTTTTTTGCGGTGCTTTATCTATAATTTTCAGATTTCTGCTTTGGCAGTGGCCTCACTTTGCAATGGATCTATTGATAATTAAAGAGTTTTTTTTTTTCTTTAAAAGGTAATATATAATAATAGTATTATAATCATGTGGGTTATAATATAATGATAATGTTGATGATAATGATTAATGAACAGAAAGGAAACTTAATAATGGTAGTACAATGATGTGATGAGAATGGTGATTAATTAAAACAGTGACATTGTAATAACAAAATCATGTGATCATACTTAATAATAATACTAATGATAATATATGGATCATGATGACTTTAGTTCATCCCAATGCTAATAGAAGAAGAGAGAAGGAGTGGAAGAAAGTGAGAAGAAGGAGAAGAATTGACAATGATTGTTGTGACAATCATCCCAAAACAACAAAGTGATGTAATGATAAGAATTATATCAGATATATAACGTACATTGTTATACATCATTATGTAATACTATGATAATTATAATGATAAGATAATTATTATAATGTTGATAGTAATTGTGAAATGTATCAGATATATTGTAGAATTGTTATCTATATAGTCATCTTGGCGTTTTTACCACCCATTTTCAGTGTTCTCATGACAGTTGATGTCTTGTGCAGTCTGCAGGCTGTTTTACCATGGAACATAGCCAGGGGCCGCCTTTCGCATGCAGGTGGTGGATTCCTGGTAACCCTGATGATCTTTCTCCAAAATGGGACTCAAGTGTTCAAGTTCAACTCGTGGATCCTTGCCTTGGTGGGTAAGTGGCTGTCTTTCATTTCTGATAAGGGTGTTTCGTCATTTGGGTGTTTCTTCAGTGGAGCATTGGCAGCAGTTGGTGGACGGTTAATAGGCTTCATGGAATGTATGTCAAGACCATGTCAAGCAGACAAATTACTCTGGATGCTTTCTTTCACATCGGTGCTTAGTGTTTCAGTGTTGGCTTTGCATCGTTGGCCATGGCTTTCTGGGTCACGGTCCATTTAATGTTTTCATTCACGGTTTTTCTTAAGAAGACCAAAACAAATGCAGGATAAATGAAAACAAAGCTATTGAGTGAATTCTTCACAATAGAGTGCAAAGTATCAAACACAAGTGTGATACAGACGTTGTAACTTTTTCAAACAATCATGTCTTTTTCAGATGTCTAAGAAAAAGAACATCAATTAGCTCTGAAGAAACTCCAGGACAAGTTGTTTATCAGATATCCGTGATGATTTTTATAAAGATCTTACATGATCTTCTTAGGTTTCTGTCTTGTATAGTCCTGCGTGTTTGATGGGTGTGTGTGTGAATTGTGTGGGTGTGTGTGCGTGGGTGATGTGTGTAGTTTTTACGGCGCATTTAAACGGCGCCACACAGGTGTCCCCCTTGTTAGCGCTGTGCTTGACTTCTATGTTGCAGTTTCACATGTCTGAGCAGAATAACAGTTGGGGGGGGGGAGGGGGGGGGGGCCTCATTTCATACCATTTTGAAAACATTGTCCTGCACCACAATCAGTTGTAATTTCATGTCCAAAGCACATATAGTTAATATTGTCCCAACACCACAATCAGTTGTAATTCTCAGGTCCAAGCACATACAACCTAAGTTCCACATTCAATAAGGCTGCTGAATCCTCTATCTTCCCCACATACGGTGGCTGACAAGATCAGCAATGAAGTACTATGGCGGCAGACAAGACAAGAGGTGGCGGGAGTGATATCCAGCAACGTGATGGAGGTGGATTAGGCCTGTCTGCGTAAGCCAGCCACCACCCACCACGAGACAAGCCTCAGGTGGATCCCCCCAGGGAAACGGAAAGAGAGGCCAGGCGAGGGAACACTAGCCGATGTGACTGGAAGCAGAGCCAAGAGATGGGCCACACATGGGGGCAGCTGGAGAGACTGGGCCCAGGACAGAGGACAGCTGGAGGGACCTGTCGGCGGCTGTGTCCCCAATGGGGCTTTTTCCTTTGGGTTGCTGGCATAAGTGTAGTGAAGTCTTTCTTCTTTCGGTTTTGTTGGGGTTATGTGCCCAGTGGGGTTGATGGGGCATAACTGAAGTGGTCTTTCTGTTTGGCTTGTTTGTTCCTTTATTTTCACTTCCCACCTTGCTACGCCCCTCCTTACAGTAGCATTCACTCACTTTCCTGGCTTCAGCCTTCCATTAATCAGTGTCCTAGAGCAAAGAATGATCACTAAACAGCCTCGAGGCCACCCCTCGCATTTGGAGACTCGTTTCCAGTCGTTCAAATGGAGCCTGTTCTGAGCAATATCTGCCGGACTCCACTGCGGTGTTTCTAGCCCTCCACTGTGACATTGTTGAAGGCCAGACTCACTCTGGGAACGGATCGCTGCAGTCCTTGAAGCTTCCAGTGACTCTGTGAGACCAGGCTCTGCTGTACTTCCAATAGGCGCAAGAGACAGAGTCCATGATTGTTCCCAGTGACCTCTGCTGGGAAACCAGGCTCCTGCTGTACTCCCAACAGGCAAGGACGGAGAAAGAAAGTCTGCGCTAATGGATAGTCACAAATGCAGGGCGATGACGCTACAGCATCTGGATCTTGTCTCCTTTGATTTGTATGATGACCAGTAGAGTGTTTCTTTTTGTTTTTTGTTTTCAGAGTTTGCTCCTTGGCTTGAATCTATTCTGATTCGCCTGTTTGACGTATCCCCACCAAACCAAACCCAATTTTTTCTGATATTATGGATTGCTGTTGAAGGAGAGAAGAGAGGATCAACAGGTATGTATATATGTAGTTTATTTCGAGTTCTATGTACTTAACTAATGTTCTTCTTTGATTTTTTTTTTCCTTAAATTTACATGTTTTGTTATTCGTGAGTCTTGCTTTTCTCAACTTTGCTTGAATCACATTATCTCAAAACGATTTTTGATCTATTAAAAAAAAAAACTGCCAACAGGATTTTAGGGAGTATGATTCCATCTCAGTGTTGGGGATGTATGCAGGGTTCACTGATAAAAAATTGGTTTTAATGTTCCTTGGCCAATGCTAACCCTTCCTGGGTTCACTTTCGCCGAGGCGGGCAAAAATAATGTGTGGGGACCGTACTGTGATAGTCAAAGAGACGACATACTTATTCAGTTTAAATTGTTGTACATACCATGATTGTTGACAGTGATTGTTGTACGCGCATTTACCATGTACAGTGTGTACCATATGAATATGGTCAGAGACCTACCTCTTTCAGTTTACAGTGGTATGAACCTTGTCTGTTCACAGTGATGGACTACACATTCAGTATTCTTGTGTACTACCATGTACTTCACTGGGATGACCCACACATTCAGTACACAGTGTGTATATACATGCGGGAGAGGATTTTTCTGCGGATACGCGGATGTCAGAGGTAGTTCGTGTTCATTTCATGCGTTACAGGCGTGTCTAGTTCGCGGACTCAGCGATCTCGTGTAGGCTTTTGCTTGTCTTCAAAATCTGCCGGTTGTCATTGATCCACAAACTGGTTTCAAAACATTCTTAACGGCTTCTCTTGGATTCGCTGTTACTGGTAACTTTCTCCTTCCGGTTTTGCGATTCTTTCAAAAAAAATGGCGTCATGTCTAAGAGACGTCGTGTCAAGCGGAGAACGAAGAAAATGTTTCCTGCGATCAGTTGCTTTGAAGAACAAGTGGAAGGGGGACTGTTGGAGAGTAAGGTGGGTGATGATGAAGTGATAGGCCAGTTATTAGACCAAATTTAATGCCGTGGCCTTGCTTAATTGCTATCTTTTCCGAGTTGCAAATTAAATTACAGTTCACACGGAAAAGTTGCTGTGGGTGGGATCCATTGTAAAATAAGCCTTTTTTATACATATATATCTGCCTTCAAAAGGTTTTGCAATGGGTTCCGTGTGCAGCTATGTCCTAGAGTTTTCATATTGTAATTATTTTTCTTTTTTTCATGGGCCCAGTTTCTCCATCTTCGAACTGACCCCTCCTTAATTCCAAATCTCTTGCCAAGTCATTATTGTGAGGACAAAATCAGTTGTTGGCCTGCGCTTGTTTTTTTCCCCCCACCATTAGATTGGTTCGTCTTTGTATTTGTGGCTTTATTCAAGTTTAAAAAGGCTATGCCTGTCTTGAATAAAAGTTACTCTGTGTCCAAGGTTTTCTTATGGAGCGCTAACGTTACCCCACTTGTTTTCTGTTTAGTGTTTACTTGTTCCTTGCCTCTTGCATTCCAGTAAGGAGTTTACCAGCTTCTTGGCGTTACAAGGCGTTGTATCCGAGCTCTGTTCCAACTTCCCATCCTATCAAAAAAGTTTTCACTGACGGTTCCAGTCTGAGGAAATGGAGTGGCCTGTGCAGTCTATGCCCGGGGCTCCTCTCAGTTATTGTTGGAACATATTCATTCAGATGCTTCTGTCTATTCTGCTGAACTTACTGGCCTCTTGTACCCGGCTTTAGAGTTAATCCTCCATGTCTTCGAGGAGCGGACTTTATGGTTTTTCTGTCGATTCGCTGTCAGCTTTGGAGGCCATAGATGGCCGCAACCTTCAGCATCCAGAAACTTTTACTTTTTTTTGAACTTTTTAGCAAAGTTGGAAGGGCGGACGGTTTCAACAGTACTCTTGCTTGGGTTCTGGCCATGTTGGCATCGGCGGGAACGAAATGGTTGATCGTTTAGCCAGGAACGCCACAAGAGGAGAAACTGTCCAAACTCTTATTATTCCCTGACTCAGCTTGTGAACCCAAATTTAACGATTTTGTGAGGCGACACTCTGGCTGGAGGATTGGTAACACACACTGGAAGTATAACAAACTTCTTTCCCCCCCTGGAATCCGTCCAATACTCTTTATGACCTTCCTCCATCTACGTCGGGTTGTCGTTTAAAGAGGAAAAACGGTTGTGCCGGCTCACCACCGGCCAGTCGTAATTGTTTACCATACGGAACCTTTTAAAGAGTGAAGAAGCTCCGTGTGCAATTCATTCACTGGCAACCATCTCACAATGATACCATGTTCTTTTTAGAGTGTGGGGACTTTGCACGATGTGAGACACAAACATTTACTGCGGGAGTCCATATTGAAGATCCTGTTCAGGGATGTTCCCGCCTGACTATCCTTGGGTTTTTGAGAGAAAATTAAATTTGTTCATCTGATTTGAGTTTGTACGGCTTGATTGGAATTTGTTAACAAACGTTTTCTGGTTCGTTTGTAGGACGTAATGTCATTTAACGAGTTTGTGTGATTAGTTTTTTTTTATTTTGTTTTTTTTTTTTTTTGGTTTTTTTTTTTTTTAAATGAATGGTGAGTGGATTTTAACGTGGTGACAGCCCGTTGTGGCCCTCTGCGGTCGGCTGGGCTGAAGCACTTTATCTTATCTTATCTTTATCTCCCTGCCTATTTCATTCCAATTTTAAAAAAAATAATAAATTTGGTTTTTTGCTTTTAAAAATTGTTAATATTTTCAGTAATATTATTGCACATATTGCCAGAATTGAATTCGTAGCAAACACAAAATTTTCCGGGGGGGGCATGCCCACCGGCCTCCCTATGATGTTTCCTCATTTTTTCCTTTATGGATGAGTCCACCCCTGATATTACCATCAGTATACAGTGTGTGTATACCTTGAGGTTCAGGGTGTGTTGACCTTCCACATTCATGTACTTCTAGTGTGGTATATTCCTGATGGTTCAGACATGACGACTTGAATTCATAGTACACATGTGTTGTATACTTCCTTGATGTTCAGAATGATGACAGAACCATTAGTACACGTGTGTTTATACGTTGATGGTCAGAATGACGACATACACATTCAGTACACATTTTGTGTATATTCGATGAGTTCAGAATTACGAACTTACACATTCTGTACACAGTGGGTATTTACCTATTGTATGTTCAGAATGATGGACATGCAACCATTCAGAACACAGTGTGTACCATACCTTGTTGTTGCACAAAGTCTCAGATTCCTCATCTGCTGGTGTATGAACCTATACATTCAGTACATGGTTTGTACTTACTTGTTGTTCACAGGAGTCACTATGACTACCTTCTGCTGCTGGTTGCACATGACCTATACATTCAGTACACTGCGTGGACCAACCGTGTTGTTCACTGAAGTCACAATGACTACCTTCAGTGCTTGGTTGTTGACCTTCCATTCAGTACACAGGTGTATCATACCGTGTTGTTAAAGAGTTCACAATGGAACTACCTTCAGCTGATGGTGTTGACCTAGACATTCCAGTTTCACAGGTGTACATACACGTTGATGTTTCACTGTGTTCACAAATGACTACCTTAAGCTGCTGGGGGATGACCTATACATTCAGTAAAAGCGGTTACATACCGTGTTGGTTCACCAGAGGTCACAATGACTACCTTCATGCTGCTGGTGATGACCTAGACATTCAGTACACAGGTTGTATACATACCGTTGGTTTCACAGAGTCACAATGACTACCTTCAGCTGCGGTGGATCAGAGAATAGAGGGGGATGCCCGAGGTCCTGGGACGCTGTAATAGAACCACTTCAAGCCCAACCTGACCACTTTGGCCAGTGGACCAGGAAAGGTGACATCATAGCAAAGCCATGTGCTAACAATAGCCAAAGCCATTGAGCTAACATTGCTCATGCACACAAGCACTTGTGTGCGCCGCGCAAAACAACACACACACATGCACACTCATGCACACACATGAAATATGGCTTGCGAGTGTGTGCACGCGCACACAACATGCACACTGACATGCACACAAAACACACACAACACATACACACATGCACACACACACACATGACACACACACATGACACACACAACAGGCCACAACCCTCACACACACATCCATGCACACACACACACTATGCACACTCTTGACACACACTCGGCACACACACATGCACACACACGGCACTCATGCACACACACACACACACACACACAACACACACACACACTAACACACAACAATGCACCACACATGAATAGGCTGGAAGCTGGCAGGTTTCTTGTGACCAAAGTTAGCCAAAAAAGTAGGGGAGGAGGGTGGGAGGAAAAGGGGAATACTGTGTTAATATGGTCAACAAATGGGTTGGGGCATAGAGGGGGGGGGGGGGGGGGGGGAGGGGGGTGAGGCCCTCTGGGTTGGTGGGTTTACAGGAGAGAGGGGGGTATCTAATGGGGGGTGTGGTAAGGAATCATGGTGTTGATACAGGGGGGGGGGGGGGGGAAGCTGGAGGGGGGGAGAAATAGGGGGGGGGGGGGTTTTGCTGCTTGCAGAGATACAAGTGTATTCCTGACATTGAGTCCATAAGGATCTCAAGTGCCAAGACGTTTTATTAGCTGGCTTTCCTGAATTTGCGGGTTATGGACTCTTTGTGTCCATTGCGCACCAAGCGGCTGCCACTCTGATGTGCGAACATGGTTATGGTGTTCAGAAGTAAAGTGGGTTTGCCATGGTGTATCTTTTCCGGTCAGAATGTTGTCCCTGTGGTCTTTGAAGCGAGCGTGATGTGATCTGTATGTTTCTCCTACATACATCATGGCTCACAAGGTACAGGTCAGAACATCGAACAACTTTTTGGTTTGGCATGTGAAATGGGATTTCACCGGAAAACTTATGATCTGATGGGCCTTGGATAGTTGTTGCAGGGTTAATAAAAGTGCAGGTTTTTTCATTTAGGTTTCTTGCTAGGAAATTGCCTGCTTGAGCAGAAGGGTTCGTAGAATGGAAGGCAGCATGCCACAAGTTGGTCTCCTAGGCTTGTGGTCCCTCTTGAATGCCAAAGTGGAGGTTTCGTTGAATGTATCTTTTCGTGTTGCGATCGGAGAACGTTCTAAGGATCGAGAAGTTGTGCGGACAATAGAAGGTTTTTTCAAGGGTATGTTGTCTGTGGTGGGTGGTGATAGGTCAAGTCACATATGCATCGGTCCGTTCTCTGCTGTCATCTGACTTCTTTCTTTTGAGTGTTGGCACATCTTGGAATTGACTGGGCTCGTTCCAGGGCTGATGTCTCAAGGCTTAATGAGTAACTTGGCAGGGAAAAAAAGTAGCCACTGGTTGTTGCCTCCTTTACAAAGCTCTGTCATGAGCTACAGGAGGTCTGCGCAGCCTCAGGGAATGGGGAAAAAGGGGAAAAAAAAAGGGATGCTGTCTTTCATTGCAGGTGGGGTGGCTGTTTAAAAACTGTTTTGATGGCCTGTAGGTTTTCATTTTGGTGTTGATAGTATTACTCAAGTTCATGTTGAATGGCTTGGTGTCCAGGATGGTGGATGTGGAGTTGAAGGCCAATGCTTTACTGTTCTTACTGGTGGGTTGATACACTGCCGTCGCCCCTCTCCTACACCCTCTTCACTTCGGCCGCCAACCCTGAGGCCTATGAGAAAGGCGCAGGATTGAAGTGGATGAGAATCTAGGCGTCTGTAAGCTAGTCTTGTTTTCTTTGGTGTTTTTTTTTAAATTTATATATATGTTTGTGTACTTTTTCCCCTTAATGTTAACTATTTCACATCAAAAAGTAAAATGTACATCTCACTCTTGTGTGTCCAATACATTGTGTTAAACATTCTTGAGTGTATTGCTTGTTGGAAGAAGACCTGTAATTATGTCGATGAAGAAACTAGAGTATATTGTGTGTGTGTGTGTGTGTGTGGTATCTGTTTTTTTCAAAATATAAACCAGATATTTTTGGGCATCCATGTCAGATTTTGGTTGTTCTGGTTTCACTTGAATGTGAGGATCAAGTGAACGATTAGTGCTGCATGTTCTCAGTAACACAACTGCCTGCGGAACCCATAAAATATGGAACTTGAGGTGTATTGATGCGAGTGGTTTGTGTCATGGATCATGTTTTTGCTAATATATGAGTGACTTTCTTCTTTTGCCTGTTGGAAGGATAGGTGCTTATAATTTATACCTAAAATTACCAAATTTGTCCTTCTGTCTAGCTTTGCTTAATGACTATTTTTCATTCTTCTTTTCCTTCTCTGTTGCTTGTTGTTTGGTCTTTTGTGACTCCAGTGTGTTGGTTTTGGTTTGCCTATCAGAAACCCAGTCCGTTTGTCACTGCAGTGATCTGCCCCTACCTGGATATGTGCTTGATTGAAGCTATGAGCTTAATCTCTCCAGGACTATGTAAGTAACCAGATTGAATCCTGAAGGATTCATGTAAGTCACCCAGACTGAATCTAAGGATTCTGTAAGTCACCGACTGAATCTTGATGGGATTTTGTAAGTCCACCTGATTGATCCTGTAGGATTCATTGTACTAAGTCACCAGATTGAATCCGGTAGGATTCAAGTAAGTCACCTAGACTGTTTCCTCAATGGATTCCTGTTAGTGCATCAGACTGAAATACTATTTGATTCCTGTAAGTCATCAGACTGAATCCTCCAGGAGTCCTGGTAAGTCATCAGCACTGATTACCTCTAATGATTTCCTGTAAGTCATCAGACTAGCAATCCTAGATTCCTTTAAGTCATCAGGACTGAATCCTCAGGATTGTAAGTCATCAGACTAAAATCCTCTTTGATGCCTGGTTATATGTCATCAGACTGAAATCTATGATTCCTGTAAAAGTCATCATTGACTGAAATCTCTATGATTACTGTAAGTCATCGGACTGTATCCTCTATGATCCCTTGTAAGTCTCATCAGAATGAATCCTCCAGGATTCCTGTAAGTCATCAGACTGAATCCCTGTTTCCTGCATGTCATCAGACTGAATACTCTATGATTCCCTGGAAGTTATCAGACTGAATCCTCTATGATTGCCTGTAAGTCAATAAGACTGAATCCTCTTTGATTCCTGTAAGTAATCACAATGAATCCTTATGATCCCTTGTTAAGTTATCAGTCTGAATCCTCTATGTTTCCTGTAAGTCATCCAAGGATGAATCCTCTTTGATCCCGGTAACGTTTCAGACTGTATCCCTCTATGATCATGTAAGTTATTCAGAATGAATCCTCCAGGATTCATGTAAATCATCTGACTGATCCTCCAGGATTCCTTTCATTTTCAGACTGAATCTGCAGAATCCTGGCTTCAATGAACCCTGGATCAGCAAGCATTGTTGCTGTTGTTAGCAACGGCCTCTAAAGTCGGTTCGCATCTAACACCTGACAGTGTCAGGACTTGTCATGCTTCGAAACAAATATACGTAGCCAGAGTGACTCTGCATTGGATACTCAGATGGGTGGTCTCTGCAACTGGAACAACCCGATATTGATGACGTCTGGGCGCTTAGAGGACAGGTGTGGGGGGGCTATGGGATGGGGTTGTGGGGTCCCTATAATGAGCTAAGAGGACTGGTGTGGGCGTGGGGTGTGTTGGTCCCATAATGAGCTAAAGAGGACAGGTGTGGGGGCCGGGGGTAGGGGTGGGTAGTGTGGTCATAGTGAGCTAAGAGGACGGTGTGGGGGTGGATGGGGAGGGGTAGTGTCCGGTCATAATGAGCTAAGAGGACAAGGTGTGGGGGTGGGTAGTGTATGGTCCATGATCAGCTATGAGCGACAGGTGTGGGGGTGGCTATGGGATGGGTAGTGTGGTCCCATAATGAGCTAACGAGGGACAGGGGTGGGGCAGGCTATGGGATGGGGTAGTGTGGTCCCATAATGAGCTAACAGGACAGGTGTGGGGTGGCTATGGGATGGGGCCAGTGTGGTCCCATGATGAGCTAAGGAGGACTGGTGTGGGGGTGGGGTAGTTTGGTACACTATATGATCTTAGGGACAGGTGGGGGCCCGTGGGTAGTGTGGTCTCTATAATGAGCTAAGGAGGTCAGGTGTGGGGGGGGGGTATGTGTGGGCCATAATGAGGCCTTAAGGTGGACTGGTGTGGGGAGTGGGTAGTGTGGGGTCCATAATGAGCTATAGAGGGACAGGTGTGGGGAGCGGTTGGTGGTATGGGATGGGGCAGTGTGCTGGTCCCATAATGATAAGAGGACAGGTGTGGGGGTGGGTAGTGTGGTTCCCATATTGTGCTAAGAGGACAGGTGTGGGGGTGGATATGGGATGGGGTTATAAGTGTGGTCCCATAATGAGCTTATGAGGACAGGTGTGGGGGTTGGATATGGGGATGGGGCACCGGCAGTGTGGGTCCAATAATGAGCTAAGAGGACGGTTTGGGTTGTTTTTGAGGGTGGGGTAGTTGTGGGGCCCATTATGGAGCTAAGAGGACTGTGTGTGGGGGTGGGTTAGTGTGGTCCATAATCAGCTAAGAAGGACAGGTGTGGGGGTGGGCTGTGGGATGGGTTATAGTGTGGTCCCATTTAATGAGCTAAGAGGACAGGTGTGTGGATCACCGTGGGTAGTGTGGTCCCTTAATGAGCGAACAGCGACGGTGTGGGGGTTGGTGGCTATGGGATGGGGCAGTCGTGGTCCCATGATGAGTCAGAGGACAGTGTGTTGGGGGTGGGTTCGCTTTGTGGTCCTTTAAATGATCTTAGAGGACAGGTGTGGGGGGTAGGGCAGTGTGGTACCAGATGAGCTTAGAGGACAAGGTGTGTGGGGTAGGGTAGTGTGGTCCCATAATGAGCTAAGAGGACAGGTGTGGGGGGTGGTATGGGATGGGGTTAGTGTGGTCAAATAATGAGCTAGAGGGACAGGTGTGGGGGTTATCTGGGTCACTCACGGGTAGGGTGTGACAGTTTCCAATTCCTTTCAATCCACACAACACACACGGGACCCGGATCGTCGCCAACTCTGCACACCGTAACTACGTGATACAACGATTTAATCTCTGGTCATGACGCGCTCAAGAATCTTCCATGAGACACTAAAGTTCTCCTTCGACTTGTCTTTACTAAAATCTTCAAGCGTTCCGCAAATGTCCAAATTATAACTCTATACACTCATCTTTGCTTGCGTCGACGGGGAAAAGCTTTTAAACGAAATGGAACCAAACGGTCGCAGTGATGGAATAGATCGGACGGAGATCTCCTCCCGACGGTTGAGCTTCTTCCCGAGCGTCGAAGTTCGGCGTAGACCGGAACAATGCGCGTGAAGACACCAGTAGTAGGTAGGGTAGAAATCCCTGCAACACGTGATCTGTGAGTGATCTATCTCTCAGTACTATACTTGAATATGACCGGACCTGACATTCTGAATGTGTCAAATGGACAAAAAAACATCAACACATATGTTTACATTCATGCTGCTGGGGTGTCGGGCTTGTAAGTGTCTATGGGCACAATGTTAAACACATATATGCTGATGACGTGATACATCAAATGAGAGATGTCGCTGCAGCTCCCCCTGGAGAGCCGCCATCATACATCAACTACATCTGCTCAAGAACGAACATAAACATCGCAATCATTGTCTTAATAATTTCGAAAAAATCAAATCCAACTAAATATTGTTAACAAATCATATTAATATCCGCTCTCGCACTCCTAATTCCTAATTCTAGCCTAGGATTACCGGCTGGCTAACTTACTCGACTTGAGCGGCGCTATGGGCCGTCCTTCCGCCCCCCCCTCGCCCCCCCCCCCCCCCCTCCTGCGACAGCACAGGTTCCTCAATAATCTAGGGCTATCCAGGGTCATCTAGCAGCCTCGCTTGGCTGAGACTTGACAGCAGTCTACCAAGCGGAATTGTGTTGTGTTGTGGCGTCGCACGATGATGGATATAATCTAATATCGTCGATTTCAACTAACAGGATGTTTATCTTGGTGTGGAGGAAATGGCGCTAAGGGCATATTATTTTTTTTTTTACTTTAAGCCCGGGTGTTAGGGGACTATAAATGTCTCGTCTTCTTTTCTAAGTCGCAGAATCAATATACGTGCCGCCTCCCGTCAATCTGCCGTAGCCATCTGCTGTTCCTGCTTCCTCATACGCCTTCTCCTTGGTTTCGGTAGTCAACAATCATCCGATGCGCTGTACTAACCGCATCCTCCCTAAAGTCACTTTGGTATATAAATCTCTAATTAGGTGTTTTAACGACGATGCTCTTGGCATCCCAACACTTTTCACATACTTCGGAAAGTAAAGAAATCTACACCGAAAGTGCGTAAGTGAAAGTTCATATTGACCCGTAACTTTACAAACTACGTAAAAGACAGACATTATATTTGTCAATGACGCCTTTCCTGTTATACAAGATATGCAACCACCATTAAGATTAATAATACTTGGTGAAATCGTGCTTTTATCCTTCAATATTAACTTGGAAACTGACAAATATACCCAATTCAATTTTCCATATAGGATTAACCTTTACTTGGTTCGATAACACATTTCTCGGAAACTCTTTACTTATGGACCTGAACGAATCGACGAACTTAACTCGGCTCAGATTAAATTTGCAACAGCTGTGTTCCACTTTCACATCAATAACAAAACAACGGGTCTTATGTTCAGGTCCCCTGGTCATGTCGTCAAACTTTCCTTATGCGCATAAGCGCACGCATATCAAAATTAGTTGTCCTCAGTTGCGTCCCTTCAACTGATTAACAGTTAGGCCGCGCTTTTTTGCTAGTGTGATATGTCGCCTTGGAGGCTCACATATCGCCCCGCTCCGTCTAACATTTTTTAGATACAATTTTATTAGTATTAAGTCGCACAAAAATGACAATTGAACAACCTTAAGCGTTCTCTACGTAGGCCCTCATACGCTACTCTATGATAGGTGGCCACAACGAAGCCTCTTGCTTCACCACGGACTTACTTTCACTAATAGTCTCCCCTAAGCTCCTGCTTTGTCAACACACGCTTCTTTCGATAGGTAGCCACTACGTTGCTCTTGCTTCCACCTCGGATACTGGTCATAATTAGTCTCCCATAAGCCTCCTGCTTAGTCCACAACGCTTCTATGTTTGGTAGCAAAAACTTATGTAGGCTTTCGCTTCCAGGATTTCACTGCTCCCAAAGCTGGCGCACGATTATTTTTCTCCATCTCTTGGCGTCCACTAACGCTGTGAAATGGTGCATACATGGCGCCTCCCTCGTGGATTGCAACAAATTTTCCTCCACCTGACGTGTCCTCAAACACTCCAACACACGTGGTTTGATGGGCACTTTCAGTGATTCGTCCTCTTACCCTTAGGAGACGTTCACCTCGTTGAGTAAACCGTCGGTCAACCGCAAATCCTCACCTCGCTCATATAACGCTCCCCTCACCTCTCTCCTACTACTCTCTGGACAAACGCACAACACGATTTTCTTTTTTAAGGCCACCTTGCACAATTATTTTTACGCTATGCTTCTGACAAAAAAATATTTTCGCTACATCCCCATGTAGCTTGAGGACTCTTTCCTCAATTAAAGCTTATGTTGCTTTTCATATCTTCATAGGCAGTTTTCTATAGACCGCCACCTACTTTTCTTGTTAACGTTTCGCAGTATTATTATATTGACTGCAATTGCACAATAGCAATGAATCCTTTCAGCAACACACTGATATTGCTGCACTTCTTTTTACACATGTTTAACAATTCATGACTAGTACACATCAATACACGTAACTGTTGATGTCTTTTCCACTCCCCACTTGTGGTGCGCGACAGGTTGTCTGCGCTATATTATCTTCTCCTGGAATCACTCTCAGAGTGAATCTCATGTTGCTACTGCAGTTGCAGCGCCCAACGCATCAGCGTCCCGGCAGTCTTGTCTTCGAGCGTTTCACATACTCGAGTGGACGATGATCTGTTTTAAAGGGTGTGTGAACTATTACAAGTACGGTCATATTCTTGGATGCCCCAGACAATCCCCAAACTCTCCTTTTCAATGGTGGAGTAATTCGTTTCGGCCCCCTTCAGCTTCTTGATGGCATTTGCTACTGGCATCAGTTTTCCTGCCCTTTCCTGTAGGAAGCACAAGCACCTAAGGCCTGTGTTTCTGAAGCTCTGTTCTCAGCACGGTATTCCGTTTTGGGTCGGGTATGATCAAGATGGCTTGATCGTGAGAGCTTGTTCTTTCAGGGGGACAAAATGCCTTATGGCCATGACTCTGGCCTAATTTTACATTTTCTGGTTTCCCTTTCTTTGTTGCATCAGGTAGCGGTACTTGCTATTTGGTCGGGCGAAAAAAGTTGGGAATGTATTTCTCTGTAGTAGCCGGCTAAGCCCAGGATATGCTTTATTTGTTTCTTGGTTCCGTGGACGGTATGCGTCCGCTTCAGCCTTCTCGGACTTTATCGTCTTCTGGCTTGATTCAGACCGTGGTCCAAACTGGATGACCAAGATGCTGAATCACCTCTCTAAAGGCAAGATGGCACTTTGTAGGTTTTTGCAGAGTGACCCTTCGTTGCTCTTTCCTTCCAAGTACAGCGTCCATGTATGATGTGACTTGTCCATTCCTCAGTGCTATCTATACGTCGTCGATGAAGTTGTGGTACATGCTTCAACAGTTTTAAATGGGTTGAGTAGTTCTTCATATGCGTGAGAAAATACTGCGCTCGCATTCGGTAGCCCAATGGCAATTCGAGTCTCATCAAGAGTACTGACCTTGTGGCGTACTAAAACGCCGTTTTTGCCTAGGTCTTGCTCTTTGGACGCCTACCTTGCCAAAATCCTTTGCACAGGTTCCTACTTGCTGAAGTATCTGGCTTTGCCCAGTCTGGCGAATTTATGCGTCTATGTCTGGCATAGGCTCGGCATCAATACTGCTGTCACAAGATGTTAATTTCACTGTAAACAGTGCAAAAACGCACTGCCGTCCTTATTCTTTACAAGACGATTGGTGAGTCGTAGGGCGAACAGTCATTCTTAATAACGCCCATAGACTCCAGTTGGGAGACTTCCGCTTGATCATTCATCTGGGTATGGTGTTGTGTTGTGTAAGGGTATTGACGTACATTGACGGGCCTCTTGTGTGCTCAGGCTTTAGTCACATTCGTCAAGCACGTAGATCCTGGTAAGTTGAAATGGACTTTATTGTGACGCTGAAACTAGTTTGTCCATGCTCCTTTTCTGTTGTGGGATCTAGTATTGATGCGATCTTGAAGCACGTTGGTAGCTTCCGTTTGTTCTAAACGGGAATGAGTGGGATTTCAACTCATGCGGAATTTTGATCTCAGCTTTGCTGATGTCTCTTCGTGTATCTGGCCACGGATGCTGCTCCTCTCTTCTCTTATATGATAATTCTTGTTGAGGTTCACATGGTATGTGTTTTCTTTCCCTTGATCAAGATCTACTATAGGCGACGTATTGATTCTCTGGTGATTTGGAAAGGTCCCTTCCAAGACTGCTGTAGTCTCTTTGTTTGTCTGGGAGTAGTACTAGTATTTTCTCCACTCTATGATGCTTGTGCTTTGAGTTTCCTGTCAGAAATGTCTGTGGGTAGCGTTTCTACTCGCTATCTTACTGGGTTCTGCTGCTATTCGGCAAGTTCTCCTACATTTTATTGAGGATGGTTGTGGACGTACTCCGCCGCAGAACGGTTTCTCGGTTTGCTCTCATCTTATCAGCCTTGCCTTCTTCAGGGTACTTGTAGGGGGCCTGTTTTATGTTCTCCCATACAGCAGTTTCGAAAAGGGGAAAATGGTTGTGATTCTGTGGTACCTCACGGTATGGCTAAGAGCATAGCCGGCAGGAACCTGTTCCCACTCCATGGGGGCCTCAACACACAATTTCTGAATCATTCGTTTCAGAGTCCATTTGAATTTTTCGACTATGCCATTTGCCTTGTGCTTGGTATGGCGTGGTCGTCGTTCACTCCCTTTTTAGCTTAGGATTAGTGGTACATTCTTTCATGATTTCAGAGGTGAATTAGTGGTCCTCTGTCGCTGATCACTTTTTCTGGATAAGAGTCTGCTCCTCTCTAGTATAGAGCCTCAGCCATGTGAAGTGTCCCACTTTGGTTATGGCTGCCGCTTCCGCGTATTTTGGTCGCGTAATCAATCTTGGTCTGCACGTACTTATTGCCCCTAGTGCTACTCGGGTTGATTGGCCCACGTGTCCACAGCTACCTGCTGATACACGGTACTGTCACTAGTGGCTCTTCTTGAAGGGGCGCCTTGCCGGTCTCCTCTGTGCAGACCAATTTTGGCATTGCATCACACGGGACATGCTATACTCCTGACATCGCCATCGATCCCATAGGCCAACTGAAGACCCTGTCGACTCGATCTCTGGTTTAATTCACCCTAGTTGACCTGTATGGGTGGTTCGTGTGCCAGTTCCAGTGGCGGTCCGGTTGTCTTCGGTTTCCATAAACTTGGTCCATCGTTTCTTTGGTTCTTTGTGTTCTTGCGTATATATACCCTTTTTCTTGACGGACACGCTCTGAGATCCATTGTGTCCTGGTGACTCCTTTGTCCCCCACCCCACCTTTTGTGGACCTTTCATGTAAATTTTTCTGCAAGATGCGTCACTTAGCCTGCTCTTCTTTTAGCTCGCTCGGTGAAACTTTGCAATACGATTGGTTCTCCCTCATGGGGGTTTGCTCTGTTCCTTGTGTTGTGCACGGCTGATCCAATCGCCGTCACAGTCTCGGCTTTCTCTTTCCGGCAAACAGGCATGAGTCATCGATCTCTTCTCGCTCGATCATGGTTACCCGGTGGTTCTAAAATGGCCCTTTCCTCATTCCTATAAGGACCGGAACAGGCGCATCTTCTGCGACAAGTACCTCGATCTTCCACTGTTGTTCGGCGTTTTCCATCGCCACTAGGGCTGGCGGCAAACGATCACTTGTGTTGTGGGCGTATTCGCACGACCTTACTCCTTCCAGTTGTAACATCCTCTCAGGAACGAGATCTTTGTGCACATGGGTTTGTGTAGCCCCAGTATCTCGCATGCCTCGCGCTTCAGTTCCCTTCGAATCTTCACCGGCTAGTGTGATATTTGCTTTACTGGAGCTGTCTATTCCCCCCCCCCCCCCCACCCCCCCCCCCGAGCGTCTTAGTTTGTGTGGTTTCACTACTCGTCCGGCACTGTATCGCCAATGATCACTGACACTTGGGCTTTGTGGTGTGGTCAGTCCTTGATCAATGCTGACTCCAATTTTAAGCACTTTCCGTTCGTTGCTCGAGAGAAGAAGCTCGGTTGGGCTCCCTCTCCTATTTATCAAACCGGTTTTTGTGATACGGATACCTTCTGAAATCCGGTTTCGGCCTTTCCTCCCAAGCTCCTTGGGTCTCTTGGGTAGCTTCTTGGCGTATGCCCCATTTCGCGTTGCCATGTTCCTGATTATTGGTCTGAGCTTACCAGCTTCCCATTGATTAGTCTCTTCTCAGCCAAACGGGACTCCTCGAAAAGGTTGGCTGCTTTGAGGACCTTCTTGTTTCGTTCCATAGGTTCTCTTCCCGGATGAATCTCGCCTTGTCCGGGTTTCTGCTTTCCAAGGTAACTTTTCCTCAAGAGCATCTCTTTCAGATCTTTCTCTGATTTGTCGGACATCTCGATCCAGCTTCATTTGTGGTCGAGCCTTTCCCAAGTACACATGATTCTCTTCCCTTCTCTAGGCTTCGCGCTGCGGAAATACTTTTCCTGTACCTGGGACCGCAGTAAACTGTTGCCTTCTCAAGAGGGTTCCGCTTGATGGCATGGTAAATCAGCGCAAGCTGGATTTACTTCTGCGGCAACCTGCACCCATTTGCGTCTCTTGCCTATCTTTTAGCAACGGTGCTAATCTCGCACAATGACCCATTCTCTTCTCCCCAACGATGAGGGTTTGCGTCCCTTCAAAATTGCGCAAGTTACGCCTCGATGTCATCTTTGTGTCCAAGTATGGCATCTTGACTTTATGCCTGCCTGACTTGGCCCAATTCTGCTTCATAGAATTTGCATGTTCGAGTCGAGCACGGTTGAGCTCAAGCTCGTACTCACGAGTTTGCACGCGCTCTGTTTCGATCCATTTCGATTGCCCTAGCGGTTGCAATCTTCTCTGGAACCCGCGACGTTCGTTTCTTCCGCTTCCAGGTCTGACTTCGCGTTTCAAGCTTTACGTTCTTCTGCCTCGCGTTCGGCTTTTCGTTTCTCGAAAGCCAGGCGTTCGCGTTCGCGTCGCGTTCGGCCTCCAGCTTTAGCTGGGCTCGTTCAGCATCTTATCTCTTGCTGTTCCTTGATATAAATATATAAAGGTCCTTTCCTTAAGTCCTAGGGCCTCACCCTGTGCCTTGACATCACAAACGTCGGTATCCATTTTGCCGGACGTGCTCTGTGACGTGGCCGACGCCTGTATCTTTGAAATCTTCAAATAATACTTTAATCTAATGCAACAAACAAATCGTATACACACTAGTCACATACAAACAATCCTCTCGATCCCTTGGATCTAAGTAACCTTTGTCGTTATAAGACCAATAATATTTCACTCTAATTCCCGGTATAGCGGTTATATTTCAAAGTCACTTGATTTCACACAATAAGATAATATGATAAACGCCTATCGAGTTTTCTTTTGCCTAAACAATCTTACTAAATGTACTACAATTTATTATTCTCATGGTGAACTTTATGAATTTGGATTTCAACTTTGATTTAGATTTTAAAGAGAAGGAAAATATCCCAGATTGTTCATGTAGCTATGCGCGCTCACTAGGAGAGAACAACACGAGTCGCCTCCTACCTCCCACGATGTGTGCAGCATGACGGAAGCCCACGTGCGCCCCAGGGGATTAGAGGAATTGGATTTGGGTTGATATCCCACCGCTGAACCCACCATATGTCACACGGTTGGGTTGTGACAGTTTCCATTCCATTCAATCCACACAACACTCACGATGCCGATCGTCAACTCTGCACACCGTAACAACGTATTACAACGATTTAAATCTCGGTATGATCGCGCGCAAGAAATCTTCCAAGAGACACTAAAGTTCTTCCTTCGCATTGCTTTACTAAATCTTCAAGCTTTCTGCAAATGTCCAAAACACTATACACTCATCTTGCTGCGTCGAGGGGGAAAGCTTTAAACGAAATGGCCCCAAACGGTCGCAGCTGATTGAAGAGACGGGAGATCTCCCGCCCGACGGTTGAGCTTCACTTCCAGCGTCTTCGAAGTTCGTGCGTAGACGGAACAATGTCGGTTGAAGACACCCAGTTCGTTGTTAGGTAGGGGAAAACCTGCATCGTGATCTGACTGGAGATCTACTCTTATACTATAATATGCCCGGACAGAAATCTGAATGTGTCAATGACAACAAACACAACACAAATGTTTAATTCCTGCTGTGGGGTAGGTGTCGTGCTTGTAGTGTCTATGGGCCACAATGATAAACAACATAGATGGCAGATGAGTGATACATCAAATGTGAGATGTCGCTTCGCTCCTGGGTTAGGCCGCACATCCCTACATCTGCACAAGAACGATTCATAAAACATCGCAATCAATGTCTTAATAATTTTCAGAATAAATCAAATCCAATAAATATTGTTAACAATCAATATTAATACCGCTCTCGCACTCCTTATTCATAATTCTAGCCTATGAATACCGCTGTAACTTACTCAGATTAGCGCGGCGCTAGGTACATCTCGTGATGATCCTGGACAGACTGTTCCCTTCAAATCTCGGGCTCCTGGGTCTTCAAAAGGGCTAGCCCTCGCCTTGGCTGAGACTTTGAGGCAGTTCCCAGCGGAATTGAGTTGTGTGTGGCCGTTCGCCCGATGATGGATATACCTATATATCCGTCGATTTTTCAACACACAGTTTAAGATATTTTCTTGGTGTTGAAAGCTTACGGGCAACATTATTATATTCTTTTACTTTAAGCCGGTTGGTTAGGGGACAAAATGTCTCTTCTTCTTTTCTAAGTCGCAGAATAAAATACGTGTCCGCCTCCTTCCATCTGCCGTACACAACTGCCAGTTCCTGCTCCTAACGCCTACTCCAGGTTACGGTAGTCAACAAATCATCCGATTCGCTTGAACTAAACCGCAACCACAAAATTCACCTTTGGATAAAAAACTAATCTAGTTTTTTAAGGACGATGCTCTTGGCATCAACCAAACTTCTTCACAAACTTTGAAGTTAAAATTAAACTACACAGAAATGCGTCTTTGAAGAGTTCAAATGTACGTTTACTTTTACAACTACGTAAAAGACGACATTATATTGTCAAAGACGCCTTCCATGTTACGGGTGCTATGGGGGTAGGCAGTGTGGTCCATAATGAGCTAATGAGGACAGGGTGTGGGGGTGGCCTATGGGAGGGGGCAGTGTGTGTGGTCCCATAATGAGCTAAGGAGGACAAGATTTTAGGGGGTGTTTATGGGTGGGTAGTTGTGGTCACATAATGAGCTATGAGGACAGGTGTGGGCGGTGGGTTGTGTGGTCCCATAATAGCTAAGAGGACAGGTGTGGGGGTGGCAGTGGGATGGGGCAGTGTTTTTGGCTCCCAATAATGAGTAAGAGGACAGGTGTGGGGTGGGTAGTAGGGTTAGTTGTGGTCCCATTAATGAGGAGGAGGGGGACAGGTGTGGGGTGGGTAGTTGTGGTCCCTAATGGTGTAAGAGGCAGGTGTGGGATGGGGTTGTGGGGTCCCATATGAGCTAGGAGGACAAGTGTGGGATGGGGGTAGTGTGGTTCCCCATATTGAGCTAAGTAGTGGACAGGTGTGGCGGTGGGGTAGTGTGGTCCCATAATCAGCTGAAGTGGACAGGTGTGGGGGTGGGGGTCGGGGTGGGTAGTGTGGTCCATAATGAGCTAAGAGGACGAGGGTGGGGGGTGGGCAGTGTGAATCCCATAATGTGCGAAGAGGACAGGTGTGGGGGGGTGGCTATGGGAATGGGGTAGTGTGGTCCATATTGAGCTATGGGGACAGGTGTGGGGGTGGATATGGGATGGGGCAGGGTGGTCTCATGATGAGCTAAGAGGACAGGTTTGGGGGTGGCTGTTGGGATGGGGCCAGTGTGGTCCCATAATGAGCTGAAAGAGGACAGGTGTGGGGGTGGGCAGTGTAGGTCCATTAATGAGCTAAGTGGACAGGTGTGGGGGTGGCTGTGGGGAGATGGGGCAGTGAGGTCCCATAATGTGCTAAGGGACAGGTGTGGGGGTGGGCAGTGTCGGTCCCCATGAATGAGCTAATGTGGTACAGGGTGGGGGTGGCTGTGGAGGGATGGGGCTGTGTTGGTCCCATAAATGAGCTAAGAGAGGACGGTGTGGGGAGGTGGGCAGGTGTGGTCCCATAATGAGCTAAGTGGCACAGGTGTGGGGGTGGCTTTGGATGGGGGCTGGGTGGGCCCATAATGAGCTAAGGGACAGGTGTGGGGGTGGGCCAGTGTGGGTCCCATAATGAGCTACGAGGACAGGTGTGGGGGTGGCTGTGTGGGATGGGCAGTGTTGGTCCCATAATGAGTGAGGACAGGTGTGGGGGGGGAGGCTATGGGATGGGTAGTGTGGTCCCATAATGAGCACAGTGGGAGGTTAAACCACCTGGAGGGCACTAAAGGTGATACAGGAGTCATCACTTCATGGGGAATAACCAATCCGGTTGTTTATGGTCAGAATAAAAGGATTTTAAACTGTTTCTTTTCTTTTTTTAAATTTCTAGTTGATTCAAGATTTTAATGCAGATTCTTTTCATCATTTCTTTGAACGACAAAAAGAAAAATGAGTAAGTGTGAGTGAGTATGTGGTGTGTGTGTCCAGTGGTGTGTGTGCGATGTGTGTGTGCGTGCGCATGCTGTGCATTGCTGGGAAGTGGATCAGATTCTACACCACATAACCTTTTTAAAACGACATTGATGATTCCATGCAGCTGGACCGACAGCCTCCGAGGATGTGGAAGTCGGTGGAAGCTTACCAGCTGAAGAAAGGCATTGAGAGTGCTAGTATCCTGTGATGCAGTATCCACAAAAGACCACGATTACTGGCCAGAGCCAGACATGTTTCTGCCTGAGAGGTCAGTACAGACAGAGGGAGTGTTACACCCCAAAAAGACGCCCGCCCAAAAAGACGCGGTGTCTTTTTGGCCCCCGACATCACACCCCAAAAAGACGCCTCGCCCCGAAAAGACGCCGGTGTCTTTTGGGGGCTACATCACACCCAAAAAAGACGCCTCGAAAGTGATGTGTGAGCACTCTCTCAGCCCTTCGGGCTTACGTTTCTTCAGCCTTCGGCATCAACCCATAGCTTCGCTACGGCCTTTATTTTGATGAGATCATCGATCAGACGGGAGTAGACTGGGACACAGCTTCGTATAAAAATATAAGTCAAAGTTGGTCATGAAATGAAAATATCGACAGCACAGTCCCAAAAAGACGCCGGTCCTCCGGGCGTCTTTTTGGGGTGTGATGAAGGGGGCCAAAAAGACACCGGCGTCTTTTTGGGGCGGGCGTCTTTTTGGGGTGTAATAGGAGAAAGGAGCATGGTGAGTGGCCCTCCTCAGCCTCAGGAGAGTATCATCACAGATTTTAGTTACATGTAAAACATTCGTTTGTTTGTGGCTGATGTGAGGTATAATGGTATAATCGTGTTGTCTGATGTGAGGTATAATCTTTGTGAAAGTTTCTGTTTTGTCTGGGTTGTGACTGTGAGTGTGGCGTGTGTAGTGGAAAAGCAAGGTTCTGTTTGAAGGTGATGTGAGTGTGGCGTGTGTAATGGAAAAGGCAAGGTTCTGTATGAAGGTGATGTGAGGTGTGGCGTGTGTAATGGAAAAGGCAAGGTTCTGTATGAAAGCTGATGCTGTGCTTGGTGTTTGTTTATGTCTTTGAGCACAGTGCCAACGTACTGTCCCACCCTATCTGCTTGGGCTCCAAGAACTTTAGAACACAGCCTGTGAATCAAAGCGGTAGATGCTTCTTCAGACCTGGCAACCATTACGCATTTCGCGTAATTTATTACGCCAAAGTGATAATTCTTGCGCCCTTACGCATTTAGCCAAAAAATTACGCATTGAAAATTTTCAACAACAAAAAAAAAACGGTCGAAAAAATCGGCTTATGTACAGACACACACGCCGCCGTGCGTATAACCAGTAACCTTTAAGAAGCGTTTCCGGTCATGCGCAGTTCGTTTTACCATTCAGCGAAGTTGGCGTCCTTTCGAAGTTTTAGCTACGAAAATGTCGAAACGTGGAGTAGAAAGTTTTGGACGAGATGCGAAAAGAAAAAACTTGGTCAAAAGTTCCGAAAAGAATACTCGGAAAATTTCCTGTGCATACGACCTTCGGCTAAAGGTGTAAATTGTGCACAGCGTACCACTTGCGAGTCGGACTTCACAATTTCCCATGGCAGGATGGTGGATGTGGAGTGTCACCTTGAGTCACGCAAGCACATCGATTCCTCTAACGCGCCGAATTCTTCCAGCATCACACAGTTTTTTTCAGACTGTAGACACCTCAAAAGAGGATGAAATTAGGAAAAGGGTAATTCAGGCTGAAGCATTGGTGGCCGGATTTTTCGTCGAGCGCAACATCGCTCTTAGCGTAGCCGACCATGCGTCCCAGCTTTTTAAAGAAGCGTTCTCAGATTCGGAGATCGCCGAAACAGTTCAAGAGCGGTCGAACAAAGACAACACACATTGTAAGGACCCTTGCCATGGAAGCCTAAACTGCTGCTACATCTCGACTGCAGAATGGACTGTTTGTGTTGGGGACTGATGGAAGTCAGGAAGGGAGGGGGGGGGGGGGGCAAATTCTTTCCTGAGGTGGTGCGATACTTAAAAAATGACACAATCGCCACAGAGCTGATAGCCAACCCCACATGCACAGAATCAGCAACAGGGCCAACCCCACATGCACAGAATCAGCAACAGGGGAGAACATTTTTAGGTTATATATTTTCTTATTTCATGTTCCCACTTTCTCCATCTTCAAACTCCTCCCTCCCTCTCTCCCCCCCCCCCCCCCCCCCCTTCCTTAAAATCCAAATCTTCGCCAAGTCATTACTATCAAGACAGTTGTTGGCCTGCACTTGTTTCCCCCCCCCCCCCCCCCCCCCCCCCCCCACTATTAGATTGTTCGTCTATGTATTTGTCTGACTTTATTCAAGTTTAAAAGGCTGTGCCAGTCTTATAAAAGTTGCTTTGTGTTAGGTGTCCTTATGGGAGCAAAAATTACCCCACTTGTTTACTGTTTACTGTTCCCTGCCTCATTTCATTTCCAATTTTTTAGGTTGTTTCTGGCGCACTATCAAACCTTGGTGTGCCATGCCATGATGGTGTAGGGGATATGTGCGTGTTTCCAGTATATTCAACATTTTCATAAATTGTAAGATTCTTGTGACACTTAAAAGAAAAGCTTGTTTTTGAAGAAAAGTAAAGTTCACAAAAATTGTGCGAACAATTTCATCGCATCGTGTGTGTTTGAAAAAAGGTAACGTGTTGCGCTTGATTACTCTTAGCTCTCTGAAATTACACATTTCTGCCTCACTGAGCTTCAATTCTTACTCATTGGTCTCTTAGGGGGTTGGCAGGTCTGCTTCTTAAAGGAATCAAAACGATGTCATTGAAAATGGACGAGTGTGTTTCAGGCACAACCCAGAGGCCAAA